>VWYI01002848.1:65924-212667 GCA_013399455.1 Anthoscopus minutus
AGGAAGGAAGGAAGCAAGGAAGGAAGGAAGGAAGGAAGGAAGGAAGGAAGGAAGGAAGGAAGGAAGGAGCAAACACAACCCTTTTCACATGTCATTTCCTGGGAGGCACAGCGCTTGTCTGGATTTCTAGCTTTGTGGGAGCCTACATCCCATCTGCAGTTTCCCAACTTTGATCTGAAAAATCTCATCAGCTCAGCCTGATGAGTCTCCTCCTGTTTGCACTGGCTCTGCTCTGCTCAGGTGTGTCTTGTTAGCCCAACCCTCTCCTGCACCATGATCCCAGATCCTGTTACACATCCTGCTATTTTTAAGCTTAGCCTGCAGACCCCACAATGGGCTTGCACCTCCAGGGCAGACAGTTTCACTGTCTGGAAAGGCAGAGGAGAGGAAGGGAGCCTGTGAGCTTGACAACAACTATTGCCACCACATTCCTTCCTTTGTCTCAGGAAGGACTGCATTCACTACCAAGAGTAAGGCCATGCAAACAATTCCCTCTCTTGGCAGGCTGCAGGTGAAACATATCAGAAGCTTTCCAAGCAGTATCTGATTTTTACTTCTAGGGCCGAGGATTTGTTGAGAGTTTTATTATTTACTGTCCCAACAATTTTGGGTTCCCTTGAACATTCTGTGATGTGATGCTCCATCAATAGAGTCCTATAAAATGGTTTTGTGAATGTGAGTGGAAAAGCAGGAAATAAGAAGAGACAATGATGCCTGCATACCTGGTGTGTGCCTGTCTGTAGGTACCATCCAGGACCACTTCATTTGGGGTTTAGGAAGGGTCATGGACAACACTGGGATGAGGATGCAGCACCTATGGTGGCATTTCAGCCAATCTCTTTCCCCCCAGGATTGATTGCAGATGCTGAGCTCCAGGTCTGCGCAGTAGATGCTCTGGAGATGAAACTGCACAAATAAAGTCCTGCTTGTGCAGCATTGGGAGGCAAGAATGCAGCACAGGGACTGCAAGGAAAGCAGGAGAGCCCATGGTGTGACACTGAGGGTTGCTCCTCTTGCCAAAAACCACCCTCACTCCAACTGAAAGCCAATGCACCTGGTTGTCTCAGCACCACTTCTTTAGATTTGGGGCAGAAGTCCTTTAAAAATGAAACACTTCCATCCCTGGAAATGTCCAAGGCCAGGTTGCATGGAGCTTGGAGCAATCTAGTCCAGTGGAAGGTGTCCCTGCCAGTAGCAGGGAGTGAAATTGAATGGGCTTTAAGGTCCCTTCCCACCCAAATCATTCCATGATTCTATGAAAATAAGCACTATGAAGGGGGAATAAAAAATGGAGTTTCCTCTCTCTGCACCACAGCTCTGAAATGTACAGACAGGACTTAAGCTGGCTGTCAAACTGGAAATTATAGAAAAATATATAAGTATTTTTATGTATTTATATTTTAGATATTTTTGTATTTCTGTCATAGTTCTATACCTGGCAGAACTGCCCTGGCCCCCATCTCAGCTGAGGACACAACTGTTCCTATGTCACCAGAGATCCAGTGCAATGCTCTCCCTAACAGTATCATGGCAAGGTGAGAGGCACTTAGAGAGTCTCAGTATCCTTCTGAATTTCCAAAAATCTTCATGGAGAGCTCATCTCCCCTGTTTCTTCCTCCATTAACCTCCGCAAGTTGCCATGGAGTTGCACTGGAGTCCAGCCAGAGCAGATTCATGGCTCCTGCAAGCTTTTTTTATGTCCATTTTGATTAAAACCAATAAATTCCAGAGGAGAGGGTCTTCTCACCAAGAAATACACTTTGTCAAGTTTGCAGTCTCTGAGTAATTCAAAACACTGCCAGCAGCAGCTCCAGCTGTAAATCCCCTGGATGGACCCTAGCTCACCAGGAAAAGGAGTGACATGAATTGTGCTCCTTGACAGCCTCAGCATTTCTCTCACTACCTCAGTTTGATATATTATTTATTTTTCAGGGTGTGGGGGAAAAAATCAGAGTTAAGGCATTGCCACACAGAACTTGCTATGAGAAGCAATCTCTGCAGGAGAGCAGAACTCAATCCAAGATCACAGAATCACAGAATGATTCAGGCTGGAATGGACCTTAAAACCCATCCAGTCCCAACCCCTGCCATGGGCAGGGGCACCTTCCACTGCCCCAGGCTGCTCCAAGCCCTGTCCAACCTGGCCTTGGACACTTCCAGGGGTGAGGCTGCCACAGATGCTCTGGCGACCCTCTGCCTCCCCATCCTCTTGGGGAACATAAAGTGCCATTGATCAAACTTGGGATGCAGAAAGAAGTCCCAGCAGCAGCTCCTGGGGGTCAGGACCTGACAGACCTACTAGGCTGCATGCACTGCATTAGGGTGATGCTCTCCCCTCCAACATGCCTCAGTTTCCCCAATTTTTGGAACTCCATTCACAGCATCAGCCAGGCTTAGCAGCTGGAGCAGCAACAGTTGAGAACAGGTAGATATAGACATCAAAACCCTTTAAAGGTTTTCCACTTATTTTATGTGTCCACTGAGTTTATTTTTAACATTCCAGCTGAAGTAAATTTATAAAGAAATGCTGGAGCTGAGCCGAGAGGACATGTTCGCTGGAACCTGCCAGGATGATTAGTCCTTTGCAGATAACCCATAGGAAGAGGGTCGGGGGGGGCTCTGGCCATGCTGGGAGCCAAGCTAAGGGACGAGTTCTCTTCCAGAGAGCTCTTCAGCCGCACTAAAAGCTATTTTACACTCCCCAACCTGATGTTTCCTTCCCACTGGGAGAGATCAGCAGCCGGCCTGCATCAGAGCTGGGCACAGCAGATACTCAACACCTCGCTCTGGCTCTGGAGGCTGTTTTCACCCAGGAAGGTGTTTAAATCCCATATTCTGGACCACACACAGGTGCAGAATATATCCCTCTGTGCTACCTGGGCTTGTAAAATCACTACAGGAATAGGAACACCCTCCAGTTAAGAAGATTTATGCATCCAAAGCACAGGACTCAAGATAAACATGTGAAATCCATCCCTGTGCTCCCAGCTCCTGCCTTTACCCATCCCACCAGCCCTTTGGGACAAAGCCAGGACCAAGGCCACCTCACACCATGGGGACAGAAACCCACAGCATGGTGTCCCTGCCTCCCTCCTCAGCAGCCCTGGAGCTGGTTACCATCTGAACTATGGGATGAATGAAAAGCCACTAATCCCCTCCTAGGCATTTTTATGAGGCTCTTGATGAAATGTCTGGATGCTTCAGCACTGCAGGAGTTTGATGCTGGCAGAGCTCTGCACTGTCTGAAAGCCCCATCTCCAGGGCTGAACAAGCTGCTGGCCTCTCCTCCATGTCCTGTGTCCCCTGCTCTGTCCCCCTGGAGCCAAATGTACCCAAAATTGCAGCAAATTATCCTATCTGTCTGAGATAGTTCTGTACTAGGGCAATGAATTAATCCATCCCCAAAGCATATAGGAGATGGGGACACTCCAACTGCATTTACCCACAGCCTCCACTTCCAACAGGACTCCAGGAAAAATGAGTCTCCTGCTTTGCAGACCCTGAAAGGGGGGAGCCCTGCCAGAGAAAGGTGGTCCTGCCGCAGGGATGGAAAGGATCCTTGGGAAGGGGAGAGTGACCTTCAACATCCTATAAAGGCCAATTCTGCTTATTAGCTGCTGCTACTGGGTCTGTATTTGCACCTTCACTCTGCAGCACCTCCCTAAATCCCTTAGCCTGCAGCAGCATCCTTCCTAAACCCCCCAGAAACCTTCTTTAGCACCCTCAGCATCCCTACTTATTCCCTTCCAATCATTCCTCCTAAATCCTCCCAACACTGCTCCCCAAATCCCTCCTCAGCATTCCTGCATCATTCTCCCCCCAGCACCCCTCCAATTCCTTCCCTCACCCCACAATATCCCTCATGAATCCTCCTGCAACATCCTCCCAGACCTTCTCAACGCCCCCAAACCCATCCAGCACCCCCTAATTTCAAAGCATCTAGTGGGGAGAGTGAAGGAGAGAAAGAAAAAGCAGAAGGCAAGGGGGAACTGGAGACCCTCCGGCTTTGCTTTGTGGACAAGGGGGCTGTTTGTCACCCTGCTTTCTTACAGACAAAGAAAACCCCAAACAGTCCTAGCACCTGTATCCATGGCACTCCCCCTCCAGGCCGGGGACCCTCGCCGGCTGCGGGGATGGGTAACAGGCAGGGATGGGGGGAGGCAGGGACCGGGAGGAGCTGGGGGGAGAGACAGGGATTAGGAAGGCAAGCGGGGAGGGGAGGTAGAGGCAGGCATGGGGGAGAGGGGGTGCAGGTAAGGAATTGGGTCGTGGGAAAAGAGGCAGGGACTGAGGAGAGCGGGGGTCAGGCAGGGGCTGAGAAGACAAGAACCGGCAAAGGAGGAGGCCGGCAGGGATGGGGAGAGAGAGCGACAGGCTTAGGTGCGGGTGGTGCGGGGTGGCGTAGAACGGGTGCGCAAGGAGGGATCTGTGGGGGAGAAAGGTAGGCAGGAATGGAAGCATGGGGCGAGGCGGGCAGGGATAGGGAGAGGCAGACATGGATGCGGGGAAAACGGGACCGTGGAGAGAAGACAAGAACCTGAGTAGAGAAAGGCAGATAGCGAACGAGGTGGAGGGAGGCGGGTCCGGGTAGGANGGGACATGCGGGTTTATAAAGCATTCCCGGCCCGCGCGTGTGCGGGAGGCGGCGGCGGCACTAGCCGGGAGCAGGGCTCGAACCGGCGGCACTCGGATGCCCCCGGCGTTTCCAGCGGGGCCACGGCCGCCTGCGGTCGATGGAGCTGCCCATGGATGTGACCATGGATGTACCCGTGGAACTGCCCTCGATGCTGCCCGAGGCCACCGCCATCCCCTGGGGCAACGACACCACCTGGGCTCCCCTGCCCGGACAGGAGGTCAATAATACGGGCCTGCAGAGGGCCAAGAATGCCACATCCATCCTGATCGCCATCGTCATCACTGCGCTCTACTCCGTGGTGTGTGCGGTGGGGCTGCTGGGCAACGTCCTGGTCATGTACGGCATCGTCAGGTGAGAGCTGGGCACCCCGGCCGCTGCCCAGGAGGGGTGGGGTGTGCAGGGAGCTTGGGGTTGCTTTGGGTGAGTGAGCACCACGTGTGAGAGCACCGATGGAGCCGGCAAGTCAGTGTGCAGCACATGGACGGTGCGAGATGGTAACAGTGAGTGAGCGTGCACCAGGAATGGTGTGCACTAGGGGTGAGTGCGCAGCAAGTTTGAGACAGGACTAGGAGGGAGTTTGCACTGAGAGAAAGTGTGCACAGGCGTGAGTGTGTGCTGTGTATCCAGCAGCAGCAGAAGAAAGTGTGCACCACAAGTGAGTATGCAAAGGTTGTGAGTGTGCACCAGGCATGAGTCCTCACTGGGTGTGAGTTTGCCCCAGGTGTGAGTGTGCACCGAGTGTAGACCAGCAGCAGGAGGAGGGGTGGGTGTGCACCGGCTGCTTGCGCTGTTCCTGGTGGGTGTGATGTGTGTGAGCAGTGCATGAGCAAGCGGGGGTGCAGGTGCTGTGCGAGTGGTGAAAGAAGAGGCCGCTCGTGCCTGGAGCAGTTCGAGGAGTGCAAGGGGGCTGTGTTTGGGGAGAACGGGGGAGCATAGGGGACATAGCCCGACCCAGAGCGAGTTCCCCTTGTCCTTTGTGAGGAAAAGAAGCCGCAGGGCTGGTCACGCTGCGGTCTTGGAGCTGCCCTGTTTGCAGGGTGGGTCCAGACCCCGCCCTCCCCAGCCAGGGGCTGGTGGGTTCCCACTACTGCCATCCCACTCCATCAGTGGGAATTACCCACCCAGCCCATTCCCGGTTCCTTTTTTTGCCAGCACCTTCTGCAGCTGCCTGACTTGTGTTTTTTCTCTAACAAAGAGCAGAAACCGCATGGTCCAGCCCCATCTCCCACAACAGATGAGCTGTCCTCTGGTCCCCTCAATGTGGGGCACCAACTCCAGCAGCCAAGAGACCTTTGGCTCCATCCAAGACCTCAGCACCTGTGGTGAGGCTTTCTCTGGGCAGAGACAGGGTCTTGCGGGGTCTCTGCACCCCAGGACAAGCAACATGATCCAAATGCCCCTCATTTTAAAGATGGGGCATGGCCAAGATATTGCTGTATCCAGCTAGGCACTTGTGCTAAGGTACAAAATCACATCAGTCCCTTTGTCTGAGGCACTAGTTTGTCCTGCCTGGATAAGATGGGTTGACATGGAAAATGGGACCATAAAGTCTGGTCTTACAGAGCACAGGACCAGCTCCAGGAGCGGGGGCTGACAGAGCTCCTTCACAGCCCTGCTAGCAGCAAAGGACAGGGCTGTGCTTGCAGCCACACTCTGTGAAGGCACAGCCCCCAGCACCTCCAGCCTGGCAGGAGGGAGCAAAAGGATCTCACTGGGTGCCTGGGCTTCACAGCTACCCCCTCTGCACTGGAGAGGTCTTTGTCCTGTAGGTCCAGAATTTGTGGGGTAATACCAATTCCCATTGCCTCAGGTGGTGCTGTAACACCAGCTTGGCCAGAACTCTACAGCCAAACCAGAGTTGGTGGCTGGATTTAAACAAACTCCCCAAATTCCCATTTTTTAACCATTTCCACTCTCATTTCCCCATCCCTTTCAGTCCACAGCTATTGTTACAGGAGGTCAGCACAACCTGTCACTGCCTGTGCAAAATAAATGTGGTGACTCAACGGAGGGAAGGAAACCATCCTGAAAGACATCCATGAGCCACCCTGGAGTGCCCGTTGCCCTAGTATCAGGCTCTCCTGTCCCTGCCCTCCCCTCTCTGCGGGGCTCTGCTGTGCCTTTTCAACCATCCAAGAGGATGGGCAATTGGGAGTGGGATGGGGGAGTGACTTGCTGACCCGACCTGACCCCTAATGGGATTTTTCATCCACTCAAAGTGGCATTAAAAATGAGCCCTGGTCTGAAAAAGAAAATTGAGGTAATTGTGGCAGAGACAGATGCATTGAGTGATGTCAGGGTGAGGGATGAGTGTTATTAGACCCACTCCAGCTGGTTCTGCTTGGAGAGGAGAAGGAAGGCATTTTAAAGAGAATGATTTCATGTGCAAACAATATCCTCCCTGTTTTACTCACTGAGTAACTGCACGTTAGCCAGGCTTTAGCAAGCCTGACAGCCACAGATCCCATTACCACAGCTTCTAGCCCCCCCCCCATTTTCCAGATGATGATGGAATTAAACACAGAATCAGAGAATCAGAGTGGTTCAGGTTGGAAGTGACCTTATAGACCATCTTGTTCCGCTACCCTGCAATAGGCAGGGTTGCCTTCCACTATACCAGGTGGCTCCAAACCGTGTCCAAGCTGGCCTTGAACGCTTCAAGGAATATCTGCCATGAAATGAGCAAATATCATCCTCCAAACCCTTGGGACAGGAGGGGCTGCAGGGACATGTGCCTTTGTCCCTTCAATGGCCAAAGCCACCTGGAGTTTCCCAGAGGTCCTTGTCAGAGCTGCTCCATGTCGACTGTGTTTAGTCTAGGACTAGGGGAGTCCTGTGTCAATGCAGGAAAGGGCTAGGAGGTGGGATCAGCTCAGATTTGGACCTCACTGCCAGGGATATTCTGTGTATTTGCCTCGTGCTCCTCTCCTAGTGCCGCCTCTCAGTGCCCTTGGGGTCCAGGCAGAGTGTCCAGGCAATCTGGAAGCATGACTGGAGCACATCCTGTGAATGTGTATAGCTCTGTGAATGGGCACACCGTGAGCCAAGCACAGCCAAACTCCAAAAAAATCCCTCTCCAGAGCAGCCAAATCCATCCACACACCTGGAGGGAGCCCAGCACACCCAGCACCCTCCCCACCACAGCTCTGACCAGTGCTGCCATGCCCCACTGCATTGTCAGATGCTTTTAAAAATTCTCCTAGAACAATTTGCAACTGTGAACTCGGGGCTGCAAGTGCCCTCACCCCCACCGAGCCCATCAGCCCCCCACCAGCTCCCACACAGGCTGCTGGGACAGCTGGGTGCAGGCTTTGTCAAGCCAGGCTCTTTCAGGCAGCGGCTCTTAGCAGCTCCAGGAGTTTTTCTCTCACTTATTATTCACTTTTCTTTCACTTATTTACTTTCCAAGAGGTTTGGAAAGGGCATCCCTACTTTGGAGTCGAGACTGGAATGCAGAGCTGCCCTGTGCTTGCCCCATCCCCTCCCATCTCTTCTCTCCATCAACATCTCCTAGATAATTCTGTTCAAGTGCAGAACTTCCCAATCAAGGCACTCACTTAATTGCAATGGGTTTGGCAGCCTGGGGAGCTCCATCAGCAGCAGTGGATGGTTTGCTCTAATTTGGGCTATAAACCTCTTTCCCGGAGCAGTTTCATTTGCAGCTCAGGAGGGTCACCAGGATGGACTCCTCATCCTGTGCAGGGGGTTGAAACCTCAGCCCAAACCTGGAGGGGACTGAATCTTGCCTCTAAACTGCTGTGCCATCCTTATTATCCCAGTCATCCCTATCACCATCTCACATCTTTCCCATCATCCCAGTTATGTCCTTCATCATCCAAATTATCTCCATCCTCATCCCACTTATCCCTGTCATTACAGTCAAATGCATAGTCAGAGTCAACCCATCATCCCAAACATTCCCATTATCATCCCAGTCGTCTCCATCATCATTTCAATCATATCCATTATCCCAGTCATCCCTGTCACTGCTTTGCCCTCACCAGCCCCATCCTGCCTGGGGATGAGTGACAACTCTAGCCCTCCAGTCTCCCACCGCTGGCACATCTGGTATGGGGTTAGGAAGTGCTTACCCAGCACAGCCAAGCACATCTGGCAAACCATAAAATGAATAACAGATTTTTTTACCATTTTACTCAAGAAACAGAGACCAAAGACGTGTGAATCTACATGAACAGACTGTTCATATAGGAGAGGCAAAACCTGACAATACCACAAATTCTGTTTTTTGTTTAACCTAGGAGGAAACTTTTCTGCAAAAACGCTTGAAAAATAACACTAAAGAAAATGGAAAAGGACTTTTCAAGGGCAAGACATTTTTAATGGCATATTTAAATTTTAAAAAAAGCTCAGCTCGAATATTTCCACCCTTGGGCAATGAGCTGCCATTTGCAGCCATGGTGAAGGAGACAGAAATGCTTTTGGAGCTGGGAGCTGGGTTAAGCTGCTATTTTCTATTTTCTCACAGAGAAAAATGAGTTTTTCAGCTCCAGATTCCAGTTTTATGGACAATGGAACCTGGTGGGTCTCTGTCCCCACCAATACACTCTCCTGACCCTGCTGAGATGGAGAAAAGATAAGGGGAAGGGACTGGGTACCACCACCAATCCCAGGAGCCTCTTTCCCACACCAACCTGCTGTCCTGGGGCTCCAGCCAAGGCAGGACCACCTGACAGGGGAGCCACTCAATCCCCCCACCTCAATTTATTCCATGTACCCCCAGCATGTGATGAGTTGTGCCAGTTATCGCAGAATCCTAGAATGCTTTAGATTGGAAGTGACCTTAAAGCCCATCTCATTCCACTCCCCTCCCAGAGGCAGGGATACAATCCGCTATCCCAGGTTGCTCCAAGTCCCGTCCAACCTGGCCTGGAACACTTCCAGGGATAGGGCAGACGCAGATTCTCTGGGAAACCTGTGCCAGGGCCTCACCACCCTCATACCTGATCCAAACCTGCCCTCTGTCAGTTTAAAACTCTTACCTCTATCACACATGTGAAAAGTCACCTTCTGTCTGTAAGTACTTTAAGGAAAATAATATTTTCATCCCAGTAACAAAGGGGTAAAATCCCCCCTCTGTGACTTACCCCAGTGCTGCTACAGGCAGGTTTAAACCATGCACAGAGATGGTTTTGTGCAAACTGACCCTGATGTTAATTAAGTAGGGTGCGTCAAAAAAAGCGTAGGGCTGAAATGGGTACTCTGAGCAATGGGGATTTCATGGAAGGGAGCACAGGAAGAGTTGGAGCTGCTGGTGTAGCCCTGCAAAGAGCAGGGTGTTCCACAGAGCCACTCCCAGCCCACATGTGCTGCCCTTTGGCGGTGCCAGGCATATCCCTCAGTATCTATTTCCAAGCCACCACTCCATTCAAAGCATCCCATTGACCAACACTTGCAGGACTGGATGCTCCTGAGACACACAAACACACACAGAGATCTCTGCTGCTCTGGATCTGCCATAACTTTGCCTCATGCCTTCAGGAAAGATTTGGACACGAGGGACCAGACATTTCTCTTGCCATGGTGTGACAAGAACCAGAAGCAGAGGCAGCCCTTCCCAAATGTCCTGGGGGATACAGTCAGGCTTCCCCAAAGGCTCTGGAGCTCCAGGCTGGCTAATTGGGCTTCTTCCAGATGGCCTGTTTCCGGGGGTAATCGATCCAATTTCTGCAAGCAAACTTGACAAGGAAGCAGGTTGGATAATCACAATTTACTGGGTGGAAAATCAGATGAAGGAGGATTGAGGGGATAAAGGACATTGTGCATCTGGTTCAGGGAAACAGAACAAATCAATCTCCTTGAAGAATTGAGTTTTCTAGAAAGTTCTTTATTCCTTCGAATAAAAGCAGGCATGGAATGTCAGCTCCTTGGTCAAGAGCAGGAAAACCACTGTGGCAGAGGCCAAACCATGCTCAGCAGGACTCAGCTGAACACATGTGAATGTCAGCTCCTGCTCAGGTACCAGGATGTAATGTGTGGCTCCCTGCCCATGGCTGAGGAGTGGAATGAGATGAGCTTTAAGGTTCCTCCCAACCCAAAGCATTTTGGGATTCTGTGATTTTATGACTTCAACACACAAGAACGCAAGTATAGGATCATAGAGTGGCTTGGGTTAAAAGGGACCTTAAAGCTCCTCCAGTTCCACCCCCTGCCCCTTTGCCATGGGCAGGGACACCTTCCACTAGACCAGATTGCTCTAAGCCTCATCCAACCTGGCCTTGGACACTGCCAGTGCAGCCACAGCTGCTCTGGCCGACCTGTGCCAGAGTCTCACCACCCTCCCAGGAAAGGATTTCTTCCCAATATCCCATCAAATATCCTGTCACTTCAGACCCTTGTGAAGAGTCTCTCCCCCTGTTTCTTGTGGGTTCCTTCGGGGACTAGAAGGCCACAATTAATCACCCCAAAGCTTCTCTTCCGCAGGCTGATCAATCCCAATTCTCTCAGCCTTTCCTCACAGCAGACATGTTTCATCCCTCTAGTCATCTTGGTGGCCTCCCCTGAACTCACTTGCACAGCTCCAAGTCCTTCCTCAATGTGCTCCCTGGTGCACCTGGAAAGTTGCTGAGCACATTGGTGCTGCAGAAAGGCTCATCACTACATTTTTGCCCACCAAGGCTGGTGTTACCTTGTGAGCAGACATGTTGTGCCCCGCCCTCATCACATGTACATACCACCTGTAACATGTCCTTTCTCTGCCACCTCCAGGTACACAAAGATGAAGACAGCCACCAACATCTACATCTTCAACCTGGCACTGGCTGATGCACTGGCCACCAGCACACTGCCCTTCCAGAGTGCCAAGTACCTCATGGAGACCTGGCCCTTCGGGGAGCTGCTCTGCAAGGTCGTGCTCTCCATTGACTACTACAACATGTTCACCAGCATCTTCACCCTCACCATGATGAGTGTGGACCGCTACATTGCCGTGTGCCACCCAGTCAAGGCCCTGGACTTCCGCACGCCGGCCAAAGCCAAGATCATCAATGTCTGCATCTGGGCGCTCTCCTCCCTTATCGGGGTGCCCATCATGGTCATGGCGGTCACCAAGTCAAAAGGCAAGTGTCTCTGGGGACACATCCTCTCCTGTCCCATTAGTCCATCCCAGGGGTGACCTGGCAAACTTGACCTCTGGTCCTGTAGCAGATTTGTGGTCAGTGGTGGGCACCTCTCCATGACACCATGAATGTCCTCTATTTTGGAATAAGCATCATGATGTTATTTCCCATCTTGAAAAATGTCCCAGAAATTGTCCTCTCTTCTGCTTAAGGGTAGGGATCAATCCCCATCCTCAGCCCAACCAGTGCCTCTCCCCACCTCCTGGGATGCAAATCAGATGCCTAAAAAAACCCCCAAGGATGCTGCAAAATCTCTAAGTGGCCTGCACTAAGATCTGCAGCTCCTGTGTGGGGACGCTGGCCCTTGGCTGCTAGGAAAGCTCTGGGCATCTTGAGGAAGTGGACAGATTTCAGTAGAGGGTGACATGGGGATGCCCACCATAGGGATTGGAAGAAGACTGGTTTGGCCTTGAATGGCCCAGGCATCTTTGCAGAGAAAAGGTTCCGAGGTCACTGCATCCCCTCAGTGTCTTGTATACAGGAATCTGATGGCACAGAAACCCTGGGGAACCTCTGCCAAGACCCGACAGGTAGGAATGCATCTCCCTGGGGTTTTAACAAGCCATGACTGAGCAGAGAGCAGGATATTCTCAGCAGACACTCCACCAGATTCCTCTTTGACCCTCCTCTCTTCTACAGATGGTATGGTCCTGTGCACTCTCCAGTTTCCTGATCCTCCCATCTACTGGGACACTGTGACCAAGATCTGTGTCTTCATCTTTGCTTTCATGGTCCCCATTTTGGTCATCACCATCTGCTATGGGCTGATGATCCTTCGCCTGAAGAGCGTCCGGCTCCTCTCAGGCTCTAAGGAGAAGGATCGCAACTTGCGCCGCATCACACGCATGGTGCTGGTGGTGGTGGCGGCCTTCATTGTCTGCTGGACACCCATCCACATCTTTGTCATCATCTGGACACTGGTGGACATAGACAAGAAGAACCCCTACGTGGTGGCCAGCCTGCACTTCTGCATCGCTCTGGGCTACACCAACAGCAGCCTCAACCCTGTCCTTTATGCTTTCCTGGATGAAAACTTCAAGAGGTGCTTCCGAGAGTTCTGCCTGCCTTTCCGAGCCCATGTAGACCAGAACAGCTTCTCCCGTGCCAGGAACACCACGCGGGAGCACATCTCCACTTGCACCCCTTCTGAAGCCCTCAACAAGCCAGCATGACTAGACATGGGCAGCTCCCAGCAGGGCTCCCAGGGACATGGAGGAGATGAGCTCCGCTCAGAAGTCACACAGGTCACCACCACAGAGTTATAGCAGAATGATGGCCTGGGTGCTGATCAGTAACACTTTTGGGTTTGCATACATGCTGAAAAACTTTTTTCATCCTGGGAAAGAAAAATGGGAGAATTGGGACTTACCAAATGATGTAGGGAGAGGTCCAGAACAAGAGGCAAGTTGGGCAAAGATGCTCCACTGCTGCCACCACCTCAACCTACAACACCCAGCAGGGATTGTCACCCTCCAACACGTGGCTCTTGGCAGAGCCCAAGGCACCAGAACTGCAATGTCCACGTGTTTCTCCTCCTGCACAGGCCAGGATGACACCACAACCCCTGGTAAGAGGGGAAACACTCACATGGCAGAAGGGAACTGTGCCAGCAGGTGATCACAGGATCACAGAATCATTCAGGTTGGAAAAGCCCTCCAAGATCATCAAGTTCAGCTGTTCTTCCACCACTATCAAGGCCACCAGTAGCCTATGTCCCCAAGCGTCGTATCCATATGGTAGTGATTCAGTGAGGGTTACTCCACCGCTGCCCTGGGCAGCTGTGCCAGGACTGGACAACTCTTTCAGTGAAGAAACGTTCCCTAATATCCAGCCTAATTCTCCCCTGGAATGACTTGAGGCCATTTCCTCTGCCACATCACAGGACCTCATTCCATTCCGCTCTGAGCTGTGTCCAAAAGACAACCAGAGATGGGAAGAGAAACTTATGCCACTTCAGAGACACTGTTTTGAAAAAGCTCCAGATCCATTTTAATAATTCTCCTGGAGTCGCTCAAACTGAGATTGCTCCCAGAGAAAGCTTTCTACTGTTAAGGTCATGACTGTGTTATTTAGAGACCGCTGACTGCAGCTAAGGCTGCCCTGGACATGGATGTGATGCTGGGAAGATGGATATGGCCAGGGGATGGAGCAGGGCATGTCTGAAGCTGACCCCCATATCCTTGTGCCAGTACCAAATTCCCAGGGTGACAGGGAACTGATGAAGTCATTAAGCCCAAGAAGAACCTTGTTAAGGGAGTAATTTGTGGGAACTCGAGTAGTTTCTTGCAGTGCTAAAGTAAATAGGATGGAATAACAGGCTGCACCAAGGGCTCTCCATCAGGAGAAGGATGCAAAACAGCACAGCCCAGATTTCCACAGCAGAGACTAAAAGGATAGGATGGGGTTGTAGGGGTTTTTTTCAGAAGATCTCAAAAATATCACCTCTCTTTCACAATTCCCCAAGCAGGGACAGAGGTTGTGCAGGCACTGAGAAAGGACCCACAGGCCACAGGAGGCAGAGATTTGAGGATTTCAGCTCTCATCTGGACGGAATAGCATCCCTCCAGAGGGATAGCTGAACTGCAACTCCCAGTGTATCCTGCAAGACCCACCATCCAGGGACCTCCTGACCACATTATCTGCAGCTGAACGATAAATGACGAGTTCTCCTGCTCCCTGAAGCACCCCTCCAGCCCCATGCCACATTCATGAGCCATCATTTTTCCTTCCTCTCACCTTCCCACTGTCATTGCCAGGTGGTCAGCCAGCCCAAGGAGGAGTATGCTCAGAGGAAGTAGTAATAGCATTGAGAGAATAAACTGATACAGCTGGAGGAAGCAGGTGAGCCCCCAGGTGCACCTGGGGTTTATGGGCTGGATGCAGAGCTTGGCTTGTGTCTGGTTTCTCAATTTAGGCTTATAAAAGCCATTACCTCCCCTCACCAGCCCCACCTTTCTCCAGAACTGTGGAAATTGCAGCCCTTGCCATTATAAAGACAGAGCCCATGAGGCAGTCAAAACCAATTTCTCTTTCAAAGAATCAAATAGGGTGACATTGCCCACTGAGGTCTCAAATCAATTGCGCCTATGCACACGAGCGATCTACCTGTGCTGTGTCAATGTGCCACAGGCAAAAGCCTCTTGGTCAGTGCTGCATCCACCTGGACATTTCCAGCTCATGTCCGGGGCTCTTAAGAATCCCTTTGCAGGCATGAAAGGAATCCTGGATGACTGGTGTGGCCACACTTCGGCTCCTCACCCCCTGCTACCACAAGCCCATCTGCTCATAGTGCATCAGATAAAGGAAAGCACGATCAGTTCCAGGGCAGGAGTTGGGGGAAAATCACTAGGGTCACATAAAGCTGAGTTTTGGCTCTGTGAGAAGAGGGACTAAGGTATCCAGAACGAATTGCAGACCGTCCTTCAGCTCTCCACCTCTACCCACACTGGGGCAGAACCCTCAGCAGTATGTGGTAGGTTTGGAGCTGGTTGATGACGAGGGCCCAGCCATGGCAGGATTTCAGGATGTCCCATCAGGCTGGATGTTCCTGCAGGAGTGGGATGTCTCATGCTGTGGAGCAGGACATTTTGGAGTTCACTCCAAGCTCCAGAATGAAGCTGAATTCCAGCTTGATATCTCAAATTGCAGGGTACTCCTAAAGTATGTGATGACCCTATACCATAGATATCTTTAAGCAGTCTTAGCCAGTGCCTTAGTGTCCCCTAAAAACCAAGCTGGGAATGAGACAACGGAGAGCAGGGTTTCCTACAACAGCACAGGGACAAATGAGGGACACAGGGGAAGTGAACCCCAGCAGCAGGGATGCAGCATCCTTGCCCTGGCACAGCCCCATTGCAGACATATCATTGTGCTCTGGGGCCCAAGACCCCCCACCCATGAGTGCTGGGAGCTGCAGGTTGACTTGGGGCTTCATGAGCAACTTGGCTACCCCAGAAAGCTCAACCTCCACTTTTCCCGTCCCCACAGGGCCTTTTTTTTTTTCATCTGTCAAATTCCTAGCCTGCTGGAAAATGTGACTGCCATGGCCTTAAAGAAGGTTAAATGCTTCAAGTCATTACTTTTAAAAATGCCACCATGCATCGGCAGAGCTTAGAGCCCAGGACACAGCAAAGAGAGTATCTTTCCTAAGCTTGAGGTTTGCTGACCTAAAGAAAAACAGAATATTCCTAGGAAAAATGGATGGCAAGCAGCATACTAGAGCATATGGGATGACATGGACCTCGATCATCCCATTTTGGCAGCATCCCAGTAGGGATTTAGGGGCTGATTCAGCTTCTTCCCACCTAAAAACCAGCTCCTCCAGCACCTCGTCTGGGCTGGGAAACTGGGGACAAATCCTAGTTCAGGGAAACTGCACTGGAAGATTCTGCCTGCCTAGACTGAGACATGCTATAGTCAGGATGCTCGGAAGCAACTCTTTGTGTACTTTTATAAATATATATGTCTATAGCTGTATGAAACTAGAGTCACCCTAAGGCCTCTCATCACACTTCCCACTACAGCAGCTTTTCCATGTGTGATGGAGCTGAATATGCCGGATCCATAACATCTCACAAAGTACTTCAGCTACTATTTCCAGCTCCAACCCTCGGGATTTTTGCCTTACAGTGGCATTTATGTACAGGAACCCTGCTTTCTAAAAATTAAAATAAAGTAAAATAAAATCAGATATAGGAAGCAGTTTCCAGCTCTCTTGTGATTCCCAGGCAGCAAAAATGAGCAGAGTCTGGCTCAGGGGAGTGGTCTGGCGAGTGATGAAACTATCTCTAAATTTACTCTTTCCTGTGAAGGTGGTGAGGCCCTGGCACAGGTGCCCAGAGCAGCTGTGGCTGCCCCTGGATCCCTGGAAGTGTCCAAGGCCAGGTTGGGTGGGGCTTGGAGCAGCCTGGGACAGTGGAAGGTGTCCCTGCCCATGGATTCCTTGCCTATGATTTTAAATTCATATTTTAAAAACTCACCTGAACTTGGAAAAACTCACCTTTGTGAACTGCCCAAGCCCTTTAGCTGAGATTGTTTGCAAGCCCTAGTCACCAAAAACCTCTTCTGTCACCAGTCATCAAGATAAATCTTTATCTTAAAAGCCTAGCAGCTCAAATTATGGCCCAAATTTGAAATTTAAATACAAATGAGGATTTAGCAAAAAAACCAACAGAAACAGGTGTTGGAGACTGTAACTTTGCTCTGGCTTAATAAGATATTGGATTTTAAGGTATATATATCACTTCTGCTGTGTAAGTTTTGTAGTTCCCAAAGAAGGGAAAGCCATACAAAGCACAGAGTGGATGTGAAAACCAGATTTCCAGCCTGGGCGTGTTGTGTAGATAGGGCATCATTGCTCCAGCAGCACTTGAGGAACCCCCTCCATTATCCAGCACTCTGGGAAAACTGAGCCAGGAACCAACTCTGGTGATTTCACTGCCCAGTTAAACTAGCAGCCAGCCCAAATTAATGATGCAGCAACCTGTGCTGGCACACACCAACCAGCTATTTCCAGGGACATTTGCAGCCCAAAAACATGTTACTGCAGGAAACATCATTTCCCCCTTTTTTTACTTTCATTAATCCACCAAATAATGAACCCTGATGTATTGAGTTTGTGATTAATTATGATGATGCTGGTTTTTGTCTGCAGGTTAGGCTGACTTTGGAATTGCATTAATATGTAGATGGAAATGAATGGATCTGGTTTTCCTGGGGAGGACAGGAGCAAGATTTCCCACCTTCCTGACCCCAGAACAGCCTGGGGTAGACCCAGGCTCTCCGACCAACAGAGATGCTTGTCTTGCATTTTGTCATTTAATGTGGGGAAAAATAACTGTGATTAATCCCTAGAAGATTTTTTTCTTCTTTCAGAGTTACAAATTCTGCTTAATTTGTAGTGTTTTATTACCTGAACAAATGGGACTAGGAGGAACAACCAGGAGGTTGGCTGGGATTCTGTGTGAGCACTGGGGCTCCTCCAGGCAGGGACAGAGCCAGGATCCCCTTCCTCAGTTCCCAAGAGTTGTGTGAACCATAAGAGACTTTCCTTATTTTTGGCCTGTTGTAATGGGAAAGGAGCCAGGACTTCAGCGGTTTGGGAAGGGGGCAGAGACACTCCCACATCACTATTTCAGCCCAATTCTCATCCTAAAGAGACCCAAGACTCTTTCACCAGGAGCCACATCAGAGCACTGCATGTTTGAATTATCCTGGGATATACTGGTCAGGTACCAGCCTTAATGATGGGATTCAGGGGGAGACAGCCCAGTACAAAACCAAACTGTCACTTGCAGACCCATCATTAAACCCCATCACAGGCAGCTTGGCCACAATTAAAGCTCATTTCCTCTTCCAGGCAGGAAAGGAAGAACAAAAATATAATCTTAGTATCCTCCAAACCCTCCTGAAGATGCAATTCCCTCCCTGAAGATCCTGAAGCACCACTGCATAAGTAGAATTTTTTTATCTAAAACAGCAACATGCTAAAAAAACATGAAAAAGAAAAGTCCCTCACAAACCCCACAAACCTCCAAGTGCTTTCATTCTGGGCTCAAAAGGTCTCCACACCACCAGGCCTTATCCTCCATGGATGCTAAAGCCCTAAAATTCCACTTTCCCAGCTTTTGTCTGTAAATGAAAAAGCCTTTTAGGCACTTCCAATAGCAACAGCTGGAGACCAGAGTGTGGGATTGGAGCTGCCAGCTGGTGATGAGGGAGGGTCTGGAGGTGTCAGCGCTGGAAAACCTCCACCGTGAACTGAGGCTGGATCCTGACACAGTCAGGGGTCTGCTCCACAGGACACAAATTCCTCCTTATCCTCAAAACACCCCCAATTCACTCTATGAGCACAAAACCTTGTTAATGAGACATTTCCCTTTCCTCAATTAAGCTGTTTTCCTTTGCCCACCCTCTCCCCCCTGTGTAGGGGCTCATCCTTCCCCCAGTTTCCAGCAGCTTCCCACTGAAGTGTCACTCTGGCTCCCAAGACAATGGCTGATTCATCAGTTCTGAATGTTAAATCTTAATTGTTCTCCCTCAGTCTTTCCCTCCTGTTTCTTGAAAATACCAACAAGCTCCCCATTCACAAAGACATGTTTTCCCCTTTCCAGGAACAGGACCAGCCCCCTCAAGGATGGCTACAATCCCATGTCATTTGGGAATGATCGGGGTTTTCTCTGCACCTGCAGGAGCTGGAGCAGGGAATTGCATTACCTCGTGGCAGGATCCAACCCTGTGATGACCACACAGTGGTGTCACAACTGATCCTGTTCCTGCTGCAAGGAATTGGCCAAATGTGGGAGATAGATGCGAAAACCTGCCAGTGTTGGAGATAGAGAGGAACTGGGAGCACTGGGATGTGGGATCTTGGCTCCCAGCTTCGCAGTAGCTGAGGCTGGTTTTGGATAAATGTTGCTGGGAATCGAGCCCAAGACAAAGAACAGTTTCTCCATCAGGTATCCAGCAGATCACATTTCACTGCAGAGCATCAAATGGTGATTGTCCCCAGGGAGCAGAATTAGCCACAGGATTGAGAGCATTTACCCACAGCTCAGCCTGCAGCGATGGCAAAATATGAGCTCAGTCTCTCACAATACAACATTCCCCATGGGCCCACATCCCAACTTCATGCTTAGAGAGAAATATAAAGTCCTTTGCACACCCAGGACTTCAAGCACCAAAACACACACACCTGATGGGAGGCAGGTGCCTCCAGCTCCCCAGCTAGAGCTGGACCCACTGAGGCCATCTCTGACTGTAAATCCAAGCTCATCCTACATAGGAGTAGCAGAGCTGCCAACAACCTGAGCTGCTTGCAGTACCCAATGCCCATCCCTGCCCAGTCTTATTAAGGAACCTGCTCCTACCCAAATGAATTAAGTGTAAACAGCAACCTGGGCTTGTCATATGGAGATGAGGGATGAGGATGTGGGAGTTTGCCCTGTGGCTTCCAGTCTCCCCACATCTCCAGCTCGGAGCACCCAGCAGGAACATGCTAAGATTCTTTAAGCTGTGCCATGGGCTCGGTTATGTCCCTGGTGACCCAAACACACCAGGGGTGACACATCACACGGGCAGGGAACAGAAGAGAGGGTGACAGAGAGGTCAGAGACCATCCCCTTCTCCCGGTCCCGTGGCCCAATGCCAGAGCCCTCTGCTGCCACCTGGTGGCCATGGTTCCTCTGCCCAGAGTGGGCACCGCGGGCACCACAGCTCCCCTAAAAACAGCCAAAAAAACCCCATCCCAACTGTGCCCAGGAGCCATGGCACACCCCACGGGAGAACTGCCCACCCCTCTAAAGCACAGGAAAAGCCTGGGTTTATCAAAACTGTTTATTCCAAATGCTAAAAGATGAGTTTTTTGTCCTTTCTGCCTTGATTAATCAACCAAAATACACTTTCTCTTTTAAAAAGTCCAACCCCTTTGGAACCACTGCNCTTCCTTACTCCAGGTACCTGGAAGGTACCTCCTGCAAGGAGAGAATGGAGCAGGCTGGGGACAGGAAGCAAGACCAGTTGGATCAGGGAGTGGGGAGTCCTGGTCCTGTTGTTTCCTGGTCCTGTATGTCTCCATGCATAGCTGGGGGCTGGGTGTCTGCATAGCAAGGCCCTAACAGCAAATGAAGCTCCTTTCTCAGCAAGCAAGAGAAAAAATTAAAGTAACACTGTTCTCACCCATGGGATGGATTTGATTGGGTTAGCAAAAGCAAAGAGGGAGTGGCCAGGACCGCAAAAAGCAACGCTGGAGGTGGCTGCTCCAGGCCATGAGGAGCGGGAAACCTGCTCCTGGCCTCACTGTTTGGGGGTTGCAGCTTAGATACTTGAATGATGAGAGGGATGGGAGGCAGTAGCTCCCCTTCCTTTTCCAGTAGACATAGTGTGCTAGGCATCACCCAGCAGCATTCTCCTGCAATAAGCAGAATATCCCCACAATAGCCACAAGTCCTGGATTTGGTCAAGCTTCCTGTGGACATTCCTGTCGGACTTCCAGATCCACCTGGAACAGGCTCAGAGGGCTTTGGTGGGTGGCAACGGACAAATCCAGGCCAGAGTGGTATACTTAGGTGAAGGGGGTGGAGGAGCATCCAGATGTGGGGAACATGGGGACTTCAGGGAGACTGATACCCAAACCTGATTGCAGAGTGAAGAACAAGACCCTCGGCTCCGCTAGGCCGAGAAATGTTAAAAACCAGATGAGAAGTGGAAATCCATCCAGGCACCAAACTGTGATCAGTTTAGGATCAAGCTGACGTGGGGAGCTGACAGAGCACCGGGCACCACAGGAAAACAGACGAAGGCTTGCAGGAAGAACCCATGTTCCAGCCACGGAGGTGCTGATGGGCCCAGCTCCATAAGCCTCCTACCCTCCCCCAAGTAATCACCTCCCCGACCCAAGCAGAAGTTGGGGGAGGTCTGGGGGTGCTGTGATCCCGCTGGGCTCAGCTGTGGCGTCGTTTCATCAGCTCTGCTCCTTGTCACTGACCAGCAGCACAGTGTGCTGCCCACCACTAGACACAGCCAGCACCCGCCGGTTCTCCAGCTGTTTCCCCGTCATCTCCACAGGGCTCCAGACATCGTCCTCCTCCCCGGTGCCCAGCTGGTAGTTAGTGCCCATTCCCCAGGCAAATGCTCGTCCTGCAACGGAGTTGAAGCAAGCTTTGAGATCTAAGTGGCTGTACAATGGGAAGGGGAACGAGCACCCAAATGGACCTCGCACCCAGGCAGTTTCTATGAGTCCAAAACACAAGCAGGCGGAAGAGGAGAAGTACTTGAAACTCAAACAGATGTTCCATCACAGACCCAAGGAACATTTATCCCTTTGGGGGAGAAAAGTAAACCCACAACCCACTCCAAATCTTCCTTCCTGCAGACACTGCCCACAGGCAGATGTAGCACCAGAGCACGGAGGTCTGTCATCAGTGGAGTCAGAGAAGAGACTGTCAGGCCAACAACCCCCTCCTGGTCAACACCACATGACCAACCCTGTTGCCACAGGCCCACAAACACATCTGAGCAGCTACTGCCTAGTCATCCCCAGATGACTGGCACCAGAACTTGGCTCCAGACCCACCCCAGCTGGGAGGGTGTACTGATGGTTTGCAGGGCTGGATGGAGGGATAGAGTACAGGAGGCAGTGCCCCCAAAGCCCAGCACTTACCATCACTGCTGACGGCATAACCAACTGACGCTCCGCAGGCCACAGAGGTGATCCTGGGCAGCTCCGGGATAACTGTGGGTGTGCTCTTCTCCTCTGCCCCTGTCCCAAGGCCCAGCCGGCCATACTCTGCCCTGCCCAGGCTGTAGGCTTTACCTGGAGCACAGTGGATACACGAGGTGACTTGAGGGGGGGCAGAAGCTGCAACAGCTGGAAAATTGGACCCTCTTCCCAGGTCTGACTCCTGAAGGAGCATCACTTCTCCATACCACACCTCAAGACCCATGCAAAAGGGGCAGGGTGGGACACAGTCCCTTCAGCTCCCCAAAATCAGTAAGGTGGATAGGTGCAAGAGCAGAGTTCACAACTGAGTGAAGGTTCCTGCTGTCAGCTTCCCCTTGCTGCAATCTCACACCAACCTTGTTTCCTGAAAACTGAGAGCTTGGAGGCTTCCAGCACATCACCCTTATCCCTATAACTCCTTAGCTAGGATGAGGACCATGGGATCCCTGCCCCCCACCATCCTGCTCTGTGTGACTCCCAGCCTACCTGTCACTGTGTCACTTACCCTCGGAGTCAACACAGACCGTGTGGTGCTGCCCGCCAGAGAACCCAACCCAAGACTTGGTGGAGTTCTTGAAGCATGTGAGGTTCTGCGGGGAGAAGCAGGGCTCGGTGTCCTGGGTCCCTGCAGGGTGGGACGCACAAACCCAGGCAGATCAGATCCATGGGCGTGGACAGCCCAGGCCAGGCTCCGGCACTGAGCCATCGACCCTGGGGTTCTCCCCACCAGAGACCAATACAGCCCCCCAGCCCCAAAACCCAATTTCTGCTCAAACCCAGCAGGTGCATGAACTGGGACCTAAACCCAGAGCTATGCAGTGTGAACTCCACCCCTGTTTCCAGCTCTGGTGTGTCTAGTGTTTAGATTCTGGGGCACCCAGCAGCTACTCCCACCAGGCCAGGGCAGCAGTGGACCGGCAGATCTGGATGGACACATGTGAAGCTCACCCAGCTGGTGGTAGTTGGAGAGGCCAAATCCATAGATGTGTCCCTCACGTGTGACGGCGAAGGTGAAATACGCCCCACAGAAAGCGTCCTGAAAGCTCATTTTGCCTCTTCTCCCTTTGCCTCTGACAGGGACAAGCTGAGGGACCAGCAGCCGCTCTGGGGCAGGAAACAAGGCGTTATACAAGGACTAAGGACTTACACCCTCCCTGCATCTAAGGATCTGGCCTGCTGCATTTAGGTCACTGATTACACATAAGCGCTTGAGCATCAGGGACTGGGTCCCTTTGTTCCTCTGCAAAGGGCACAGCTGGAGCCAAAGGATGCATCTCTTAGAACTAAATCCACTCACGGAGCCCTTTCCGTCCTCCTCGGTTGGCAAAGAGTGCTGGCACTCTGCCCAGCTGGCCCTGTTCACCACAGCCACACGTTAACAGGTCGCCGTCCACTGTCAGCATCACCAAGTGGTCATTTCCTGGGACAGGAAGGAAAGAGAAGTCATGGAGAAGTCTTCAGCAAGCCCTGTAAACTGAGATCCCACAGCTGTCCCAGCTTGTGGGTTTACTACATTGGATACCTCAACACCAATTGTGCCACCACCTAAAACTCCAGGATCTCCCTCTTCCTGATCCCAGAAATTCAAAGCAGTTTTTCTAGGAAGGCAATAAGGATATAGATGTGCCCCAACTTCCCCTGGGCCCTAGACAAGCTTCCTGGGTGCAGTGCTCTGCTTCCCCAGGTCTCATTAGAGAGCAAGTGCTCTGGCCCCACAGGGTCAGTCTAGGCTGCTCTTGGAAGACATTCTACATCAGACTGGTCAAAAATTAACTCAATACGCGAATCTGTTCGGGCTAAAAGGTCTGTTCTCTGGAGAGTCAGAGATGAGCAAGTATACCTTTGTTCTGGGCTCCGAGCAAGTCAAGAGGGAGGAAAAGGTCATGGACCTTCCTCAAGGGTTGTGACAGCCTTGTATACCTGTCTGACCCTGCACATCCCCGGTCCCTGTTCACCTGAAACTATTTTAACAACAGGTGCATCAAGCTGGAGCAGCAAAGGAATGGAGCTTGTCTTCATAGGCTCCAGCAAGCCGATCACTCCATTGTTATCCTGAAGGGAGAGAGACACAGGGATGAGCCATAGGAGCAGCTACCAGCGGAGCTTCCAGCACCAGAGGAGTTAATGTACCCGGAAGGAGCCCCAGACAAAGACCCTGCCATCCTCAGTCAGCGCGGCTGTGTGGCTGTCCCCTGCTGACACCTGCACCACCTTCTCCTGCAGCTCCACCGGCCCTGGAGAGGTCTCAGACCCTTCAGCTGAGGTGTCGCGTCCCAGGGCACCTTCATCGTTGCAGCCAAAGGTGTAGATCTGCAGAATGGGTGCAAGTGATCAGGATGGAGACCAGAGGAGCAACAGGCTGAGTACGAAGTCAGGGAACAGAAACTCACCAGGCTGAATTATCACAGAATCAAGGAACGGTTTGGGCTGGAAGGGACCTTAAAGCTCATCTCAGTCCACCCCCTGCCATGAGCAGAAATGTCTTCCACTAACTATCAAGTTGCTCTAAACCCTGTGAACCCGATTTGGAACACTTCCAGGGATGGGCAACCACAGCTTCTCTGTACCAGAGCATCATCATCCTCACAGGGAAGACCTTCCCAGTATCTATCTAAAATGGCAGTGTCACCCATCTACTCTCTGTCACTGTGAAGCCATTCCTCCTTGCCCTATCACTCTCCATGCTCTTGCCTAACATCCCTCTCCAGTTCTCTTGCAGGCCCCTTTCAGGTCCTCCTTTCAACTCCCCATAATTTTGTGGTCCATGCTCACCCCCAGAGCTGGAACAAGATGTAGGCAGAGTAGTGACTGATTCCTACTTCCTGCTCCAGAACACATCCCAGAACTCACTGCACTCACCTTTCCCGTCTGGCTGAGGCAAACTGTGTGCATCCCTCCAGCTTCCACCTGCACCACCATCTCTGGCAGAGTGACTAGGGCTGGCTTCTTCCTCTCCATGATGTCCTCACCCAGGCCCAGCTGGCCAACATTACCCTGGCCCAGCGTCAGCACCAGCCCAGGCTGTGAGCGGTGTGATGGGTGGCTGACTGCAGGGTGGGAGGGGGAGAAAGAACATGTGAGGGTACAAGCTTCCTGATAAAAATCACTGCTGGGTAAGTGGAAGGAAAATTCCCACAGATTTTTCTTACCTTTAACCTTCTTAATCTCAGGAGACTCTTTTTCTGGCACTGGGTTCTTCATACTGCGTTTTCCTGGCATCTTGGAATCTAAATGCCAAAAAGAGGCTGTAAGGGGTCACCCATCGGGCTGTTCACTGCTTGGGGTGTTCCCTTGCACCTTAAAAAACCACCTGAGACTGGTGACTGAGTTGGGATTTGAACACCGACCCCTTCTCCTACCCTGAGAAAATGGAAAGTTTTCCCTTGTGTGTTTTATCCATACTCCCTACCTCATGCGGATGTGAACCTCTCCAGATTTCAGGTCCAGGCAGGCGAGGAGAGAGGGAAGGGAAAAAGAAAGGAGAAGAGGGAAAACAGGGTAGGGGGAAAACGTATAGGAGCCGAGCCGTGTCCGCGTCCTCAGCCCCCGTTCCGCATGGCCCGCGCACCGGCCCCCGCCCCCTTCCCGCCATTCGAATTCCCCGCGGTGCCGCCTCACGTGGGGCCGCGCAGGCCGCGGCCCGAACCGGCCGCTTCTCCCGCCGCCTGCAGCTCTCCCTGCTGGCCGTTCGGCTGCGTCGAGCGCGGCCCGGAGCTCGCCCGGGACCCCCGCACCGTGTCCGTGTCTACGTCCCCATCCACGGCCCCCCCGGTCACTCGCGCCGCTCTCCCGGCCCGACCCCGCCGCGCTCCCTCACCGCCCGCCAGCCCCGCAGCGCTCCGCTCTGCGCATGCGCGGGGCACACAGCCAGGGCTCCTCGCGGGGCTGCGCCCCCTGCCGACCGGCGGCCCGCCACCCTGGTCATTCCGCCCGCAGGTAGGAAAAAATGGGGACAGGAAGTGAAGGACAAGGGGACGGAAAGGCACAGAAAAGGCAGCACAAGGCAGGGCTCGCAGTTAGCAATACACTGGACCTCGGGCAATAAATCTGTGTCAGTAACTCATGCTGCTTCTAACCTCCAAAAGTGCCTCCAGCCCGCGAGACTGCTGTGACGGCATATAGCTGTGCAAAATACGTTCATTTAACACACACAACAACGACAACGAGCAGAGTATTGAAATCCAGCAAGTCTGAACTCGCACCTTTTCCAGCAACCTACAGCTGGCTTGATGTTGAAAATGCACTCCTTTTTTAAGATGAACCAGACTAAACTTCTCAGGTTAACCAGAAGACAGCAAACTTTTCTTCCTCATCCAGTGGGATGAAAACACCCTTATTCCACTAATTAAATCTGCTGCTACAGTCCAGAGGCCTGCTTTGGCCTAATACCTTTAATTTACTAATAAAACCAAGTTCCTAATTAAGCTCTTGGCTGGTATACCAGCCTCATCTGCTTTATTTAGAGACCCCAACCCCCAGGGATCACCCACAGTACATGTGATAGGAAAACCTTCGAGAGGCATAACTATTACCCCAGGCCCATGTTGGGACTTGTTTGATGAGCAAATGCACAGCTATCCCCCTGCTCCTTTCCCTGGGAACTTCATGGCCAAGGACATCTCGCCAAACCACACCAGAACCTCCCCTAAACCCACCCATCAGAAGCACTTACGTGTGATCCCATTCTTACTTCCCTCAAGCCACGCCCCAGACTAAAAGACTTTATCAGCCCTCCTTGACTTCATGACATTAACTATCTTGTGCCCCCGAGATCATCAAAACCAGGACGATCTGCTCCTAATCCAGCCCAGAGTCCATTTCTACACCCTTTTCTATTCTGAGACATATCAGCAGCACACAAGAACCACATTTCTACACAAGGGAGAGGCACCACCAGGAGCATGAAGTTTTCCTTAATACTCAGATTACTCACCAAAAACACACACCAAGCCAAAGTAAATTCAGTTTATTGAGTTGTCTACTGCAGGCAGGTACAGATTAAGAGATCAGCACAAGAGTTAAGGCCTGTATTTCAGGATCTAAACACACCAACTGCTGCTTCTGCCCCCACAACCTATAATCCACCCACTTTCAGCATCACCTTCCCTGTAATATCCTGGCCCCAGAAGGTCGAATCCATGGGAAGGTTGAGTGTAGTCTGCAGGAGAGCACGTGCAGGTTTCATTTATCCCTACCCCACCCCACCCTTCCCCAGCATCCCCAGTTTTAAGCATCCCAAAAGCACCACGTGCTACCCTTGACCTTCCAGCTGCAATTCAGCCAATCCCACATACAATGGGTTATACTTTATTCCCGTGCAGTTTACCAATAATATGTTAAACTCCAGGCCCTGGCTCCACAAAATCCAGAAAGTGCACATACCACCAAGGGACCAGGGACATGCTAGTTTCCCTGCTCCAAATACATGCTTTAAAAGAGTACTGAATTAATGCATCCCTGGATCCATCGCGTTTTGATCCCTGTGGCTACACTGTGATTACACAAAGTACACTAACACAACTTGGGTAACCACCTAATTTGGGCAGACTTTTCAATATACTCACCCTCTCTCACTAAAGGTGGATTTTTCTTTGACATCTTGTCCCAGCAGTTTCTGTAATATTTTAAGAAAGGAAAATTTTCTTTTCCTGCTCTTGTGTCCCACATTACACAATAAGATCTTTAAGTTCAGTAAAAGCATTTAATTATCTCCAGCGATTTTTTTTTTCTGTCTGCTAAGATTCATGACTGGCTTATTTTCCCTTTTATGACTCGGGAATTATTGACTTCCTTCATCTAGCAAAAATCGAACACAATCGTAGAAACCTGCGATCTGGACTTTCATTATTACCACCTACGTCATCTGGATTGGAATTTAATCACTAAACTCATCGAGTTATTCTATAAAGATCTTTGAAACAGCCAAAACTTACCTGAAATGTAAAGTTTAACTTTAAGGAAAAGAGCGAAAGTACACAGTATTACATTTAAAACGCGGTTATTACCTTCAAAAATCGTGCTCCACTTAGGTTTTTTTAATGTCGGTACTGGAAATAAAAAAAATGGTGCTTTAAGGATTTGCCCAGGAGCTTGTTTGTGTCTCTCCCTCCCAGCTTCGCACGTGTTCCCCGTCCCACCCCGCGTGTCAGTGTTTCCTGCATGGTTTGTCTCCTCTGTCACGGCCCAAGGGCTCAGAGAAGCAGTAGGAATATGCAGGCTGCAGGCTCGGGGCCCGGCTTGTTCTCCAACGTCGTGGAAGGGGACTGTACGTCACGGGCCCGAGGGCCTGCGCTCCCGTGCGCCACACGGACAGAGCCGAGAGAGAGCGACTTCTCCGGATATCCACGTCGGGTCTTTGCTTTGAACATTTATCACCACCTTGACGCCCCCCAAGCCCCCGCGCGTTCCCGCTACACCAAACACGCGGCGTGACCACGCTGGATACTCACGCTAGAGCGACCTGGACAAATCAAGCTTAACAGGCTTTGGTGGAACCTGTAGGAAAAGTAAATGGCATTGAGGGGAGCCTGAGGTGGTGCGGAGTGACCCCGCAGCACCCACAGCCACGTGCAACCCGCGGCGTATTTTAACGTGAAAATGAGAATGCAGCGGGCATCCGCTGACAGCGCGGGGCCGCGCGGCCACTACGACCTCACGCCACAGGAAGACAGAGGGTGGAAAGGGTGAAAGTCAAGCAATACATACGTACAAGCCCCACCGCTGCTCCGGGCGTAAGAGGCCTGACCACGCCACGCGGCGACTTTTATAGAGAGCGGGGCGGGGCTATAATGCGCGCTCGCGTCTCCCGTAGGAGGAACGGGGCTAAGCCGTATATGGGCATAGGCGCCGGGACAACACCCAGCAAAAGGGGCGGGGCCACCGGCGCCTGCGCAATGGCTGGAACGGCGGTTAGCACACGCGCAGTGGGAGCGAATGGCCGCGACATCACGGGAGGAGCCGCCATGGCTGACCCGTCCTCCACCCCCCATCAGGAGCACCCGGTCACGCCCCTACTGCGATCACTTGAAAAGACAGGACCACACAAGCCCGGTTTAAAAAAAAATTTCTAAAATACTTTTATTTAATAATTAAAATCTGTTGCTGAGGACACTGATATACAATGCAATGGCGGCTGTACAGGGGATCCCGTTAGGGAAGACGCCCCAGCAGATGCTGGGCCTGCATGTTGCCACACTGGTGTGTGAACAAGGCAAAGTTCTTGTCTCCGCCCCCCCTCGAACCCCCACACAAGTGGCATCTCACACATAGTTTAGTTTTGTGCATAATACAGCAGTGGTCCTACTAGATTTTTTTTGTTTTGTTTTTTTTTTTAAAACCCCCAACTGAGGAGGAATTTTTCTCTCAGCAGAGAAATACCATCTTTTTAAGGTCACTTTTTAAACCTATTCTTTCCCCTCCTTTTGACCCATACAGAGAAAGTTATCAAGTTTCCAGTAGGCTTAGCTGTAAAAATGAGGAAAAGGCAAGCTTCAACCCTGATTTGGGAGAGTAAAAAACATCAGAGAGAAAGCCATAATAAAAATGACTGACTACTCTCACAGTTTCCCCAAATTAAAAAGTTTTAAAAAGGCAACAGTCATTTTTCCTGGTTCTGTGATTTGTTAAATAAGCCTAGATATCTCAGGATCTGTTATTAAGATCACAGCAAGTGTGAGAGGGTGCAGAGGGTTTTATACATCCGTTGGATTGTGGGGTTTTTTGTTTTTGTTTTTTTTTTACAAAAAGATGCAGCATATGTTAATATCTATACAATTCCCTTCCAGGACAACAAACCATTGGTCAGTAGTGATTCAAGGCATTAAGGACATGACAAAAACAAGCCAAACCTCCCAAAACAGCAAGTGCCGTGTCAGTTGTCTGCCAGGGTTCTCTGTACATAGCTAATATACACACACATGCTTCCAAGCACACGCTCTCTTCAGCTTTCCAACATTAGAGCTGCCATTTTTTTTTCTCCTTTCCTCATGGAAAGGAGGGGGAAACAAGGAATTGCACCTCCAGGACAAGTCTGTACAACTTGGGAAGGACGAGGTTGTTCCCCAGGGCACGGTCTCCTGGCAAAGTCATATTGCTGAGCCACACGAGGTATAGTGTCAGTTCCAGCCTGACGGCATGAGAGATGTGTTTGTTCCAGTGAAATGCTACATTCAGACAGGATTCCCCTTCCCTGGCCAAAAAGCCCTTTTCTGGATATGTTTGGAAGGCAAATGTTGGAAGAGTTGAGGTTCCACCCTCACTGTATCACCTAGGAGAGGGATGCAGAGAACTTCCAGCCCTCCTGAGTTTCTTGCTCACTCCTTGGAATATTATGGTCGATGGTATCTGAAAGCCAAGTGAGAAATCTGAATGTTATCCTTGGAACTCAGGTTAAAAGGTTACTTGGGCACTACAGATGGCTGAAGTGAGTAAATTGAATTATCTCAGAACTCTCAGCCCTCAGGGAAGCTGTTAACATCAAACAATTTCACATGTGCTCTCCACTCAACTTGGCCACACAGTGCTGGAAGTAAAGGAATCACTTGGACCATGATCCAGAGGTGACAAATTACATCCAAGTTAACTCATTAGCAAAGTGTTTTGTGGCTGTCGCTGCACATCTCTAGCCCCAGAAAAGCTCACTCCAGCTACAGCTTCACACTAGTTTCAGGTACACCTCAAACTAGACACTGGTCAATAAGCCTCCAGGATGGAACCCCCAGTTTAAGGAAAAGCAACCCACTTTGCATCTGCTACAGGTCCAGTCACCTCCCCAGGACCAAGACAGAAAGGGAAATTCAATCTCCAATTGCTGCAAAAGTAATTTTTCTAAGGTTTTAGTGTTTTGCCACTGAACACTGTCCTTGCAGCACAGCTCTGATAGCTCGAACAAGAACAAAACTCTTAAGTTAGCACATTCTCACCTGGTGAACTGCTTGCTCTCCTCATGCACTTCCATTTCACAGCTCTTGAACTCATTCAGCTCCTTCCTGATGGCTGCCTGCACAGAGAGAGAGATTTTTTTTTGGAAAGGAAAGGGCTCACAGACTGCAGCAGCCACCCCAGTTTTCACAGCTCATTAACACCGAGCTGAATTCAATCTGCCCCTCCAGGATGAGGGCTGGGCAATCCCCAGAGGTGGCCGGGAGGACAAGGACAGATGGTTCCCTGCCAGCTTCTTGAGCCTGCAGGGAATTGCATTGCTATGACCAATACCCAGTATCCTTGCTGTGTCCAAAAAAGAGAATGGGGCTGGGGAAGGGTCTGGAGCACCAGGAGCAGCTGAGCCAGGTAGGGAGGCTGAGCCTGGAGAAAAGAAGGCTCAGGAGGGGACCTTCTCACTTTCTACAACTCCCTGACAGGAGGGTCAAGAATACAGTTGGGGATCAGTCACTTCTCCCAGGTAACAAGTGACAGAACAAGGGGAAACTGCCTCAGGTTGAGCCAAAGGAAGTTTAGATGAGATACAAGGATAAATTTCTTCATGGAAAGAGCTGTGGTAATCACCATCCCTGGAAGTGTTCAAAAATCAGCAGAAGGGGCACCTGGGGGACATGGTTTAGTGGTGAACATGGTGGTGCTGAGTAAATAGTTGCACTCCATGAACTTCAAGGACCTTTCCAACCTTAATGATTCCATAATTTCTGATTCTTACATCACTCAGAAGCTCAGGCACAAGCCATGCTGGCCTTCAGACTGTGCTCACCTGGGCTGGCTCCACCTTGCCTTGAGGCAGCAGGAAACAGAGTGGGGACAGCACATGCAAGTGAAGGGACACAGGTGGTTTGGCAGGAGGAAAGATGAAGAGTTGAAGCCAGAGGAACAGAGCAAATCCCCTTGGCTCACACCCTTTTGTGCGGGACACCCTGGTCTGGGTCCCCTTCCCATCTTAGCCCAGGACACTCTGTTACCTTGTCTGCTGGTGTCAGCTTTGTCCATGGCTTATCTGCCCGGCGGTCATAGTCTTGAGCATCTGTTACTTCCACATATTCATTAAACCTCAGGATCTTCCTGGCCTGCAGCTCTGCCACTGTAGGCCTTTGGCTAAGCTGAACACGAGCAAAAAAAAGGAGGTTAGTCTGAGCCTTGTCTACGAAACAGATCCAGGACTAAGCACCACATGCAAAACTAAAACCAGTTCCCTTACTTAACCACAGACACTACCAGATCCTGCTCACAGCCTGCAAGGGAATAGGTAAACCTCTTACAGACTGCATATTCCCACTGGGATCACAAAGTCAGGCTAGGGCAGAACCTGGGCCACGTTGTCATAGAGAAGGACATTGAGGGTGTGGGAACAGCCCCTACAAGGGTGAGCCCTGCATGACACCCCTAAATACAGCTTCAGCAACTGCACACCCAAGGCCTCGGAGAAGCTTTTCGCAGACATAAGTAACAATCACAAGTAACTTGGATGTAACAACTAAAAGCAGTTGTTACTCTGCCCAGCTCCCACACTGCTGTTACTTTAGAAATGGCTTTTAGGGAGCCTGCTGCGAAGTCATGGCTGCTGAAGCACTGCGTTAAAGCAGCCAGGCTAGCAAACGAAGTGTCAGGTGCCAAATTTAGTTCTCATCTCGCTTCTTACACTCGCTGCCAGCTCAGATCTGTCACTGACAAACACGGCCCCGGTGCCAACAGCTCACCATGGGTGACAGTCCACGTTCCAAAGTCACTACAGTCCCAGGGCACTGGGGACACTTATACAAGAGCCCTGTGATTTCCCCCATGCATGGTACCTACAACGTTCTCACTGCCACTGTGCCTGGCAGCCCTGCCAGGTGGCTGTCACCGTGGGAGACTGCAGTACCTTTCTGGTCAGCCGGCGCTTGATCTCGCGTTTCTCAGCTTGACGGTCAGCCTCATTTTTCGCTGCCAAGGAGAAAAAAAACATTTTTCATGTAAGCATCAGGCTTTGAAAAGTGCTTTCTAGGCTTGAACAAAAGAGACTATTAAGCTGGATCAGATTATCTAGAGATCTAAAGGTTTAGGACAGGCAGAGAGCACAGTACAACTCAATACCCTGTGTCACCTCCTGAACTGGCAGGGGCAAATACATGTGCCCCTTACACAGCACCAATGAGTCATTCATGTCAAAGATTAATGGCCATATTGTCAAAATACATCCAAGCTACTGTGCAGCTTGCTCCTTCACAAAGCTATTATAGTTTAAAAGAAAATAGCAGCACAGATAAATATTTTAAATGGAAACTTCCTGAACTGACATTCCCATTTCCTAGAGATGTTTGTTTAAAACTTTTGCAGAACAAGGTATGGCCAAGAGAAACAGTCCTGACTTTGTGATGCACTGCTGCTTTAGAGATCATGCAAGGCAATGCTGTAATGTTTGGAACACAAAAGTCCAGCCCAAACAAAAACACCTTTAACAGTCCTTGCTGTGTAACAGCAGTCTGAACCAGCCCAGACACTCTTCTCTGAGGTGGCAGGCATGGGACAGCTATTCTGTCCATAATCTTATGATCCCAGAATGGGTTTGGTTGGAAGAGACCTCAGTGATCCCAGACAGGTCCAAGCTCTGTCCAGTCTAGCCTTGGACACTTCCAGGCCAGCCACAGCTTCTTTGGGCAACCTGTGCCAAGGGCCTCACCACCCTCTCAGGAAAGAATTTGTTCCTAACATCTAATCTAAATCTCTTTCAATTTAAAACCATCCCCATGTGATAAATTAAGATATTACAGCAAAACTTTTTGGCAATACAGTAACAAGGTATTTCTCAGGACACCAGAGAAGGCTACTCACGCTGAAGAATGTTCCTCTGTTCCAGTTCTTCTGCAGTTGGTCTCTGACTCAGTCGCCTGAAAAGAAGTGTGACAAGTACAGAATGTTGTATCTGATCACTCATCAGTAGCAGATGAAGAATAAAACTGCCTGGTTTCAGTGCACTAGAGAGCCTCCTCCACACTCCTCAGTCACCACTGAGGATCACTGCTGCCCAGTTTTACACTATGCTCTGCTCTAACAGCTGCTCAGCCACTGGAACAGCTTTAGGAAGGGCTATGAACTCTCCAGCCCAGACAGCAAAGCCTGGACTGTCACTAGTCCTAGCTTCATCCACCACCAGCACCCACCCTGAATCCATCCACACCTTTTTAAGCCATCTATGTTTTACATGTCGGTAATCCTTGAGATTTTCCCCTCTAAATCCATTTAACCTCTAGAAACAGAGGCCTGTCAGGGGGGTATTGTTCAGTTCCAGGAGGAACTCACAACTTTTCTAAAGGAAGAGGAACAGCAACACTCAACCTCCCAGCCCTACTCCAGCTGCCGTGCTCAATTGCCCACCCTATTCCAGCACAAGCTGCTTGGACAAGGCACCAACTTTGTCCAATCCTGCTCGCCACACACTGTCCTAGTGGCTCACACTGATCATCATCATATTCTGTACCTGATCAGTGTTGTCCCAATCTGGTGACGGATTTCATTCCACTCCTCCTTGCTCTTCCGAGGGAAGACAATTTTCTCCTCCTGCGTTGTGGCTGCATTCCCCAGCTTTATAGCAAGTGTATCTTTCCTCTTCACTTTGTTGGCCAGTGTGCCTGCGAGGAGGGAGAGCAACAGGATGCAGCTCAAGGCTGCAAAGCCTGCCACAGCAATCTGAGCCCCGTGCCCCTGGAAGTTGTGCTCTCCCTGAGGGAGAGCTATCCTCTCTCCTTGCTCTTCCCAAGCTCTGCACTCACTGCACAGCAGCAGTAGCCAGCACTTCTGTGCGACATCACATGCTCACCTAATCTGTCCTATGTGAGGGGCTGGGACAGCACAGGCTGTCACAGGAGCCTTCTGCAGCTGAAGGGGTGCACACAGCAGGTGAGTGCACCGGTTTGGCTGCAGAGCCTTGGAAAAAGCAAGACAGAGGATATGTGCTACATCATGCAACCAAGAACCAGCTGCTTTGAAGCGCTGTGGAAACCAGCACTTTGATCCAGATCTCAGTACAGCCAGGTACGAGTTCAGCAGAGCAATAAAAAAGCCACCTGCAATGTCAAAGCCTTACTGTTATGGCTTTCATCTTCTTCCTCATCCTCATCATCTTTATACAGGATGGGCCCCTCCGAGTCAGAGTCGCTCATCCCTTCATCTCCTTCCTGCTCCTCCGGGAGGACCTGGGGTACCAGTTTGGGGATGAGTGTGACGACAGATGGCACATCTCCAATATACACACGAGGACCTGAATTCTGTTCCTCTTCCTGGTCATCATCTTCCTCTTCCTCATCATCTGGACTAACAAGAAGCACGCTATTACACCTCTGAATGCATGGCACAGGGGCTGTGGAATATCCCTAGAATCAATATGTCCTCAGTTCTCCTTAGGGAAGCCCAGAAATCACAGGTGCAAGAGCCACCACAGGGTCCTGCACTGTCCCCTCTCTTCAAAGCACAGGGAGCTCTGGCTGAGGAAATGACAGAGGCAGATTCTGCAGGACCAAACAACCCTCTGACCCCACTATTTTATGACTTGGAGATTCAGCTCTCCTATAAAACAAGACAGTCCTTTTCCCACTTATGTTTAGCAAAATGGGAGGCTGAGGAAGGCCACAGATGGATGGAATCCGGAACCTTGTTTGGTCTTGTTGCAGTTACAGATAGTCCAGGCATGGATTCCTGGCATCAGCTTGGGTTTGTAGTCTGGAACCCATTTCCCTTTGTGAGAAATTAAATCCCAAAACCAGGGGTAATTTCATGGGGAAGATGCTCTGGCTCTTAAGAGGCTGAAACAAAGATTTGGCCAACAGGGAAAATGGTTTCAGCAGAGACCTAAGCCCTGCCCAGAGCCATTCCCACCATCACAGTGCTGCAGGAGCTGGGAAAGCCGGCACACATACAGGGAGGTACTCACACTTTGAGCATCTCAATGGTGACAGGCAAGGATCTTGTCCTGCCCAGGGTGCTGTTGTCTTCTCCAAAACCATCATTCTCAAAGAGCAGTGAGTGAGCCCTGTGGGACCCCTCGGGAGGTGGGGTGACAGGCAGAGGGCTAGCTAGAGCCTGCTGGATACGAATGTGCAGTGGGATTTGGGGCAGGCGAGGCAGCACATGGGGCTCACCAAACCCTTGCTCCGCCATCCTCTTGGACACTTCTGTGGATCTGAAGTCTTCAGGAGGAGGAGTCATTGTCTCCTTGGGCAAGTCCAGGGAGCATGGTGGGTCTGGGACAGGGGTGGAGGTAGGCAGGGCTGAACGTGGAGGTTCGGGGGGTACGTGGGTGGGCAGATGCGGTGAGGGCAACGGTGGTGGATGAGCTGAGGTCATGTGCAGTGGAATCGGTGCGGGGTGACTCGCTGTCACTATCCTGTCGTTTGGGGGCTTGGAGGCGACGGCCTCTGACGTGTTATTAGGCAGGAGGCCTCTCTTCGGGGGGAGAGGAGGGGAAGGCTTGGACAAGGATGTACCACCGGTCATGACTTGGGAAAGTTCAGCTGAAAATAAAAACCACAAAAGCCACAATGTTTAACAGGATATTTTCCAAATAACTTTCACCTGTGTGGAAAAATCACAGCAATGCACTCAGAGCCTTGGACTAAGCATTCTCTGCTACTTTTTACTAGAATATCATATCAGAAATAGCCAGGTTGCAAGGCTCTAGTTTGTCCTTCCAGCAGCAAAGGTAAGACTTGGGAGAGCAGCCAAAAACATGCAGGCTGAGACAGGTTTGTGCATCCTGCTGCTTCAGAAAGAGAGAAATTGCATCAGCTCTTGAAAGACAGCACAGGAGCCTGCTCAGGAATGCAGATATGTGGGCACTTTACGCTGTATTTACAGCATAAAAGGAATCCAAGACATCCAGGACACTCCAGACTCCAGATGTGTTAACAGCTCCCCTGCACATTAAAGAACTTCGTGGGAAGACTCAAAAAGTCTTAAAGTCTTTTTTGTTCAGAGGCAAAATTCAGCACAGCTGCAGGCAGCAGTGTGCTCCCCCCACTTGTATTCATCCAGCAGACCCAGCACAAGAACACTCTACAGCCAGCAACTCCTCAGGATAAGTTCTGCTTTACTCCTCTGAACTCTGTTCCTTAAGCCCCATATAAACTTATCTGCCACTACAAAGTAATCAGAGAATCTTCCAAAAATACCTAAAGCCTTTAGTCTAAATATTTGCTGTTTGATGGAAAAGGTAGGTAGACTAGAAACATGAAAAATGCCTGCAGTGGACAGCCAGAGAATCCTCAAATCCCCCTCTGTTCCTAAGGAAACTGCACCAGTAAAGACTGCTCTCGCTTTAGGGGTCTGCAGCATTAACATCCATGTATCCATGGCTTCTGGGGCTTATAGAGGCTTTGTCTAAAGCAGTTGAGACTTGCTGCACATTTCCCTGGAGCAGGTGACACTGACACATGGATATCCCTAGAGTAGAGCTAAGGGGAATCCACAGTGCAGACACCACGAGAGGGTGCTGCAAGTGGGAGAGTTTCCCGAGATAAGGCCACATAACTGGAGAGAGGTGGGCACATTTTTGAGATGTTTTGCATTTTTAGACTTTCCCCCCTTGTAGATGAAGGGCCAGATTGTGCAAAACACAGAGTATCCTCAGCTCCTGCTCAAGGAACTCCAGTGTCTCCTGAGCAGTTCTCCAAGCCTGGCAGGACCAGGCTTGAGGCATCTCTAGGTAAGAGCAAAGTTTGAAAGGGAGGAAGGAGCTGGCAGAAGGAAGCTGCTGCTTGAGACTGCTCTGGGAACAAGAATCTTAGAGACAGACTAAGGCGTGATCTGCACAGTAACACCCTTCCCTGCCATGGGCTGTGACAGGCACAGAAGGACACCCCTGCAAGCCAGAGCGGGCACCAAAGAACCATGGAGAGCTCACAAAGCCAACTCTACTCCTGCTGTTCAACAACAGTGACAACACAAGTTTCACACAGCAACATTGCAGCTCCAGCTCCATCATGCCAGACCAGAGGGCTGTGGAACCTCCTCTACAGCTGCATTCATACACAGGAGACAAAAGAGAACTGCCTGTTCTCTCCTCCCCTGCACATCCCAGAGGTGCTTCCAGCCCAGCCCATGCTGTTGGGAAGAGGCATGATGGCCCTAAACATGTTGGATACACTGCTGTTTCCAGCCACATTTTTTGTTCCACAAGCACCTCCTGCAATTAGTGCTGGGGCATTTCAAATGCCACCTGCAGTGTGTGCAAGCAGCTTAAAGAAAACAAGAAGGTATTTCATGGAGTGCTCAAGCACGGTCAGGCTAATCAAGCTGGTCTAGTACACAGGGACTATTAATACCATATCAAGGTCACTTGCAAAACCTGACAGAGTAAGGTGAGCCCCAGGTAGAGCAGAGCTACCCATCCACACTGGAAGCAGTGGCTCAGGCTATTTCAGACGGCAACTTGCACATCCAGCACTGCCTCTCAAACCACACCTGGGTAACACCTCCAGTTTCTGTGATAACAGTGCAGACCTGTCAGACTGATCTTACCCGTAACCTCCCTCCTGATCTGTGCCAGCCTCTGCTAACCCTGTCCAAAGATTAGGAGGTGTCTCTGAAAAAATTGCCTGAAATGCCAAATGCCAACAGGCCATCACTGTATGGAAGTCATCCCAACTCTCAATGTTGCATCTTTAAGATCCCCAGAATTCCCACAGAGAACAGAGACCAAATAGGCTTTAAGAAACTCTTGCCAAATCTTCTGCTTAGGAAAGTTACAGAGATAAAAACACTTAATTCTGTAAATGGGAAGAATCAGTTAAAATTACAGTTTAGCTGATTTATCCATGGGACAAGGCTCAATAGCCCAGCCACAGACCTTAGAGGAGATGCCTGAGGATAACTAGGGAAGTCAGAATTATCCCTGCCAGCTCCTGGTCTCTGTCCTAAGCAGAAACCACACAGCCTGGCAGTGACAGCCATGCCAGACATTGTTTGGTGTGACATGGATTTTTTGGTTGTTTTTTTTCCCCACGCACAGCTGAAAGAAGGAATTGTCACTAACCAAACTCTCACAAAGCAAATCTCATCCACCATTCCCCCATCCCAGCTGAATCCCAGCCCCCAGTGAAGCACCAACATTCAGACACTGTCTCAGAGTTGACAGCAAACAGGCAGACAGGAATTCCTTCCTGCAGGTAGCTGTTGGAAACAGACTGGATAGCTCATAGCAGAAGACTCCAGTAATTACACTGTTCCCAGAACACCTGTGTCCTGGCTAGGCACTGGTAGATTTGAGTCCAAACTGGACTCTTTTCAGGAAAGATGGTCAGACATTCTGATGCTACTAAAAATCTTCCCTTATAAAGGGAAGAGAGTCTTGGAGCAGTGGCTCCATAACATCTCAGGGTACAAAAATCAGGTTATGAGGTCACTTACCTATTAGTGAGTTGCTATTTCTGTTGACAGGTTTGGGAGGAGGGATGGGAGGCTGTTTGGCAGGAGCTGTGCTGGTTGTACTGGTGGAAGCAATAGTGTTGGCACTGACATGAGCAGAGAGCAGAGTCCTAGGGGCTGGGGAAGGGGCAGCTGTGGAAGTGACTGTCTTTGCTGCTGCAGGGGCTGTGCTAAAGGGGGCACTTTTTGCAGTGCTGCTGGCAGGTGTTGGATCCTTTGTCTGCACTTCATTTGCCTCCTGGGAAGTGGAGGGAGGTCTTTTTGGAGGAAGCAGAGGTTGTCTGAGAACATGAAGCTCCTGAGGTGGTTCTAGTACAGGCCCAAGGTGGCTGCTAGAGGAGCCTGCAAAGGAAAGCAGCTCTGTTTAAGGCATTAGAGAGCCTACTGAGGATGGGAAGAATCAGATGAGAATTCAAAACTGCTTACAGGAGAATGTGAAGCCCTGATTTGGCACACATCTGTTTTCTTACCCTGCTTCTTCTTTGGTTCCTCCACTAAAACAGGCTTTCTAAGGGTGGATGTCTTTGTGGCCTCTTCCTCCTGGCTTGGCAGGTTATAGATCCCAGGGCCTCCAATGAGGACTGTGTGGCCATTCTTCAGTGCAGGTGGGTTCAGCTTCTCTGGCTCTTCACCATCTGCAAGGGGATGGGAGGAGAGAGATGCAAAGAGAAAACACTCAGAAAGCAGGGGAGAGGAGAGATGGCTGAGTTGACTCAACCACCATGAAGCCACACCAACCTCTTCATGGCTTCTGAAACAGCATTACAGATTAGTGTGCCCTCTGCTGTGCTGCAGCAGGAGGTTGTAACTGAAGTCAAAAATCTCCAGCAGCATTTGTACCCATCCTCCATCACAGAGCAGTCACCAACTCCCTGCCGCAATGTCTATTCCAACATGAGCCAAGTAATCTACTGCATGTGCAATAGACTTTCATAAAGTCTTCAGATTAGTGGAAGCACCTCTGTTTTCCTTGTTTCCACCCTGAATTTAGCACAAAAATTGCTGCTCAAAGCAAAACATCAGCAAGGCAGAGTTCCTCGCTTCACCTTTGTTTTAATCAGATGTAACAACACAGCTCTAGAATTGGATGTAGCTCACTTTGACTATTTCTGCTTTTACAAATTCTAGCATGGAGGTTAGAGTGTTAGAAGTTTAGTGTTAGAAGTAAGTTTTCCCTCTTTTTAGAAAAAACCCCATCCAATCCAACCCATGCTTTTGAGGGTCCTGAAACTCCTAATCCCCATGAAGTAATTCTCTACCATTCTCTGTAATTGCCCTGACAGGACAAATTATAACTCTCAAAAAATGATTCAGCATCCACCTCTAAGGGGAAATTTCCCACTTTGACTGATTTTCAATTCAAGAAAACTTGAATAAATACATCACCTATTTGATTAAAAATCTTTCTCAATTCAGTCTGCCATCTCTGAAGAAATTGGAAGGTGTGGCATCAAGGCCCTCCAGGTGCTAGACCCCAGCACACTCTGCTGCTCTGCTTTTTGATAATTTATTCCACTGCCCTTCTCACCTTTCCTCTCCCTCTGAAGTATTACCTCCCCTTCTTTAACCTGATGTTAACTCAGAAGCTTCCCAGAATTTCTTTTCCACAAGAAACAGCCTTGGTTCCTGTGAGGAGCTGGCAGACAGCACTGCCTTGCTCGCTCACTGCCCTTCCCTGAAATGCAGCAGGCACAAACAGCAACAAGAGGGAGTTTCCTCCCCAGCCAGGGCTAAAACTCAAGGAATGATCCAGAGATTTTTATGGCAGCAACTGGTGGCATTCTGGTTATCTGAAGTTTTCAGCAAGGGAGGCGGGAACAGTATGATCCAGCTTTCTTCACCACTCAACCTTGCCTGCCCTTCTCTGGCAGGGAGCAGCAGCTCCTGATGGCCTCTCAAACCATCTCACCCTCAACTTCAGCTCCAGTGCCCTTCTTCAAGGTCAAGAGAAACCAATGCCACGTTCTTTCATTACTCTGAGCCTAGTACCCACATCCAGCAGCTCACAGCCTGATGACTCACACCCAAGAACAGCAAGGCCGCCTCTCCTGGCTTTTCCTCCACTTGCACCTGTTTTCACTTCTACTCCTCTCTTCCTCATCTCAAAGGGTTTTTCTTTCCCTCCTAAGGACTCATCTAAGAAAATTAATTGACGTCATAGAAGCAGGTTTTAAAACTGCTAACAAATACAATAACCCACGCTCACATCTTATGACTGCCCAAGTGCATTAAACTCTCAAGAGGGATTTAGATAATGCACCTCTAATCTATCCCTCCTGCCAACACTGACTGCTCCCTCATGCTAGGGCTTTGCACTTTTTCCAGATTACACCCATCTTCCATTTCTAAAACCAAAACAGATGCCTCAAAGAAGAAAATAATTACACTTCTTAGCCAGGCTTCTGTCATACCTGTACAGCATGGAAGATCTCTGCCTCCTCTGCCCTCTCTAGTTGCAAGTTTGGCACCTGAATTCTTTCATCACTCTTCCAGTTTTACCCTGCAACTTCCCACCCTTCTGTTCCCAGTGAACTCTGCAGTGAGGCACTGACACCCTCGGGTAGATGTCAACAGCATCACTACTGCAAAGTTGTATTAAGACTTTCTCTCTGTTTTGCTTTCGATGGTTTGGTCTGAAAACCACTTTTTCACCTCCAATTTTCCACTTTCTTAGAATAAAACTTGATTAGGCCAAGGCTGTCTCTGCAATATGTGTCTTGAGGTACAGTTACACATTGCTCTAAGCCAAAGGCCACACTCCCACCCACAGGAGATGGGGGGCTGCTATCTCCCCACACCTTCCTGCCTCCTCCTTTAGATTCACATCACACAAATCCCTGCCAGGTGACTGGATAGTGATCTGACTATTTTGGCAGCATGATCCCAACCTGGGGACATCAAAGATGAAAGAAAAGGGGATAAGACTGCTTAGAGACAGCAGTGCAAACTTTAATAAGCCTAGTGGTGACTGTGACACCATACCATGAAGCATCTTCTAGGAAGATATGCCCCTACCCAAGTAGCTCAGAATTCACCCATTTTTGATTCTTCTCCCAACCTGAGCCCCAGGGACAGCACCTCTCCCATGTGGAACAGCAGGAGACGGTGAGTGACAGTGTGACAGCAGAGGCTGGCAGGACAGCACAAGGCATTTGAAGCAGAACAGAGAGGGACAGAATGGGAAGTGACCACAGCACAGCCCTCCCTCCCTGCAGGAAGGTGTCCCAGACAGGCATTGCACTTCCTCAGCACCATCTTCCTCCCAGGTAGGAAAACAGACAAGAGAGAGCACTGAAAAGGCTAAGGCAGACAGGAATCACTTCAGCAGAAAGCCCTTACATTTGTCTCCCAAGGGTGAGGTTTGGCCAGAGGAAGATCAGCTACACAGATAGCAGAAGTTAATTTGCAGACTCACCTTGCTCTGGCTCTTCCAACAGAACTCCTCTTTTTACCAGCTCCTCTCTTGGCTTTCGCATAGAAATCTTCCGCTCTAAAACTGATATTAAATTGAAAAAAGCACTCAGAAAACAGGGCAAGCTTGAAGTTCAAGACATTTTTTTTTAAAGAGATTCTCTAGAGGAAATAAAAGGACTTCACATTTCACTAGTTTTGCACGGATTAAGAGGAGAGAGGAGGAACCGCATGTTCAGACCTGCCTTTCACACTGCACTGCTGATCTTGGAGCAAACCCTCCCTCCCCCCATCAGCTGCTTGAGGAGCTTCCTTGAAAGAAAGAAATTAATCTGTCTGAAACTACAGCTCCATCACAAGGTGTTTTCTGGAGAGGCTGCAGGTGCCAGCCCGTCACCAAAGTCCCATTTTGGTTCTTGCACATTCAGGCTTGTGACAGCAAGCCTGTCTCAGACGGATGGAGGAAGGGACACCCACTCAGCCTCTGTTACTTTACCTTCTGAAGTCTCCTTGAATTTGTCACTGCTTTTCTTTTTCCTCCACTTCCAGGGTTTAAAAATCTTGCCAAAGCTTGAGAACTTGCTTTTCCTCTTTGTAGGAGGTGTGGTGTCACCTGATTCCAAAACATCTACTCCCATGCTGCCATCAGCTGAGGTGTGATCCACCTCTTCAGCTGCACGGAAAAGACAATAAAAAATACTTTTATGCTGTAGGTAACAGCTCCCATCTCCCATCAGCCCACCTCACACTGGAAATGGTGGCACACGTTCATGCAAAGAAGGGAACAAGGATGTCTGTGGCACCACTGAGCCCTCACATCAGCTTGGGGAGACACAAGTGGACTTCTCAACAGAAATAGGGCAAAGGGAAACTGGTAAGGGCCTTCCTGATGAGACAAAGATTCCAGAATCCCAGAATTGTTAAGGTTGGAAAATACCTCCAAGGTTGTTGAATTCAATCTGTGCCAAATCCCCACCTTGTCACCAGCCCAGAGCACTGAGTGACACATCCAGTTGTTCCCTGGACACCTCTAGGGATGGGGACTCCACCACTGCCCTGGACAGACTGTGCCAAGGACTGACAACTCTTTACATGAATAATTCTTTCTGACGTTCAACCCGAAGTTCCCCTGGCACACTTGACACTGTTTCCTCCTGTTCTGTTCCTTGTTCTCCAGGGGCAGAGCCTGAACACCACCTAGCTGCATCCACCTGTCAGGGAGCTGAAGAGAGTGAGAAAATCCCCCCTGAGCATCCTTTGCTACATGCTGAATCCCCCCAGTTCCCTCAGCCACATATTAATTTAATTTTGCAGTGTCACAGCTTTGCCCATGAACACAAACCACTTCCCTACATTTTCTCATCTTCATTTGGAAGCAACTGGTTCTGGACACAAGTCATTACATGAACACAAATACCTTCCAGCCCACTGAGCTGATGTTCACAACTGTCTATATCCAAAATCACCAGAGCCATTCCAGCAGCTGGATGTACTAGATTTTCCCCTCTCTGATTTTCCTTCTATAAATAAGGGCAGCAAAGCTGGCCAAGAGCAACAACATCACAGGAAAGCAACACAATACAGGCCTGTGCTCCACCTACTACACTGGAGTCTCTGGAGAACAGTACAAGGACATGGAGGTGGAAAGGGACATGTGAAAAAACCAAACCAACACAAAATAAACCCACCCCAAACTCAAAAAAGCCACTTTTGAAGCAGAACCAGAGCATGAAACACTAATCTGGGGACTGTTGATCTTGCCTTGCCTGATGTTGCTCTTTTGGGGTATTTGATGGAACACAGAGGAGCTCTTACAATGAGCAGAATCTAGCATTGCCTGCAAAAAAATAAATCACTGTGCATGAGCTAAGTGAAGCCAGCTGGTGCCCACTCCATGGCAGGATTTCCAGAGCCAGCTTCAGCACTAGAGACAGGAACACTGCAGAGCTCCATGGAAAAACTCCTATGGAGAAGAGAGACGTTCCCCAGCGTCACCACGCCCAGCAGGCTGGAGTATCCTGCTACAAACTGCATTCAGGTGTCTTCTTTTGCAGCCTCCAAGTAGAGATTGTGGAGCTTAGGAGCACAACAAACCTTTTAGCCAACTTCAGACATGCCTGTGTAATGTGTCTGCAGAACAGACAACGCTCCATAGGTAACAGGAAAGTTCAGCTAAGAATCCCATCTCCTGAGACTAAGAGACTGCGAAAAGAATTTTAGGGGAAAGCCGCTTCACACATAGGACAAAGAGCTAATAATGTATCTTCTGCATCCTACAAACTTCCACTGAGGACACAGGCCCTGATGTGAAAAAGCAGATTCCTGGCAGCATAGAGAAGAGCATGTTCAAGGACAGAGGGAAAAAAACCCCATAAAAAAAGTACATCGTTGGATGCAGCTCTACCTGCAAGCCTGCAGTGCTTCCCAGCATGAGATCTCAGATCCCAGAGAGAGTAAAGCACAGGTAGCCACAGCTATGGGCTCCCAAGTAGTCTCAGGCCACGGGGCTGGTGACAGGCTACCACTGTGTCGCTGCAGGACAGACAGACCCCCATTTTCCAGCCTGAGCACAAATGGAATGGAAGATCACTGAAACACATGGAAGAGAAAAACAATGGAGGGAAACCAGAGAGTGTTTAAGACACTGTTAAATTGCTGGTTGTACTTTTGTTTAATTCAATCCCATAACAAAGTCCCCCTCTCTGAACCAGCCAAAAGCTGATGTCAGCCAACATTTGTTTTAAAAGACCAGATCAATTCAGCATCTGAGATGCTATTAAATAAAAAAAAAAAAATCAACAACCCTGACTCCAGAAAAGGAGATAAATTGGGTGGGAAATAACATACACCATAGGAGCACTGATCTGTGATTTTCTGCAGGGATAGAGAGGGTGGATAGAAAATGGGGGGGTGGCACAGAAAAGCATTTCAAGCTCCCAGAAACCCAAGAGGAAGCACGTTTAGAGGCACTCTCTTCAGAGACCAGAGCATTAGCCCTGGAGTTGTACATGCAATTTGAACAAGCAGTATTCACTGTGCTCAATAGGGCATTCCCAAACTTCACCAGGCAGGCATAACCGCTTGCCAAGCACAGGCCATAGACAGAATTTGAAGCCCAAGTGTCATCAAAGGCATTTATTTCCCTCACCTTTCCAAGGAGAACAGTGCTGAAGGCAGAGTACCAAGCTTGCCTTATATTTACCCCTTCCCTGAGTTGCTCTGTCACTTATGTGCTGCCTACCACCCAAGATGTCAGAGTGCTGCACTAAGCAAAGTAAGTTATTAAAAGAAAACTCAACCATCAGGTACAGGGATTAATGAAGAGCCTCTCAGCACCCTGGAATGTGTCCATTTCCAGTCAGAAGGAAAACAACAAGCATTCCCCTGCCACAGTCCCCTCTGAGCAGCCAGGGAGGGGCACAGGACATGAAAGGATGAGCCAAAACTGCAGGAGACATATGGTACCTCCAAAGGAGAAGCAGCTAAGAGCAGAGAGGGTGGGGAGAACCCACATGTGACTACTCCTGGCAGCATCTCTTCCAGCAGCTCCTGCAGCAAATACCTTCCCAGGGTGGAGTTTCACTGCCAGAGCTGCAGCCACACAGGTGAGCATAGGAGGTTTCACAAGACCTTCCCATCAAGAGAAAATCACTTCGTCCTGCTTCTCTGCCTCACTGCTCCCTCAGCTGTGTTACAACTGCTCCGAGCTGAGACTCAGGTGTTGTCCAACACGGAAGCACTTGGTTTTGTTGATTTTGGGTTTCTTGCCCAAAAACAGCCAGGCAAGAGGGGTATACAGGCACACTAGAACACAAAACTGTCCAAATCATATCCACCACCCTTTTGCTCTGCATAGAATAAAACTTGACACGATATTAAACATTCCGAGACCATTCAGCCCACTGCTCACACTGAAGCCAGGGGAAAAACTTCTTCCCTGATCCCCACCGAAACCAGATTCACTCTGTCCTCTTGTGCAGATGACAGGAAAGCCTGTCCTACCCTTCCACAGCACTCTTCCAATTCCCAATTATCACAGGGACATAGACATTTAAAGCAGTCTGTTGTGAAGCAATTATGACACTGAGGACTAATGAGAGGGTGGATCAGCAGCTGGAGGGAGATTTACAGATCTGCATTCAAATAACCTTATTGTTCAGTGATTGTTCCCATTAGATAGTGCTCACACTCCCTCCAAAATGGACCTTCCTTTCCATTTACAGCCCATTTCCAGTTCAAATCTCCATGAAATGGTGCAGAGAGGGCACCTCTTCCCTGTGAAGGCAGGGAATCCACCTTGCTGAGGCTGCGCCTCCTCCTGCTCTGCTCTACGAGGTACAGAAGGGTCCATAAGCTGCTTTGCAATTCAAGGGGAAACACTTCCTTATCCAAGTCAAGCACTGGAAGACCAGGAAGGAACCACAGTGCAGTGCTAGGGAAATGAAAAAGGGCAAGAAAAGAGAAACCAGACTTCGAGGGAAAGGTGGGAAGCATCAGGAGTCTGAGGTCTTCACTCGACCTGGCCCAGCAGCAATACTGTGTCCAAAAGACCAGTCTCACCCTCCCCATGATGCCAGGCTGGAAAACCCACTTTAAATACATGGAAATGATTAAATGAGGTCATACAGCCCTGGGTGAAGCCAGCAGAGTCCTCATGAGAAGGTCAAGAGATTCCCAGCTGGCAGGTCCCCTCAAGTGACCCCATACCAAAAGCAGAGCCTTGTTCAACCCTTCTGGAAGTGGTAGTCCATACTTTGGAAAAGTGACCCTGGAGATGAGAGAACCCCACAGAACCCACCCTGACAGCTGGATGCTGTGCTTAATGTCCCAACGGAGCCCTGGTTGAGGAAAAATCAGGAACAAAACGTGCTGCAAATTCAGCGCGTTGCCTGATGCTCCTGGGGGAGATGGCCTGAACACCTGGAAGCTCAGAAGCCAGCTGGTCCAGGGACAGTGTGATGCCCCAGCTGCTTCCAGCCAGAGCCTCATGCCATTTCAGATCCGCTCTCCCAAACACTTAAGCTGTTCTGATCTCGTTCTATCCAGACAAGCAGGTGAATTTGAGCTGTTTAAAACAGCATATTTGTGTTAGCCCAAAATGTTTGGACTGAAATAATCTAGGGAAACGTCACAAAATTGGCACAGCCTGCACACACAAGAAGGCAGGAAGGCTCCAGCAGTGCCAAGCAGCTTGGGATGCAATACCCTTCAGTTTGCCTGGCCAGCTCGTCCTTCCAACCCTCCTCTGCAGAAATGTTTTTGCTCAAGTCCTGCAGTTAAATTTCATGCAGAAAAAGCACTTTTTCCACTGCATCTTGTGGTGTTGAGTGACCCTAGTCATTTAATTTTTTTTCTAAAACTGAGAAACCATTTCAGTGGAAGGAGCTAGAGATCCACAGTTGGTTTCTCACACCCTCAGTAAGTGGCTGTGGTGATGTGCCACTTGCTCCCAAAGGTCCTGTTAGGCTTGGGGCTGCCATTCCCATTCAGCAGAATGAAGCTTTCACTTCCACCACTACTCTCAGTGGGTCAAACTGGCACAGCCAGGATCCATGGGGTCAGTTAAAAATCCCACATGTAATCACACCATGGCAGCACACACAGCACACCCTAGCAGGCCCTAAGAACCCCACCCATAAATGTCAGGGTTTAATGGTTACACCATGGGCTGGGGAGGAAAAGCCACCAGGAAAAGCAAGGAAAGTTAATCCTCATCTTCAGGGTTCAAGCCCCAAAATACCCTTTTGCAGAACCAAGCACTGCCAGCCTGGAAATAGGCACAGCAGGAACTAAAGGGACCAATGGGAATAACTAAAATGCATTCCTTCCCATAAGGATCATTTCTCATGTGGAAGATACTTGCAGCAGTTACATGAAATAGAGGCACTTCTGATGCACAGCGTTAAAGAATTAAACCCAACCTGGATCTAGTGCAGGGCATTCCAGAATTAATCCTGGTGAGCTTTTAAACTGTTTTAACTCAGGCCACACATCCTCAAAAGTCATCCTGGCTATGGAGAAACTTTGCTTTTAAGCTAAAGATCACTTCTGATCCAAGTCTGAGTTCACAACAAAATAAGGCTGAAGGCTGTGAAGAAATCATGACAGTTTGTAGTATCTTGAATATAACTGGAACATACTGATTTTTAACGTTCATGAGGAAAATGCACAATCTTTTAAGTATGTAGGGTCAGTGAGCCCCAGGACAGGACTGCAGAATGGAGCTGATAAGAAAAGGTTGAGAACAAGCTGCTTTTCTCCCCCAAACATTTCTGCATACATCCAAAAGCTAGTGAAGCAGTCTAAGAGAAGCCACGTATCACTCTGCACTACCATGGGCTCTTTGCTCCAGTCCTTTTCTGAGATGTCAGACCTAGTAAATTCTACCATCATTAACAAACATCCTCATGAGGAAACATCCCTATTTTGATGTGTAAACAGACTTGCACAGTGTCTAAATCATGAGCTTGGGCCGGATTCCTTCCATTCACAAACCAGAGTTCACCCAGAACCTGATCAGTCTATTCTTGTAGGAGTCACTACAGGATTTCCACAAATCCCAGGAGTTTCTGTTCACAGGGAGCTTGCTGGGCTTTTCTGTCTTTGGGCAAATGAGGCACTTCAGTGCCACAGCAGCAACTCTGCTTGATCTGTTTTATTTCCTTCCCTAAGGAACACACCTCCCTGAAGTTCTGCCATCCACCAAGCCCACAAGGTGCATGGGGAAGTTTTGCAGGGAATGTGGCTGCTCATTACACACCCCTGGCACCTGGAATACTCCTGAACCTATGGCTCCAGTGGCACCACCACAGCCCAGAGCCGAGGCACTGCCTCATGCCTTCTTGCTGCCACCGCAGTGTGAGTGCACAGGATAGAGAGCAACGCTGCTCCCTCCTTTCCCACCCTGCTGTGTCCAGGAGAGCAGTCAAAAATCCCAGAAGCTTCCATGCAAACAGCAACAATTCAAAAAGCAAGCACTCTTTGAGGGAAATGCTATTAAAAGTATCCAAAAAGCACTTTGGGTAAAAGTTTCTATGCTTCCCTGTAGCAGCTTTAAAAACTTGGTGTGTTTTCCTGAATCACCCAGGGAAGACCTGAATCCTAACCTTTAAGGAATAAAAGGTTGTGGTCACAAAACAGCCTCAAATAGTCCAACAGTCCTTGGCTTCCCTGTGTTTTGTATGTTTCTAATCACCATAATCTTCACAGGAGTCTCCTTAACAGCATCCTGCCACAGCTAATGCAAGAACCATCTCTTCAAGTTCCAAGATTTAATCACTAGGAACTGTGAGAGCTGTGCCATGAAAAAAGACTTCAGCGAGCAAATAAGCAGTTGAGGAAACACAAGGTCTGCTTGCCCCAGTCTCCAGAAAGCACAGTATCATTACATCAAGCCCACTCCTCTGGAAATTACCACTGCTCTTGGTGTTTGATGAGAGAAAGAGCCCAAGACTGACCAGGTTGGCTTCTAACAGTGAATAAATCCAAGCAAAAGATGCTGTTAATCTCCACAGTACAAAGGCAACTGAAGTTTTACTTTTCCCTTCCACTCTCTCTATCACTTTATTTTTAGCAACTCTTGAACAAGACTAGCTGGAGTGAACTGGTGGTGGGGAAGAGTATCACTGGTTTCATTTGAGCCCTGGAAACGCTTGACAGGGTCAAAGTTGTAGAAGTGAGAACTAATGAAAATAATAGTCTGTATCTTGAAGGTGCTCTTTGTCTGACAATATCAAATTCTTCTCTAAAAATCAGAAAATACCACTTTACAGATGAGAGTGAACAACTGAGCCCAGCCAGCTAACAGCAAGTGGGAATGAGAAAAACGCAACAGTGGGATGTTGAAAGTCTCCTCACAGCCCATGCCTCCCCAGTCCCAGTGCTGGGAACAGCATCCATGACAGACCTGGAATAAGGCTGATCCCCACACAGTACTCAGGAAGTGGAGTTGCTCCTAGAGCTTACCACAGTTGTGTTTTCTCCAGCTTGTTACTGAGATACCTCTCAGTGGAGAGGGAAAACAAGCAGGGAGATTACTGTCAATGCCTTCTTGCCCCAAAAATGCTATAGCTGCCCCAAAAGCTGGATGGAATCAATCACAAGGAGGTATTTCCTGGTGGCTTTGGTCCAAGCTCACTCTCGGGGCTGATTCCTGCACTTTCCCACTGTCCAAGCGCTTTGCAAAGGTAGCATCCCTGAACACGTCAGCCAAAGGCTGTCCCTTAAAACTGGGCAGCTTGGAGCCTGTCTGAAGCTCAGAGAACATGTTGCACAGTGATTGCGTGTGAAATAAGTAAGAGAATGGAAGGAAATGGAGTTATTTCTCTGGTTTCTCTCCCCAGCTGGGCACAGGTTACACAAGTTCCACATTCCACACCTCCCAACTCCTCAGTTTCACCTGCCCTGCTGCAGCCCCACTCCCTCTCCCCTGCCCTCCATTACTCACCAAAAGCACCTGGATTTACCGGTCTGGAGAAGTGCGGCTGCCCCATGAGATTCTGTTCAGAGCAGCTCTCCGGGAAGAGGTGGGAGGGGAAGAGAGGTAAAGTCTACACTGAGAACACTTCAAGCCTTTAAAACGATAAATCCACACTTAGGATGAGGAAATAGCCTGGCGAGTGAGGCAGTCCCAGCTCTCAGACCACGGCTCCGGCGGCCGACAGTCCAGCACAGGTCCTGCTCTTGCTGGTCCCCATGGCTGGGCACTCGATTCTCACAAATAGGTGTCCGTGCCAGCTCCCTGCACGCAGGAATGCCTGTCATTCCAGAGCCGAGCTGGCTAGGGCCGAAGCTCAGGAAGGGGAGGAGACAGCCAGCCAAGATCCAGCCACTTAGCTGCACAATCCAAATTACCAACACCCCTCACTCCTTCCCGCAGCCAGTTCAGCAAGAAGAGGGAAAAGCTGGGAGCGAGGAGCAGGAGGGCAGTGGTTTTTTCTCAGGGATGGGTTTGGAGAATCTGTGCACCACAACACACCAAGGGGTTCCACCTCCCATAATGGGATTAAGGAATTTACAGCCTACCTGTGCCAGCTAAAGACAACCTGAGACTGGCCGGGATGAGACAGCCGTTTCCCCAAGTGCTGTGGGAGTTGCATTACCCTTGAGCAAAGGGAATTTCAAACACAGCCTGAGCTGATATGCATCTAGCTAGATAGATAATAAAAATACAATTTCATGCAATTCCCCTCTCCAATGAAGTTACCAGGAAGTTGTCTTCTCGCATAATTTAAATTTAACAATGGAAAATTTAAATTTAATAAGGAAAGTAAAAGTTTTGCTTCTATTCGTGTGTCGCAGCTTGATGATTAAGGTAACAAACATCCCTCTCAGCCATGTGCCTCACAATAAAAGCTCACCAAAGTTTAAATATGTCCATTTGGATTCCTTAATTTATCATTAAAATTTGGGTTAGGACTTTTGTGAACCTACAGCTCATTTTCCCTGTACATCCTACAACAGAGGAGAAGGAAAATCTTTAAGCATACAGAAGCTTAATCTTAGTTCAGGGGAAAAGGAAAGCAATTTTCAAAAAAAAAAAATCAGGAAATTGCTGCAGCATAAAAGGGATTAAAGTCAGGAACCTGACTCCATGTGACACAACTAGGTTGGCTTTTCCCCAGTGTAAGAAAAGTTTTAAACAACAGGATTTGTTGCAGTGCTCAGTGTCCTGTCCTTGTTGGGCCAGCAAGAGGAGCACTTCAGTATGACTTAACACTACCCAGGCAGCAATGCCAACAGGAAAATCATCTCTTCTGGGAAGCAACCAGACCCAAGATTGTAGATTTGGGCTGGTGCAGCTGGGAACAATCAATGCTGCATACTGCCCAGAGCAAATGCTGTGGGATTGCTGTTCCCAGATGGGGAATGGATGTGGGGATGTAGTGCTACAAAAATATACCCTAAAACAGGGCAAGGGATAGTTCAGCTCTAACTCTGAAAGGAAAGGTGCAAATTCTGTCCCAGAAGGCAGAAGAAAAAATGTTCCTGCCTCAACTGCAGCCTGAGGTCAGAGCATGAGAGCAGCTACTAAGAAACCCTCTGCGTTCAGAGGGCTTTGTTTCACCACTGGGAAAAAATACTGGACAAAGCAACCTGCCCTCATCCCACTGGGCATCCAGGATAAAAGAAAACCCACATTTCAAGCAAGGAAGAGTAATAAATGACAAAAATTCCCATAATAATGAGAAAGGCCATCTGACTTTGCTGCACAGCAACCAGAAGAAACCAAGAGCAACTGTTTTACTCCTCAGGGACAGGTGGTGACTTTTGTTAAGATTAAAAACTTGGAATAGCAAAGAGCTTTCTAAAGGAGAGCAATATAGGAAACAGCTGATTGTCCCTTCAGCATTTCCTTCTAAAATATACTAAGAAAGGCCAGTTACATGAAATTTTTATATGCTTTAAGGACAGGCAGATGGCTGAAATAAAAAAAGGCAGTAAACACTCAAACATGGGGTACATGGCCTTCTTCTGAAGTTTCATTTCCTCTCCATCCAGCTCAGCATCCCATTAAACTCCTGACATTTCCATGTTAATAATCTGTTTAAATACATTGTAAAAGGAACTTTTCTGTATTGTTTCCCTTTAAAATCTAATGAAAGCCATAATGAGCCCAATATTAGCTCCTCTAATAAAGCCAGTGTTGTTCATATTTCGGTTCACACCGACGTGAAATGCTACATTCACCCATGGTGACTCAGACATTTGTGTTCTATGATTCAGCCACAGGAACATTAAAAAGGACTCTGGCATGATCCCATCCCTGCCCGTGGAGCTATTTAAAACCAGCGATACTGGGCGTATTCCCTCAGAGCTCATCACCACAGAGTCAGCAGGAGCTACAGAGCCTTCAAGGCTCCTTCACTGCGAAAGATGCAGCCACTAAAATCCTCATGCAGGGATCACCTCACCAGGAGAACTGGCAGGGAGGAGAAAAATTGGCAGCGCCGTAACTCTGGATGTGTTTCATTGAATCATGGAATGATTTGGGTTGGAAGGGACCTTAAAGTCTATCTCATTTCATGCCACGCAGGGAGACCTTCCACTAGACCAGGTTACTCAAAGTCCCCTCCAACCTGGCCTGGAACACTTCCAGGGAGAGGCAGTCACAGCTTCTCTGGGAAAGCCATTCCACCCTCTCACAGGAAAGAATTTCTTCCCAATATCCCATCCACCCCTGCTCTCTGTCAGTTTGAAGCCATTGCCCCTTGTACTGTCACTCCATGCCCTTGTAAATACTCTCTCTGCACCTTTCCTGCAGGCTCCCTTCAGGTACCAAAAGGTCACAATTAGGTCACCACAGAGCTTCTCTCCTCCAGGCTGAACAACTCCCTCAGCCTTTTCTCACAGAAGAGGTGCCCCCGCCCTCTAATCAGCTTGTTTCACCACAGTTTTTGTTTTCAGCTTTGGAAGAACAAGAAAATGAAAAAAATCTTACATGCACACATAACTCTGGCTGCCCAGAGAGATGAACCTTTCTGGGCTCCAACACTGAGCGTGTGGAGGAGCCCTTAATGAGGGCAGCAGAGCAGGGGGAGCAGGCAGCAGATGCCAAGGAGTCACTCTGAACAAACGAACACAACGTGACATTCTTCCTTTCTCCTCACATGGAATGAAAAGCTGGTGTGGAAGTGGAAAATGAGTTATTTGTAAGGCAGCTGGCATCACATTGTTTGGGTCCTGCAGACTTTGATGGCTCAGATGAGACAAATGGGAGCTAACTGCTCCTACACCACATGACTTCCTTCATGCTTCCTGTGACATTTCCAAGAGGGAAACTCCTATTTCCCAGAGCATTCCAGTCCCCGTGTCCCTGCTAGTTCATCAGCACAGTGCTCCACCTCAGACAGAAAAGGGGAGCAGGTCCAGCATGTCAGGGACTTGATGCCACCACCCATGTGCTGGCATCAGGGAAGGTGAGCACATCACATCCCACAGCAGGCCAGATGTGGACCATGATGGAGCATAGCCAGAGGAAGAGGCTGCTGTGCCAAGGAGCTGACTGGCAGCACTTCCAGCCCCACATTTGGGAAGGTGAGGCCATGCTCCTGGAAAGCCCTGGGGCCACAGCAGGTGGCTGGAACACAAGGAATTGCTTTATTGTCATGAGGAATGGGCTTAAAAAAATTGTAAATTAATTTGGGCTTTGAGCCCAGAGGAGCTTAAGGCAAAAATACCCCCCAGCCTTGTTTTCCAGGGGAAATAAAACTTCCATTGGATGCAAGTGTTAGCCAGTACTGGAAAAGTCTCACCATCAATGCCTCCTCACCACTCCCTGCAATTACAATACAGGCCAAGTATTTTCTTGTTTACTAGTGAGAGAATGCTGAGGAATGTCATCTTGACAAAATTAAAGATTCAGTCACATCTTGGCTAACTTGACTAACCTTAATTTGATCACTATGGTGATTCATGGCTTTGCCATCTTTAGGCAAGGGAAACTCCAAAGCTGATGAACAATTTTTTGGAGGACCTTGTAGCAGCATCAAAAGAAAGTCTGGTCAGAAGCCAGAGGAAGCACACATATAGGACACATTCCAGCAAAGCATCAGGCATTAGCAAATTGTAGTTGTTGGTATTCCCAACAGGGAAGAATTAAGAGGCAGGATACCCATCTGCCACTTTCAGCTACATTATTAGGAACACATTAAACAAAAACACGGATAAGAAAATCACATTCATTATTGCATTGTTTAGAGAAGAAACAGGAATGGCATTTAGCTTAACTCTTGTTTAACCCTCTCCTGTAGCAAAAGCTCAAGATACTCAAAGAAAAATGTAAAAATTGACATCAGCTGAGGCTCCCCACTTCAAGACACAGGGATGAAGAAAATCAAAATATATTCCCCTCCTTCCAATGCACTGCCCAGCAGGAGCTTTTAGGCCTAGTCCAGCAGAACACAGAGTGCTCTTCCCAAGCAAGTGGCTGCTGCACAGTCACATCCATCACAAACAGCCTTACAGGACAAACCTAACTCGTAAGACTTCACAGCTTTGTGCAGACATTATCCAACACAAACAAGTCCTCCAGCAGAGTAAGTACATCTATGCCACTTATAAAACCAATGGGACGAACTCTGTTAAGCACAACACTGGAAACTGCAAGCTAACAGCAAGAATATCAGTAAATATGAAACCTCTAAATTCAGATTAAATTGCAATTAACCCTAAGAGGTAGGACTATATTTAACTCTAAGTTAGTCTTCAGTGTATAGGTCAAGGTCCACAGTCTCATGATCCTAAATTTCTCTTCCTACTCCAGTCCTTCTAAGATGTCAAACTTCAACTGCAAGCCTCTCCAAAAAGGAAGGCAGCAAGATTTCTGTGCAAAAGTTGTTTTCTCTTTTATGTGTTTCACAAAAATATCAGTAAATGCATTTGCTCTTCACACCCAAAGCTGAAACTGCAGCAAAACCACCTTTGCTCCGCCAACCCAACAGGCTTGCAGCAGTCACACTATACCAATAATCCAAATTGTCCTTCACGCCTCCAGCTCTCCAGTCTGAAGTCATATTTTTTCCAAATTACTGCACAAGCCAGGCAGTGCCAGGGCATCCTACCACCGGTCACTCACCTGGCTCTGCTCAGGGAGACTCACAAAAGCACCTTGGTTTAGTTTTTGGGGAACACCCAATTTCCCCACAGCACCTTCTCTTCTTTAATTATTGACTAGGCGAGGAGCTCCTGATTAAAATGCAAGGCAAGTCTGGCACACAACCTCAGCTTCTGATCATCTCCTGCAGATACAGTTGGAAGAGAAACCCAAATTCCTTGCCACAGTTCAAGAATTAAAAGAAAGGGTGGATCAGTTTCAGTTGGGGCACTTAAATCCAGCAAAGAAAACACTTTTTGTACCCTTGGAACTGAAAGCTCTCATAAAATTTGAAATTTTAAACTACAGCTTTAGATTCACACACAGAGAGAAGGTTTAAAAGCTTCCTTTCAATGGTACTGTGTTTTTACAAGCCACTTCTGCCAGAGTAAATCTAACAGGTAATTACAGGTCTGACTCTTTCTATTGCACAAATATGCCTTTGGAAACAATGTGGATAAATATTTGCCCAATACAAGAAGACAACTCCAAGAGGAACCATTCCAGTTTATCAACTCTGTGATTCATGTTGATACAAGCTTTATTCTCTATTTAAGGAACAAGATAACACGAAGAGCATCTGTCCAAATTATGTTTCATAGATCCACCACAGGCCACCCTAAACAGTGACACGGCCAGACCTCAGGTCACACCCAAACAAGAGCCATCAGCAAGACTGGGAATGAACCTCAAATCCAAATCTCTTGCTCAATCACCAAGGTATCTCTGAGCAGCAGCGAGGCTGAAGATGGAAACACAATGAGTAAAACATTGCTACTAATGTGGATAAAGCAGTGCTGGGGTTGTGCTGTGTAAGATCCCCTTTGAAACTGGGGAGAGAATTACAAAGCCCAAAGGCACTGAAAACAAAATGAGAGCACTCCACCTTGCCCCCCTTAGGCTTATCCTGAAATCCCAATCCCAGATGCTCCTGGATTTTGCCAGTACCAAGAGAACTTGGGAAAACAAGGTGGTGGCAGCCACAGGCACCATGAGCCATCCAGGAAGAAGGCACAAAAATCAGACAGGATGGTTGTGTCCCAAACCATACAGACCTTGGGTCCCCCAAACCAAGGGCTGTTTACATATCACCCTGACTCACATGAGTGCAGGGACAATGCCATGCAAATTGTTTACAGTGTCAAGGTCGTTTCATATAATTAAAGGAAATGAGAAATGCGATAACACCAACAGTTCTGAAGGTACAGCTAATGCTGACCTTATAGGAAGCGATTTATTCCCAAGCTGCTCCCTCTCTTGCAGAAACAACCCTTCACACATCCCCAGATTCCTCATTTCACCTCATTCCCTTCATCCCATGTCTGTAGAGCACCACCAGCAGCTTTATTTAGGAGCAAGCAGCACCGTACCAAAACAGTAGCTGAAGATTGTTTGCAAGACTCAAATAATGCTTCCCCCTCTCCTCCCACTGGGCAGGGCTAGACATGGGGCTGCAGTCAGAGCACTGCCACAGGCACTGCTGCCAGCTGGAAATGAGGTTCAGTTCACAGAATCACAGAAGAGCTGGGCCTGGAACAGATCTCTGGAGGTCACCCAGTCCAACTGCATGCCCAGGCAGGGTCACCCAAAGCAGGTGACACAGGAACATGTTCAGGTGGGTTTGGGACAGCTCCAGAGAGGGAGACTCCAGCCCTTCCTTAAACAGGGAACAGGGCTCTGCTACCCTCATGGAAACAAGATCTTCCTCATATTGTGGTAAAACTTGTGTTTTAGTTTATGGCCATTGCTCCTTGTCTTTTACCTGGGCATCACTCTCTGATACCCCTCAGAAATACTTCATAGATTCACAGAATGTTAAGGGGTTGGAATGGACCTTAGAGACCATCTAGTCCCAATCCCCCTGCCATGGGCAGGGACACCTCCCACTGTTTCAGGCTGTTCATTGATGGGATAAACCTTTCAGCCTTCTCTTCTCCAGGCTAACCAGGCCCAGCTCCCACAGTGATTGCTCATCAGAGAAATGCCCCAGACCACTTATCTCTGTGGCCCTCACTGGACCCTCTCCAGTAGCTTCTTGTCTTTCACTGTGAAGACCAGAACCAAACACAATAAATTAAAGGAGGGAAGCGAGAGCTGCGAGCACAGCCCAGCAAAGCCACCATAGACCATCCAGGAGGGACTTTGAAACAGCAGCTCAAACCCTCCTATTGGAACAGCCCAGAGCTCAGCAAGAATGAGCTCCTCAAATATTTACTCATCCTCCCAGAAAATTCTGCAGAATTATATCACAGGACTGTTTCAAGTATGTCAGCTAGCAAGCATCCAGCCAGCCTCATGCGAGCTGCAGTCCCACCTTTGCTTGGATGCAGATAACCACTTACCAGCAGGATAGACAGAGGAGGATTCACCCCTTTCCTGCCCAAGGCAGTCTTTGAGAGCCTCACACCTGAGTCGAACACCTTGAGATAGAGGCTGGGATCAAAGAATGATGTGATGGCAGAGATTAGGCAGCCAAAGAGCTCCACTCGACATCCCATGGCTCCATGAGGCACTTCTCAATGCTCAAAAAGGGAATGCTGCTGATTAGGGAGAAAGATCTTAGAGGTATCAGTAAAAACTCCCCACTGTGGTATCCATCAAAATCTACCTCCTCAAAATCCATAACATGCCAGACCAAGCAGCACCAAAACTCAAGTTCAAAGGTTTTCAGCTTGCACGAAGAATGAGCAAGATATATAAGAAATTCAAAGAGAAGTCACTGAGAAAACTAGTGGAAAACATCTCAATTAACTAATTTATCAAGGGTTTGTGCCTCCTCTATCAGATCATGTTCCAGGAATAAAAAGTGGCTCCAGTAAGAATATTCTTCAAGAGCAGTTATATCAATGATAGTAAGGATACCTTAGAGCAAGTGTGTGGTATGCAAAAATTATGGTGTATAAACACAAATATTAAACTGTTTCTCCATGCATTTTGGGTTTGAAAAAAACCCAAAGGTTCATTTCCTTTGAAATCAGGAATTTTTTCTTGTGCTGAATTCCCATCTCAAAAAGGTCACAGAAAGTGCTGACTCCTCTGCTGCGAGAATTATCCCCTGTGGTCCCTGGAATTACTAGTGCAATGCCATCTAAATCTGTCATCTTATCAACAGCAGGGCTGGCTGGCCTCTGGGCACTTAAACTGGTCCAAAATCCCAGATGGCCCCTTGATTATACCAGCCCCCACATCCTCTGGGTGCCTTCTTTGAGACAGCCCAGACACTTTGTCATTAGCAACCCTGAAGCATGTGTCTGCAGTATATGAGTTCCTTGGATCTTCCAAAACAATTCTCACCTTCTTCAAAGGGAACAGAAAAGAATAAAAATAAAACCTCACCAAAAAATCTGCAGTTCTTAACTAGATCAGCCCTCAAAAAAAAAATCAAAGCATTTCTGGAAATTTCTAGTTTGGCACAAAAACATCTGCTCATTTAGTGGGTATCACTTCTATACTCTGGTGATGCTGAAACCAAGAGGTCTGGTTTAATGGTAAATGAGCAGAGAAACACATTTTCCATGACTTTGAAATCCAAATTCTCCTTCTCATTGGGGCGTAGGGCTTCACCTCTCCATTGTACATGGTCGTGTTGAGTCACTGTGTTTTGTGCTGCTGCAACCACTGTTGGAGCTTGACCTGGCCGTGACAACACCAACACTGCTCCAGCTCATTCCAACCCTGCATGGAGGTCAGGCCAGTACAGCCTGGAGGACTGTGCTAACAGGAAAACAACTCCACCTGAAAAAACCACAGACGGTGACTGAACATGCACTATGGCTCTTCTGTCCTCCTCACAGGATCATTTTGCTTCCTAGGTTTTCCTGACAATAGTTACCTTGCAATTTATCCAACTGCTTAAAACCAAGCTTGAGATAATCCCTTTTAAGCATCCCACCAGCTACTTGTGTTTAGAACAATGACCACAGGTTACCATAGATGCAAGATATGATTTTCAAGCCAGAACTAATTATTCTCTGCAAGTATGACAACCCAGAATAGCCTCCATCACAGAGTGGTACCATGTCATTCAATGACAGATCCTTGATGCCAGGAAAGTGTGACACGGGGAAATTTCCTTTTAAACTTGTCCTTGTTCATCAATTCTTTTCTTAAACATCTATTTATGGATGCGCTTAAGGGATTCTTACTATGCAGAACTGAATGGCTTCAGGAGGCAACATTGTCAAATTCACTTAAAAAAGGTAACCCAGCACTGCAACACATTGCCCCAAACACCACCTCCCAACATTAACTCTAGGAAGCCTGATCGATACTTTATCCTGAAAAGGAACATAAGAAAAAGCCTGAACAGAGCAAGGGTGCCAGGTTGACTCACGTAATCCCATTAGAGTTATCCAGAGCATTCAGTTTGCTCAGTATCTGAGAGATAACAGGATTAACTTCATGTTCAACATCATTTCAGCCTACTAATTGTGGAATCATTCCTACAGTCATATTGTCATTGATTCAGCAGAAGATTCTCACCACCCCACCATGAGTCCCAGCCCTGAAAGCCCCTTCATTAGCATCAGCACCTCAAGTTAATTACTTGGAGAGATTTTCTTTTCCTCTCCCAAAGCAAAATGTAACTTAACCCCAGCAACCTGCAACACTTAGGAAGAACAAAGTCCTGCCTTCCCAGCAGGAAGGGACCCTGTTTACTTTCCTAATCACCAATTCAGTTTCCAAGATTTAACGTTAAGACCAAAGAGCTGGAGGGAAAGAAGGGCAGGTTTTTCATCAATGTGGTTGAATTTCAACAAAAAACAGGACAAAGGCTGGTTATAGTTGTCTCAATGATAAGGGTTCAGTCCCAGATCCCTGCCTAACTACCTTCCTGGGGAGAGCGTGTTGATCTGCTCTCTAAGAGCATAGCTGTGGCCAGCTGGGATCACCACAGAGCCTCCAGGAGTAATTTTCCTTGCCAAGCCACGACTTGCTGCTCACCTTGCCTTGGAAACGATCCCTCAATGCAGTAGGGCTGGGGAAGCAAAGGAAAAGCGCACAAAGCAAACAATACACAGAGCTGCTTCCGCCCATGCAGGGAACAGAGCACAGGAACCGCGATGTCTTTTTAAAGGGGATTTTTTTCATGGAGTGTAGAACACTATTAAATTCTACCTTTCCAGCACAGAGGGAGGTTGTGCAATACCAATTAGGCCAGTGTTGTTATGCTGGCACTAAGCCTGACATGGTGCCAAATCAGATCCCACTGCACTGCCTATGAAAGCCAACATCCACAGCCACTGCTTGGCTGCACCGTCATGGTTTGTCTCTTTTACTCCTCAAAAAAGGGAAGGGGGGTGGGAATCTCCTACAGAAATGCAATTCACAAAATCTAGAATGGTTTGACTTAAAAGGCACCTTCAAACTCATCTTGCTCCACTCCCTGCCACAGTCCACTAGCCCAGGTTGCTCCAAGCCCTGTCCACCTGGTCCTGGACATTTGCAACGATGAGGCAGCCACAGCTGCTCTGGGCACCCTGTGCTAGGGCATCACCCCCCTCAAAAGGAAGGATTCCTTCTCAACATCTCATCCAGCCCTGCCCTCTGGCAGGGGGAAGCCATTGCCCATGTTCTGTCCCTGAGACCCTTGTCCTGTTCCCCGTCGCCCGGACCGGCCCCGGCCCCGCACGCCCCCTGGCGGCCCCGCGGCCGCTGGCGCTGCAGGCTCGGGAACTCGGCCGCGGAGGGGCTGGAGCGTGTCCGGAGCCGGGGAAGGCTCCGGAGCGCCGGGAGCGGCTGAGGGAGCCTGCAGAAAGGGAGGTTCGGGGAGACCTTCTCGCTCTGTTCGACTTCGAGACAGGAAGGTGGAGCCAGGTGGGGACAGGCTCTGCTCACAATGAACAGGGGACAGGACAGGAGGAAACAGCATCAAATTGTGCCAGAGAAGGTTTATATTGGATATTGGGGAAAATTCTTCATCAAAGGATTGTCAGTCCCTGGCACAGCTGCCCAGGGCAGTGGTAGAGTCCCCCATCCCTGCAGTGATTTAAAAGCCAGGCAGATGTGGCACTTGGGGACAAGGGCTAGCTGTGGCCTTGGCAGTGCTGCTAGAACAGCCAGACTTGAGGATCTTAGGGAGCTTGTCCAACCCGAAGGATTCTATGATTCTATGGAATGAAATTGCACAGCTGAATTAAACCAATGGACAAAGCTCTACCTTATACAGCCTTAAGACCAGCTCTAACAGGCACCAGGATCACTGGCAGAGCCAGTATCTGCATAGCTCAGCTCAGAACCTGCACAGCCCGAGGACCCTCAGGCTGAACAGATCTGTACATGGAATTTAGCAACTCCTATAAATTATATTCTTCATGTGCCACGGAATACAAATTTATCGCAACTCAAACAGTAAATCCTTTTGAAATCTTAAAATCTCTGCTTCACAAAACCCAGAGACAGACCAGGCTTAGTTGAAGAGCCATGCTCTCCCTAAGCAAGTCATGGTTATCCGCTCATTCCACGCAGCTGGATAGGTCCAACCTGTAAAAAAGTCAGCTCGAATCTCTGGTTTCCTGTTTGTTTCAGGAGACAAAAGACATCTTCAGCAATCAAAGCTGAAGGCTCCTTTCCAAGACAAATCAAAGGGCTCTTTTCCAAGACAAAGGAGAACCAAGCAGATAAAGTGGTGATGTCAGCAGTAACAACATCCAAATGCTCACACTGGGACTGCACCTCAGCACCAGCCCGAGGGCCTGGGAGTAGCTTTGTCCAGCCAATAGCTCAGCTAACACTATTTACAGCTCACAAAGGCAACCAGATAATAAGAACATTCAGTATTTTGTTTTCAAAAGGCCAGGTTTGCCACTCAGCCTGGACACATTGCTCCTGTGTGTAATAACAAAAATCACATTTATACTAAACCTGCTTGTCTCTGGTTCCAGGCAAGCTCCTTGTCTACTCTCAACCCCAACAAAATCAGCTACTAAAATTCCTGGATAGAATTTACAGGCCATGTTCCAGGAGCAAGGTGAATTTAAGGTCCAACAAGTTACAAAAGAAAACTAGAAACCTGAAGCCCAGCTCCATGCCCTACTTACTGAGTCCCAGGAACTCCATGCTCACTGTTCCACAGCAACTCACACTGAATTACCCAGAGGATTGACTGCATGTTCTACAAGGTCTTATTTCTTCACACAAGGAATAAGATTGTTCAATTCTGTCAATGAAGCATGTCAGAAAAAGACATTTCTCACTCAACCTTTGCCACTATCTTGCCCCAACCAGCCTGAAGGCCAAAGCATCTCCATCCTAGCACATCCACAGGTGAGCCAAGAAACCACAAAACCAGCAGAATTAACCTCTGCTTTCCCCTAGTCAGAGATAGGGGTACAAATTACAAGACCACTTAACATAACAGCTTCAAAAGTCACTCAAAATGAGGTGTCACAGAATTACCAGGTCTCTGGCAGGTTAGCAAATAATCTCTGTAAAACATTTGGCTTGTAGATCAGGAGGGAAAGGCAGCAAGAGTCAGACACCTCCTCAGGTTGTTCAGGGAGGAATTATTGGGTGTTAATTTTCAGAAATGCCATGCTAGCTAGATGGATGGCTCAGTTGAACCACTTGCAAACACAGCAGGCAGAAAAAGAGGACCAACATGCCATGGAGTGCCTCAAGCACCCTGACAGCACTCAGTACATTCATTACACTAAGAACTAAAACTTAAGAACAAAAGACTGTCAGGACAATGTCCCAAAGTATTTTGCTAACCCCTCAAGTGCACTCAACTTATTTACAGTAATACTTTCAGGTAGGTAAGGAAATGCTCTATGCTGCACCTTGTTTAAAAGTCAAATGCTTTCCACTGAGATCAGTTCCAGCCTCTGGTAACCTGCCTAAGGAACAGTAGGAATTTGCCTTTCTACCTGCTTGCAAGTTATCACACACCAGCTGCAATTAAGGATTTGACCTCAGGTGCTTTGGCCACTTTGGTTCTTCTGCTGTATCACACAGCTGTGTCACTGCTGCATGCACAACATGCAGCCTCTGAGTGGAATCACAACTTCTGTCTTCCTGGAAGAAAACCCATTCTTTTATCTTGGAACAGACATTATGAAGAGATTGCCATTGGCTACTCAGCAGCAACTGTTCTTCTCCAGTAGACCCAAGTTGGTGACAGGAAAGCTCCCAACCCTGCAGTGCTCTGACTGCATATCAAACCCAGCACATACTGCTGGCATTGACTGACAGCCTGGCTTAAACTGAGACCTTACAGCCCTTTCCAAGTGCCTAAAGGGGCTCCAGGAGAGCTGGAGCAGGACTGGGGACAAGGGGGAATGGTTTCCCACTGCCAGAGGGCAGGGCTGGACAGGATAATGGGAAGAAATTCTTCCCTGTGAGGGTGGGGAGCCCTGGCACAGGTGCCAAGAGCAGCTGTGGCTGCCCCATCCCTTCACATGTCCAAGGCCAGGTTGGACAGGGCTTGGAGCAACCTGGTCCAGTGGAAGGTGCGTGCCCATGGCATCCCAGCTAAAACTAATCAATGAATCTATTATGGTTCCCATAATGGTTTAGAATCTCTGAGCATCTGAAGGTATAGCTCTGATTTTTGTGGATAAAGATAGGAATCAGGCATCCAGCCATGCATCCTGCTGGGAAAAAGCAGCAGAGCTGGTGGGATAAGAACCAAGTATTCACATTTTCAGCCCTTTCCTCTACTCAGATTATATTTGTAGTCCAAGTCTCCAGAAGCAGCAGTTTCATATCACATTGGTTTCTTTCTGAGGCACGTAACGCAGGAGCCAGCTTAGATGCTAAAACAAATTACTTCTTTGTTTGCACGAAGGTGAAGGACTTGAAGAGTACTTCCTATTTTTATGAAGAAAATAATTGGGAAAAAGTAGCACAGCAGGAGATAAAGAGGATGCAAGTCAAAGGGGATTAAAGTCAGCATGGAATAAAGCAGTAGCCATAGAAGATTCTTAAAGCATCCACAAACTTAGTATTTCAGAAGCTTTCTAAAAAAGCAGCTTTGGGTAACAGCCTGTGTGTGCAAAGGCTACTTCACTAATTTCCTCAAATGTTTCACAGTTGTCCCACAGAGATTTAGACCTTTTAGGGACTTAAAGGTTCATATCTGAATACCTGCAGAGGAAGTATGTAAGGATAGGCAGAATCTGTCAACAGAGTGCAAAGTACAGGAGAGTCAAAGGACACAACGGCAAACACTTTCCATGAAAAGGCATCCCATGCTCCCTCTGAACCTGCTCATTAATGATTGCTCATTATTGGGCAAGTGAACTGCATGTCTGCTCCCACCTTAGGTCGATCCAACATGGCAGCAGAGCTTTCAAGGAATCATGGGCATAAGGTGAGACTTACCCTGCCAAGCACAAAGCTTCCACTTCAATATTTTGCTTTTTAGATCTCCCAGACTTACATACATATTAAATACTAGATAGAACACAATCATTTGACAAATAAAAAGCTCCAAACCTAGCTTAGATCATGGTAAGGTGAGTGAGTGGTCTTTGGGAGGCAGCTTGGACAGCGACAGCACAGGCAGAAGATGAACAGCAAAAATAGTGTGATTTTTCACCTGCACCACAGGAAGGATCTGAAGAAGGGAAAGGTATTCCAGAGACATTTTCCTTCAACAGATCACTTGCGTAGGTGGGACCTTGAGAAAGCTTGGCCTGGCAGCATGTGTATATTGAGATTTCATTTATTCGCCTCCTCAATCTCCATTCTCCCACCAGCTTCTCTAGGGCAGGACTGTCCCTCCAGCAGGGACCACCTCTAACACCAGCACCACCTCCTATCTCCTCACAGAACAGTGCAGGTTCCCCCACTTCAGCATCTCCTCCATCTCAATGTCTCTGCAACCTCAGCAGTTCGTACAATCCTAAAGCAAATGCCAGTGACACAAGCACAGCCTGCAGGGAAGGAATTCCGTTTTAAATCCAGCATTAGTGACAAAGACATGCAAGACTGCCTTGGCTACAACACACACACCCAAATTTACTGCAGAGAACTGATGTAAAATCATAGAATCCCAGAATGGTTTGGGTTGAAAGGACCTTAAAGCTCATCCAATTCCACTCCATGCCACGGGTAGTGACACCTTCTACTAGACCAGGCTCCAAGCCCCATCCAAATGTGCCCGAAATACTTCCAGGGATGGGACAGCCATAGCTTCTCTGGGAAATCCATTCCAGTCCCTCATCACCCTCACAGGGAAGAATTACTTCCTAATACGTAATCCAAACCCACCCTCCTTCAGTTTAAGGCCACATGTGGCAACTTAACTTACAGTCACTTACTTGGACAAATACAAAGTTTGTGTATTCTTCTCTATACTTAGCTCAAGGCAGGGTTGTGAGCAAATTTTAAGCTGTGTACCTGTAGCTGCCTGAAGACCTGGTTTCCACTCGTCCTCAGGGATGAGCATGAATTAAAATCTGAAGACAACAGCAAATTCCATTTTTAATTAGCCAGGGCAGTAAGCCAAGGAAGGCTCCCCCACCCACCCACGGCAGGTGAAGTCTGCCAGCTCAAAAGGATTCAGGCTTTCCTGTGCACTTATAGTGGCCATTCCAAGCACATCAGCCATGCAGCATTGTGAGCGCAGTTAATATCCAACCAGGGAAGGACAGCAATGCATCCAAGGCACCAGGCTTGAAGGGAACAAAGGGCATGGACTGGGACTTCAGCTCAGCTCCATCTTACCTCATCTCCAGGATCAACCCCATAGTCTTGAGCTTAGCAGCACTTGGAGAAGGAATAGCCATAAAAGCAAAGGAATTTTAAGGAAATTATAATAAAAGATACATCTGTTTATTCTGTCTTTAACACAGGGCTCTTGCTCCCAGCACTAAGGGGGTAACATGTAAAGCTTCACGACCAGCCATGGGGGTGTCTGTGCATGCATGCATCTAGCACAGATACTCCATCCTGAACTGGCACAGATCAAGTTCTTCAGAGGGTAAGGGGAAGCAACTTAAGTTGGCAAAACACAAACAGAACACTCAGCTTTCCACCTCCTAGGCCACCAGCATTCATTAAAACAGGGACTCTCAAAAACCTCAAAAGGCTCCAGCTCGGTGTCTCCCTGATCTAGCCAAAAAATGGGGCTCAACTGCATGTGAAAAGGGACACAAAGCTTTGTGAGGTATCAGAGGTGGCTGGTGGCAGTCTCAGCACAGGCTGAGTCCTGGTGAATAAGGAAAGCTCGCTGATCTCAGAATGGCTGGAGATGGGAGGGACCTTGAATATCCTGTTCCACCCCCTGCTGTGGGCAGGGACACCTTCCACTAGACCAGGTCACTCAGAGCCTCATCCAACCTGGCCTTGAAGTTGCCCAAAGCTATCCCAGTAATTCAAGCTCCAGAGACTGAAAAACAGCCCTGCTTCACTGTTCTATGCCTCGAGGCTGGCTAGGAGCTGCCACCTCCACAGGCACTGCTCCAGCCTCGGCTGCCACTGCCACACTCACTTCACCTTCCACCTCCTCAACAAGTCATCATTCGGAATTAGTTTGCCACAAGCAAATCAGAAGGGAAAGTAATCACCACAGATTAAATGTGCACCTTACAGTCTGACAAAGAGGGGGCACAGCAGTTCTTGCCACCAGGACTACAATCACATTATACTTTTATGCAGGAGCTCTTGGCTTGCAGGTGATCCAACCAGGCCACTGGGCTCCAACACACCACCACTGTATTAAGCCAGAAACTGGCCTTCATCTGCCTCACCAAGCACACTGCCCTGCTGACAAGTACAACCATTCCCAAAGTTTTCAGGAGAGCATCACCTGACTGCATAGAATAATCAGAAATATTTTTTACAAGTTAGAAGTCACCAACTGCAGTATCTCAGGCCAGATGTGAGGTCAATATGCTGCATGGATACTGGTTACCCACAGTGCAGGCAAGAACTTTCATGCAAATCTCATGTCAATGGCAGGGAAAAAATGGGCCATTAACTCCTTTCTCGAAGCCATTTTAGGCAAACAGATGGAAGAGTTCTCCAAGGAAATCTCTAAGCCAAAAATCTGTGAGTTTTAGATACAACCATATCTTTGCATAAGTGAAACCTACCAGCAATGAATTTGCTTGCTTCAGGGCAAGGACTACTCACTGCCTAAAGCAAGAGATTTAAATTTTAATTTAAAAATCCTGTAATTTAAAAAAAAATCCTGTATCTTCCACAACACGGAGCAGCCTAAAGGAATAAATACAGAACAACAGGAACAAACAGGAGCTGATCCTCCTTTAAGCCTTGCCATGTGCCTTGTTCAAACCAGCTCACTGCTTCTGGCCTCTCCCTTATTAAGAAAGGGGATGTTACTTGTTTTCAAGAACTTGGGATAGCCAAGAGAGTAGTATTCCAGATTTAACAGATGAGAGATTCCAAAAAGATCTTTCATAAAAACAGCTTCAGACAGATCTGATCCACAACACAGTACAAGTGCAGCTGATGCATCTGCCATACTATTTTCTAATCACCTTCTACACTTGAAATTAAGACATCAAGTCTAAAGTAATCAGGTTCTTTATGACCCTTAACCAAGGAGGACAGGTCAGGTCCATAATCCATGACAAGATATCTGAGACCATACTCACCAGTGTTCTCTTCCATTTCTCTTGTACACTAGTGTCCAGAGAACTTCCTACAAAAACAGGAAACAAAGTCAACACACAAATTCAAATACCAACTGTAGAGAAAGCTTGGATTTTGTTTCATTTCTCTATCACTCTGCTCAGCCTACACAAAACCAGTGTAGAGGGAACCTAGAGCAGAAATCCTGCCTCAAACTAGAAAGAATGCGACACTGTCACCCTTCTTTCATTAGAAGCTTCTAATCACACACACACTGTGATGGAAAGAAACGAGAAACAAAACTAAAGTGCCATAATTACAAAGCAGCAATATTTGTTCCCAGAAAACATTCCACATCTTCCTTTTCAGGAAGAGAAGTGCAGGCTGTGAAAGGGAACAGCCTACTGCTTATCTAGAAAAGGCAGCAGAGCACGTGCACAGGAAGTATTTCATATGTCACACAGCATCAAGGCACTTCTGAACATACTGGGGGGGAAGAAGAACCAGGATTTTAGTAGAAAAGCCAGTTTTTCTCTGGAGAAAGTTCTGAAACAAGGTGCCAGGGGAACTAAGTTTGGGAAAATCATGATGCGTCTTGATTTTGAGAGATTCTGCAGCACAGTAAAAACATGCTCAGTATTTTAGAAAAACGGAGTTTCTGTCCTCAAAATCTTGCAGTTCAAACTTAGACAACCACAACTGGACATGTCAGCAGGAACAGCACAGGATGACTGGGGAAGAGCTACAAAATACGGCTGTTCTAGTGTCGAGGAGTCAAAGCCAGCCTTTATCCATAGCCCACTTCAGACTAACCTTTTCCCCATGAAGCTCAGGCCAACTCATCACCTTTGCTCCCACCAGCAAAGCATCATTTGGTGGCTTAAGTTTAACATCAGATCACCTGGTCATCTTCATGTGATAAGCTGCTGACTGTGCAGCATGTGCTCAGCTTGTTCAAGAGCACTGGAGCGTCCCGGGGCTGCAGTGTCAGCCGAGACAACCACAATACACCATCCATGGAAGCCAGTGAGGCTTTTCAGCTTTGCTTTGCTCAGCTGTGTGGGGGAAAATGCTTCTTTGGATCAGACAACCATGCTCCAGGCTACTTCCCTCTGATGCAATTTGAATTCCATCATAGTGATGTTCTTGGAACGGGGGAGAATACCTGAACAGAACCATTAAACCCTCAAAACATATATGGTGATCACAGCTTTAAACAGCTTAGAAAAGAGAACAAGTATCTATACAGGGTTCTGGGCAGCAAATGAGTGGATCAAGAACATCAGGTGGTTTTGATTTCAGAGGCAGACAGCCACAAGTCACTTAGGAAACATCCTCAGAATCCCTATAGCCTAACCCATGAACACTGTTAAAACATAGCTTTTCACATGCATTTGGATGCATTGTTTGATGTATCCACATGCTGCATCAATTTGCAGGAACTGGAATGAATGAACTACAGAATCATTTAGGCTGGAAAAGCCCTCTAAGATGATTGAGTCCAACCATTAACCCAGCACTGCCAAGATGACTACTAACCCATGCCCCCAAGTGCCACATCCATATGTTTTTAAACACTTCCAGGAATGGTGACTCCAACACTGCTCTGAGCAGCCTGGGCCATGGCTTGATAACCTTTTTGGTGATTAACTTTTCCCAGATATCTGACCTAGGACTCCCTGGGACAACTTGAGGCTGTTTCCTTTGGTCCTGGCTCTTACTCTCTAGGAGCAGAGCCTGATCCTCATCTGGTCCAATCTCCTGCCAGGGAATTCTCCATCACCGAAGGCAGAAGAGCCACCATCCCTGCCTGTCCTTTCAAGCAAGCCCTTCTGGGAAATGAAAGCAGAAGGGAAATAAACAGCCACCTCAAAGCCTACTTGAACCTCAGCAGAAATGACAGCAGTGCTCCCACTCCCCAGGGCCACCAGGGAGTTGGGTTTAATTTGCCTTTCAAGGGCACTTCTGCACAGGCTGTGCTGAGCTCTGCATACTACAATGGGCACATTTGTGCCTGCAGTACTAATCCTGGAGACATCACTGCTGGACACTCCCTGTGCACACCACAGACATCTGCCACTGCCCAATGGCACAGCTGGGAGCACCTCCATCTGCACTGGGAGGAGCATTCTGAGCAGAACACTAAATCCACAGTATCATAAAACAGAACAGGTCATAAAACAGAATAAGTATAAAAGGCACACTTGGAAAAAAGAAGTGATGCCAGGGTAGAGGAAGAAGAAGCAGAGTCCACCGTCCCGCAGCTGCCACTGCCCAAGCGGCATCACAAAGCCCTGCCCACAGTGAGAACAGGCACTTCTCACAAAAGAAAAGGATTAAGCGCTGCAGATCCTGCTGCCAGCCTTACTACAACTGGCTAATTGGAAAGCTGTATTCTGGAATAATATTCGAAATAACCCACTCAATGGAATAGAAATTTGCTTTTACCCCCTACTGTCACAGGTTTCCCATGTACTTCCGTGAAAATCTGGATTTTTCATTTCCTCTAGCATAACATGCCACAGTTCCTCTGAATATTCATGTCCTCTGAGTGCACCCACATTTCCTGGGCCTGACAGCTGTGTGAAATCCCTGTGTTTCAGAGAGCACTACCGCAGCCCAGCTAAGCCACATTCAGCGCTCAGGGCACTCCCTTGCCCCTTGCTACTCTGGCCACAACAGCAGCAGAACTACAGTCTTTGTCTGCCTAAAGACTTGAAACACTTCACAGCTTTTTCCCCAGCTCTCTGTACTACTCTAATATATTCCTGTTCCACTGACCGTGGTCTGAACTCCCAGGTGATGGCTTTTTTTCCAGCTAGGCAGCTAATACACACACAACAACAAATGCCTGTTTTGAAGCCATGCTGGAGCATTTTCCATGCTATTTCTTCAGTCTTACCTGCTGCACAGAGAATTTTGTCTTTCCCAGCTCTGCCCATGTGCTCAGTTCTGTCACATCCTCCCACAGCAACACAAACTGGCCCAATTCCAGACTCTGGACCTCGTCCCACACCCTCCCAGCCATTCCTTGCACCAGCACCGATCCAGCTTCTGTGGGAGCAGTCAGAGCTGACCCAGATGCCAACCAAGCATGTCCAGAGGAGTGGGCTGGGAAGGACAGGACCTCAATGGCCCCAACTCAAACCACCACGACATTGCACACCAAGGTGCCATTGTTTGTTCCAGCCTTGGGCAATTCACATCCATAAGCTTTACTGAATACCCCTTTACAGCTTCCCTTCTCCTCATAGTCTCGCTTTCAGCAATCCTTACCCAGACCTCTGGAACATTAAGCTTCCTTCAGAATGAAGCTCATTAGCTGATCCCTCTGTCCTCACTGCTCATCTCCTCCAGTAACATGAACAGCTTCCTTCAAAAGACTACAGCACACTTCCAAAAGTCCAGCTAAAACCTAAGCCAACGCTGGTTGTTTTTCCTAACTAAACTAGAAAACTGACAACTCTTCCAAGCAGAAGTGGCACATTACTTCTCCACAGCGGCTGCCAACAGGCTTGCCTTAGGCATGGAAAGGAAGTTTCCATGCTGGCTCAGCTCTAAATCACCATTCCAGAGAGGGACATGACAGCAGCTGGGCAACTACTACAGGGCTTTTACTGTAATGAGACACAAAACCCAAGGCTGTCCTGGAAAAAGAAGCACATTGGGGAGAGAAAGGATGCTCTTATAAAGGTTTGGAACTATATCCACCAGTTGGAGGGAAAGGGAAGGGTTAACACAGGACCAGCTTGAGAAACATGGTCCTGCATTAATAGAGACCATGACCCATGAAATTAAACAAGCTCACCTGACAGCTCCAAGATGATTATTCATTTTGACCTAACATGGTGCTAGTAACAGCCAATAAACAAATATTATATTATCACTCATTATGCCACTTCAGCCCTTTGCTTTACAGTACTTAAAAAATTACATTACTGCAGCAGCATCCAGAAGGCTCCCACTGGGGCAGATGACAAGAGCAAGGGTTGGTGCTGCCCACAATAGCTCACTAAGAAAAAATAAACACCAGGAATAAGGCCAGCTAGGAGATGGAAGCAGGCACAGAGCAGCCTCCTCTTCATCATACAGAGAATATCCTGAGTCTTCCTCCTTCATTTGCCAAACTCCACTGGAACGGTTGATCCAAGCCATCAGGACTCTCTCCGGCTGCAAATGTTTCTCAAGGGCCAGACTTACAAACCCTCCCCACCTAGTCTGTGGTTCTGGCTGCCCATTCCTTTTTATAAATGCAATTCAAAAATAAAATCAACATTTTATTCTCTCACCAATAATTACTCCTTCCAGGAAGACAGATGAGCAGATTTTTGCAAAGCTGAGATAACTCCAACCTAATGCAATGGGGTCTGTTGGCCATGAAGCTCCATCAGGTCCTAGGGGGAAGGCTAAAGAAACTCATTTTATCTGCCAGCAGTGAGATTAAGAGCATGGTGAACAATATTACAATTCTGTTCTACAAAGCAGAATACCTCAACAGCAACAATTCTCCCAGGGGACAGATTACAACACAGGTGCACAACTGGAGTTTAGGTATTAGAAGAAAAATTATTAAAAAGCCTAAATAGATCAACCATGCCAAATGCCCTAGTACAGATTACAAGACAAGGTGCGAAGGTATAATTAACCTCTTGTTGGACAGAGTGCTTCAAAGGGGAAGAGATGCACAAGCCCCTTTTCAAGTCAGTGGATGTCAAAAAGCTCATATTTTTCTGACAGTCTAAAAACAAACCAGCTCCACCTAAAAGTCTTGGTTTGCTCATGTCCTTCAATTATATGGTTTGAACAGCATTTGTGGGTTTCTACAAATGTCTGGAACTACAAATGCTGGTTTCAAAATCCTCTGAGCAGCCTTGGCTGACCCAGTTTGTTCTGTGCTAATCACACACTGGGCAGTGGAGAGGTCAGTTGGAGGGAAATCAGAGTATTCCACCTCAATAAAACCACACAGATTAAATCCAGTTCTTCTGCAGCCTAATCTGGCAATATGCCAATTAACGGGGTGCACCATTAATTAACAACTCAGCAGTTTTCCTCTCTTTCCAAGGATCCCAACACTACAAGCATTTTTGCACTTTTTGGGAAGCAATGGCTTTGAGCAGGAACACGTCAGTTAGTTAGCACAAGGAATGGGTTTAGTGGAAGTAGAAATATCAGACAATTCTATAACAACTCTATATGCAATTTAAATAGAAAATTGGAATAACCAGGATTGAAAACCTCAATACAGTTCATATTACAGTCAATGAAACCAGTGGCTTTTTGTCACAGATTCCACATTTGATAAGTGGCACCCCATGCAACAGCAAGTTTTCCAGCAGCTCAGTAGTTGCCTGTGGGTGCCACAGTAATATAAGGTTATCAGAGAGGAATTGGAAAGGGAAGGGAGCTCACCACAGGGAAGGTGAGTGGCTTTTTCCAACACCTGGGCAAAATGAAACCTTAAAAATACCCATGGACATGCTGCGCACAACACTGGAGTGGGACTCCAGATCCTATATCATTACTGCTCTGCTACTGACTAGCAAAGAATCTCTGAGTTTGGAAAAGATCCCCAGGATCACCGAGTCCAATCTGTGACCAACTATCACCTTGTCAACCAGACCAGAACACTGAGTGCCACATCCAGTTGTTCCTTGAGCACCTCCAGGGACAGTGAAAGTCGGACACTGGACAATGCCCTCTGTTTATCTATATTTCAGTTCCAACCCCCAATTATTTTTTATATTTACAATTTATTTTGTAAAGCAATTAAAACACAAATTACAACTTGCAATACTCCATTTCCTAGAAACTTTCACCTTATGTAGGCCTCCACAGTAGTACATGGACATTTTATTCATCTCACAAATCAAACACAGAAAGTTCTTCTATACTTCTATTTGAATCAGATCATACAAACTCTGAAAAAACCACTCTAGCCTCTCCCAGGTGTTTCAGTTCACCAAACCTTGAACAAAAAGCCAACAGCCTGTAGGAAAGTATAGCACATACGAACACAGCACAGCTTCTGCACCAGCCCCCAGTGACAAATGCTATTTCTATTTAGGTCTCAGTATGGGAAACATCTCTAATTCACCTCCAGACCTACTGACAGCTGATCCACCACTCTGGAGATTCAGATACACGCAGAGGAAAAAACCATGGCATGAATACAGCAAACCAGCTTCCCTCTTCACTGTCCTTGAAGTGGCTGAAGAGTTTGTTTTGGACCAAAATTACCTTCTTGACAAAAGCAGAGGGTAAAATTAAAGCAGAATGGCCCCATTGGTGCAAAGGACAGACGCTCTTATTACTGCGGGAGCTGACTCAAGAGCAGGAGGACCAGAATGGAGGTAGCAAGGCATGGCTATTCTGTGATCACCTGCTTGATACAATGAAACTCAGGAGAATGAAGTCACCCACAAGACCAACACACGCTTAATCTATGGATACATAGGAACACCCAAACTGCATTAACGTATCTTTGTACCGAAGAACGCAATTCCTATAGCTTACTGTTACCCAGAAAAGTTTGGGACAGCAGAGGAAGGAGAAAAAGAAGGGAACTGATGTCTTTGTAATTTCTGTAGAGCATCCCAGTTATCCAGAACCACATACATTTTTGCACAGTGGGGCTTCAGAAAAAGGAACCAGTTCCACCAGCATCTGCTTCAGCAAAGCAAAAAACAATGAATATCTGAAGTGCAGGGCTAAATTGCGCAAAATCTAAGCTGTACTTTCTATTTCTTCCTCTTTCCAAAATGCAAAAGCTGACAAATTGAATTCTTGTCTAAGCAAATCCATATTAGGGCGAATATTGCTGCTGAAGCCACTGGAGCATCCCCAGTTAGTTACAAAAACACCAGCTAGGCCTCTGCAAACCCAAACCACAGCCCAATCACAAGGCCTGTATAAATTAATTACTGCAGTAATTGAAAGCACAGAGTAGATGGGGAAATGCCTCAAGTACAATTCACCTTTCAGAGAAGGTTATGTAAGTATAAAGGGAAAACAACCAGGAGTGTGGTCCTACTTCTCAGACCTATGAATGTTAAGAACAGGAAGTCTTGAGATGCCTTTTTTTCCTGTAAAGGTTATAAAATAATGTACAACATGTTAAACACTAGATGCTCACTAACATCTAATATTCAAACCCAAAAACAAGCTTGAGTGCTTTAACCAATCCAAAATGGTAGTCACCAGTAGAAGGGTTTCTCATCCAGATCCTTTCCAGCTTGTTATATTGCCACAAAGAAATGAATCCCAGGGCTTTTTTAAAGAGAAAAAAAAACAACATGTTAGACACAGAGCTGTAGAAGGTCTCCCTTACGAAAGCAACTGAGATCAGCTTGCAGCCCCTGTGAAATCCCAGCCCCAGCAGCCCCACATTGGTTTCAGCTCTGGAACTGGCCCATTTCCCTTGTGTCTTACTAAACAACTGATTTAGGGTAATAAGGCTTGTCAGAAATTAAAATTACTTCGTGGTCTGCAAATACCTACTCATGCACCAGCTCATTCTTGTACCATACTGCACAGAGAATGTCAATTCATGTGGCTGCCCCATCCCTGGAAGTGTCCAAGGCCAGGTTGGATGGGGCTTGGAGCAACCTGGGGTAGTGAAAGATGTTCCTGCCCATGGCAGGGGGTGGAGCTGGATGAGTTTTAAGGTCCCTTCCAACCCAAACCATCCCAGGATTCTATGGTTTATACCTGATGAATGCTGAACAAACATGAGCTTGGTCCTCTGTGTTTGTGCCTGTTTGACATGAAGGATCCAAATGAGCTTGTTTGGATATCTCCATGCAAACCTCTCATCCTGGACCCACTGTCACGGAGAACAGCTGAGGACTGTGGGTTGCACATGTTATCAGAGCTATAACCACCTGTGTTAGTTCTGTAGCACACACCCAAAAGGCACGAAATAACGGGATTACTTATTTACCTCTGGCTTCTGGCATAAAATTCAAACCACCTCTGCACTTTCATTTTGTGGTTTCCATTTTCAATCAAACTTGGAATAAAAACTAAGCAGCTGAGTACTCGTTCAGTGCTGTGGTCATGCCCCTGCAATTACAGCTCGATAGACAATTTCATTAGCAACCACTATTTTCTCCCCTGAATGAGGTCACTTTTAGTCTCAGCTACTGCAGGGCCCACTTGAAAAGTGAGGGGTTTTGCCTCTATTTAAAGAAGGTAGAGGAAGGAGCTTAACTGCCATCAAAGCACTAAAATGAATTTGTTAGAAAACTCACCTGAAGTTCCAAAAATCCTGCAGCAGCAGAGCTGAATTTGCAATCCTGCAACAACGGTCTTTCACAAAGCACCCTGAATGCCCAACTGCTTCTTGGGATAAACAGCCCACAGGGTTTGTGCAATCAGATTAAACTCCAGCCTTCCCTGCTGCATGTTCCAGCACATAAACCAGGCATCTCTCATCAAGTTGCACACTCAAAGGCAGTGCAACGTTACCACGTGTAAAAAATATGAGATACAGGAAACCTGTGCTGGGTAGGTGTTGTATCAACTTACACAGAGTCAACACTTTTTAACTGGGATCAGCACAGCTATTTGGAATTAAAGCACTTTCTTCATCGACACTCTTGAATTACATCACTGAATCTATAGAAGCATTACATTTCACCTTTTGAGCCAGATTTTGCCAAGCAGTTCAACTGGTTCAAAATTCAGTTGTAGCCTTATTTTTTTATTTCACATGCTAGTGAGTACTAGCATGATTTCTAATTATTTCTGATTAAGATATCAAATTTTCTTAAAGAAGCCCTCCTCAAGCAATTATTTTCTCATAAAGCTTCAGCTTTAATAAAAAGGTGTCCAGGACAACAGAGAAATTGATTCCCACTACTGATCTGGCAAAGCCTTTATAATGTGAGTGCAGGTAGCAAGGCAACCCATTGTGAAAATAAGCCCATAAAGCTCCTGAATAAGAACATTTTCTTTAAAAAAAAAAAAAATTTTATAATTCTCATGGCTGTGCACAAAGTTTATGAAGCGGCAACACTGATTGCCTGGGGATGGTGCTTAGTGCAGCCATCTGACCTACTGGGCTGCAAATTGATTTTGATCTCAGGCAGAAGTTGTGCCTTTCCTAGTGCTCTTCCAAAGGCTTGCAGACAGGGACACACAATCGTGGAATGGTTTGGGCTGAAAGCACCTTTCAAGATCATCTAATTCCAACCTTCCTGCCATAGGCAGGGACACTTTCCACTAGACCACATTGCTCAGCACAAGGTCACTCATCTTTTAGGTTTTGGTCTGATATACTCCTCCAACTAATCTTTAATTAAATCTTAAATGGGATAATCTTAAAGACAGTAATCTCCTGGAACTCCCCCCAGAAAAGGAATGTTTCAGCTCTGTTCTCTCAGGACACTCCAATTTTCCATTAGAAAGGACATTTCCCAGCCAAGACATTTAGCTGCACTAAGAGCTCAGCAAAACTATCAGGGCTACTTTCCAGCCACAAAAGGACTTTCCACAGTAACAGTGGATAAAAAAACACCCAACTGAAGCAACAAAGCTCTCCTGGAGCACTGCAGGCAGGCTAGCTGACCTGGGCCAGGAAGGCAATCAGGAAAAACTTCTCCAACTGTGCAAATCAAATCAAGGGAATCATTACAATACTAGGGAGCAGAGGACTTTAAAATTAGAGAAAACATCAATGTCTCAAACATTCTTAAGGCACAGGAGCTAAGGAAATGCCTTGGGATGGGCTGTATTACCAGGAATGGCTCTGCACACCTAGCATGAGAAGCCCCTAGTTCATAAGCACAGGATCCCCCACAAGACATGCCCTAGGAGCACTCCAGGTACACCCAGAAGCTCCCAGCCCTTCCATGTACAGGAACTAGCACACCTAAGTGGTTTGTCAGATCACCTTTAATCAACCCACCTCAGAGCTATCAGGAGTTAGAAACACCTCCCAAAGTTATGTAAGAGGAATCCATTATGACAAAGTCTGGGAGGAGCTTCAGAATAGAATTAAAATGCAATGGCAAAAAAAATCCTTAAAAAACAAGCAGCTTGAACTAATGAAGTCTCTAACTGCTTTGTTTCCAGCAAAGAAAGCTCACTACAAAGAACCAAAGCACCACAACTCTCCCAATATCTTACAAAAATATAACTTTGTAGTGTATTTGGGATGAAAGTCAGTCATTGGGATGAAATTTTATTAGGAAAAAGCAACCTGGTCTAGTGGAAGGTGTCCCTGCCCACAGCAGGGGGATTGAAACTAGATGGTCTTTTAGGTTCCTTCTTACCCCAGACTATTCTATCATTCTATGAGCTATGTGAACCAATGGAAAAGAAACAGGCTTCCCACAAAAATGAACAGGCCTGAAAGCTCCCAGTATCAAACCCCCCAACCTCATGGAGCTCAGCATAGCCCTTCCACATCTACAACATCACAGCTCTTTCAGGTTAGTCGAACATGAAAACTAGACTGGCAAAACAGCTCATTCTGAAAATTTCCTCGAGAGCGATTCCAGGGCAGGCAGCGGGTGAGGTGATGGCAGGCATAGCACCTGCACTGGATTCCCAAAATACCCCTGTGCAGAAGGCAGCTAGAGCTGTGGTTCCACAGGCTCTGCCATCCCTCCTTCTCACTGGTACCAGAGATCTCACAGAGCAGCTGACTCCAGCCAAAACCAGCCTGGTGCAGAAGCAGCTGGTTTAAATCCAATTCAGTTCCTCAATTTGTTTGTCACATGGGCCACAAGCAGTTGTTGGAGAATAAGGGAAGGGAGTGAATACACAGGACCTGCTCAGCAGCTACAGCACTTTTGGATGTTTACACAGCTGCAGCCCCACACAGGGCTGCAGTGTCTGCCCTCACAGCCAAGGGCTAGGACTGGGCTTGGAAGGCACCAAGTCAGTCTTCCCAGCACCAAACAGGCTTGAAATCCTGCCCACTCCTCTATCCCTTTTCCCACTGCAAACACCACAGGGAAGGTGCCACTCCTTATCTCTCTGAGCTGTTTGAGTCAGGTTGATCACTAGGCCATGAGAACCTATCCTGCATAATTTCAGAGAATCTGTGACAAAACAAGATTGCTTACTCATATGTACAAGATTATTTGAGTTCTCTGCTACAAAACTATTCTTAAACTCCTCCAGTACACCTAAAAGAAAAAAAAAACCCTGAAGCACCAACTGATCCCAAAGCACCAGAATTTGTCAGCCCTAGGTTTTGAAATAAGCAAGACCTCACAGACCATAACCCAAGGACAGGCACTATCCAGGAATTCCAGTTTAACCAGTTCCACGCTGCCTTCCATCCCTCATTCTTCCCACTTTCTTGGAATAACAGAAGGCAACAAAACCCTGCCCCAATCAATACTGGAATAAACAATTCATTGCAATGAAAAGCCACCTGCTACCCCCACACAGTTAAAAGCATTTCCAAATTCCAGCTCTCTCTCAGCCAGCGCAGATGGACACACCAGGCACACAGACACCCCCTTTGCTTCCAGCACAGCCTTTGTGCTGTGGAGACACAAAGCCCAATGGCAGAGGCGGCCTCCATCAGAGCTGTTTTGTTAAGGGATCACGACATAAACCAGCAATTCTCCAGCCACAAAAACAGCTCAAACTCACTCCTAGCCCAATTAAATTGCAATCAACTAAAAACACACCGGCACTCTCCAGCTTTTGGGGACCACATCCCTCTGCTGGCAGATCACATCCTGAGATCCGACTAATGCATCATCTTCCCCAAGTGGCTCCAGATGATAAAGCTGAACATGCAATGGCTCAGTCATTACCAGAGATTTTCACTTTCTTGCACACACTATTTCAGTCCAGGGTGATGCTGCAGGAAGGAAATAACCCCTTTGCAAAGGAAGTGATAGTCCCATGAGCAGGCAATAAAACACTAAAATGGAGCCTGAATTCTGCCTTGCTCACTCCTGCTGGACCTGCCCTGTAATCCCTCAAGTGTGGTGGCATTTAGGGTAGCCTTGGATTCGCAGCAGGAGCAGGGCTGTTCCAGGCCAAGAGAGACCTGGCCACTAGAGACTGCCGAACACTCACTCAGATGCTGATGCCTTTGCCAAGACAAAATCGGCACAAGAGGCCGTTCCTGTAGTGCACACTGAGCTCCACAAGCACCAGACACCGACATCTCCTCCCCTGCTCCCATGTGGTTTCTGTGCTGCTCAGCAAGTCTGGCCACCTGCAGAATGCATCCATTAGGAACTGGCTTCCCACAGGACTGATTCCTGCTGAGGTTAATCATTGCACCTGCAGCCCTAAGGCAGACCTGCTGTCTCATGACTCCTTGCCCCTGCAGGAGCTGTGGGCTGGCACAGCCCTCCTATCCACACTGCATTGCCCTAGTGCCACTCTCTCCCTCTTGGCACCCCAAGCACAGGGGAAGTTTTCTGAGCACAGTGATCATGTTGCCCAAGACCAATTGTCCCAGTTCCCTCAAGTGTACATGCATCTCTATCCACAAGATTAATTCATCCTATCAGAACAGCTCAGGAATTGCTTTCTGTCATGTTTTGCCTTTCAACTTGGCTTTCTTTGAAGACAAATACCAATATCCTTTTAAAAAAATCCAAAACTGATCCAAAACCAGACTCATCACCAGTATGAATCACACAGCATTATTAATTCTCCTGCCCATCAAAACACCTTGCAAAACAATTGTAGTGGTTGCCCAGGCTCACAGAAATCTGTCCCATCTGTTAAAAAAATCTGGATGCACTGAATGACAAGCACTCTGCTGAAAGGCAGTAAACATTTCACCTTCAGACCCAGACAGTGATCACAGGTAGCTCAGCTAGGTTCCTATCAGCCATCACAAACAGAGCCTCCCAAGAAAGAATTCCTTTTGAAGACAGAGCTTGGGGACACTAAATTCCAGGATCAAGCCTGCAATTCTGAGAAAGCTTCACAAAATCAAGCTTGGAAGAGCTCACACTACATACTGCTACAGTCAAAAGCAGGGAACAAAGTGTTCCTGCATTCAACACTAACAGAAATGGCAAATAAACCAGGACCTCCACTTTACCTGCACACAGTTGGCCTCATGGGCAAAGCTTCTCTGATTTCCAACTCCAAGAGACACTCACAATACAACAGGAGCTATTCACTATGAAGGAAGAGACAGGAATAGCACCCATAGAGCTGAGCAGTGCTAGCATTCACCACCCAGTTCCCCATGCACTGGATTCCCAAATGCTTTAGTGCTGCATTTTGAACAGCAGGTTAACTCCACACGATTCACCTCAGGGGCACAGGCAAAAGTCAGCCTGCTGCTGCCCCCATACTCAGGAAGCTAAACACAATTCTCTGCCAACAGACATGTTCCCCTCCTGTTTCATGGAGATACATTCCCAACAGATTCCTGTTTCAACTGAAATAGTTGTCACGAGCAAGTGAAATGCCACATCACAACCAGAATTTCGGACAAGGAGGCTTTATTCGTGCTCACGCTCAAAAGGATGAAGAGGGTATGATCAATGCAGGCAAACATTAAACTGTCATACTTCCCCAAAAGCAACCTTAATACCAGCTTCAGATGAGGTTTTGTTGAAGTCACTGTCGGCACTGTCAGCCATCCCAGAGGACTCTCATCCCACTGGGGGACCCAGTAGCTAGTGCCCATCTCCAGAAAGTCTGCTCCAGGTTCAAGAACACAACATTTTTTTACAGAACACCAGAGCAAGGCGACTTGTGGCTCTAAATCCACACAAAACCACTACCCACCACATCATCTTGAGGATGCAAATCAAATCCCTTGCTGCTGGCATTAAGAATGAAAGCTGCTTCCTGCGGCAAAGTCACCTTGGAAATACAGAAGAATTTGAGCTTTCAGTGCAACAGGACTAAACACAGACTAGTACCTTATGAGCCAACAGATAATATCAAACCCTGAGGAGAACACAGGAAGACTTACGTCTACAATCACAGGTTCAATTATCTTAAATGATAATCAAAAGGTAGTAAGATAAACGTTCACATCAACATAAGGAACCCTACTCTGCATTTACTCAGCAGTGCAGCCGTACATGACAGAACAAAACAATGCTCATGACATAATATTAAAATTAAAGAGCTGTTTCAGTACTCATTCCTTGCACCAGAAACACAGAATAGCCTTCAATATTATCCCCTATGAAATGACTCTGCTCAGCAAGAACACAGGAATGAATTGGTCACAACATTCATGCAAACCCACAATGGACTAAGAGCAAACTCCACCTGCTCGTTAAAGGTTTCACTGCTATAGAAACTATGATTAAATACACAGAGCCATGAATCACTTGAAATGAAGGTACACCTCGGCAGGCACAGCAGCACTCAGCATACTGACATTTCAGCCACCACTGGCCCCTCAAAACTGTGGCATTATGCAGAAAAACAGCTTTATCCAGACATTTCATTTTTCTTACCTTTGGGGCTGGTTGTTCTAGGGGCTCTCTTGGTTTTCGTAGCGCTTAAAGCTGCATATGCCCCTTACAGGAATTGTAAACAGGCTCCAAATCCATTTTGCCACAACTGGATAAAGCATCTAAAACCAAAGCCCTGATGCCTCTGGACCAGCTGTGTCCCTACACTGCAATTCCAATCAAGCCCACAGAAAAGCAGGAGGAATATGGCAGGGCTTACCAGCAGTTCCTCGGTCTAGTCTCTGAACAAAGTGGATTTAGAAGAGGTTTAATTTTCCCAGAGGCTAATGCTCTCAAATCTAAATAAATCCTCCAAAAGAAGAGATTATCCATAAATTTACTAGTTAGAAACGTTAATGTATCCAGTGCTTATGTAAGGACTTGCTCTCCATGCAAGAGTATCACCTATACAATTCCATATTAAAGGAGAAAATGGATTTCTGGTAGTTTCTCTCCCACCTCTCTCTCCATGATGAAATGCAGCACAGCAGATTTATAAACCCCACTTCCCAAGAGCAGCAGGAATTTACTGCAGAATCAAGGCAAACTTTTCTCTATTTTGCTGAAAAAGCTCTCAGAAATCCCACCTTCCAAAATAACTTAATACAAAAAGCAAGATCCACAGGCAGAAAAGCCCGGTGTGAAACCTGAATAAGCATTTAAATAAAAAATTTGCATAATTAAAACTTCAAATAACATATTCACAAAATACAGGACAAGGTGAAAACCAAGAAACAATTCCTTGAACTCAGTTGATGTCGGACTTACCCAACATACCTGCTACACAAACACTTCCTTCTGTTATTCATATTCTATTTACTGAAGGGCCCACCTACACACCATACAACACATAGCAGGATGGGACTAGACTAGTAGAACCTGGCTGCTAATTATGGCTCTTAAGGGTGATATGAATTAATCTGTCCCTCTAGCTATAAACAGGAGGATGACTACATCCTCACTAACCACAGGTAATTTGGAGAGGATACACAGAAGGATGAAACAAGGAAAAAGTTGCTTGCCTGAGATCAAACACCTCAACAGCAACATAGCTGGGAGCTAAATCAGGCCTCCAGTCCACCTGAGCATTCTTATTTTCCCTAGACTTACAGTTGTAAGTAGAGAGAACACAGTCATTAAAATATAAATTCAAGGCTTCATTTGGAGGCTGGATGCAGATGTGGAATAACACCGATTAGTGTAATCACCAGTGTTACATTGTTTTTGGGGATCCAGAAACCTCACAACGATCCTTCATCCCACTTCCCCAGCCTGATATGCTCACTGAGGATTTTGCAAGTGACCAGACTGCAGCACATTCAGGACACCTCACTCAACCAGCTTAATAAATTCAACCTGAAAATTCCCCCCTTTCTTTCCTCCAGATGCATTTTGTGTAAGCCCACCAATACCTCCAGAGAAAGTGGATACTTAACCCCAAATAACAGCCTCGCTGACAGAAGAATCCAGCCTGACCTCAGGTATCAGCAACTGAGCAGTCTCTGCATGAACAAAGTGTTCCAGTCCAGGAAAGTTCTTCCCTGCAAACGATTTATCCTCATAGTCAGGAAAAAAATCCTGTATTTATAAGACAAGTGAAACACAACAATAGTAGCAAAACCCCACTTTTTATAATGTTAGGTGTCAGATAAGAGTTTTCCTCAAGTTTCCTTTCCTGCTCTGGCACTGCTGGCCCTCTGTTAATTGCCCTTACCTTCATCTGAACAGGTCCAGAAAAGCAAGGTGGCCTGAAAGCCATCACTAACTCCAAAATGCTGGAAAACAGTATGAACCAAGAGAATGTGTACAAGATGAAAAATTTTACAACCTTGCTCCCCTTTGGCCATGATCCACAGGCAGGAGGATCAAGATACAGAGCAAGTCAGGAGCAGGATAGAAGCATTAATTTAACTCTCAGCACAAGGTAAATTAAGCTTCCGTGACCTTACAGGGAACATGCCTACAGCTCACCTGCTGCTGATCAACAAATGTACATAAAGAAGACTTTGCTTCTAATTATTTGTTCTCTTCTGGCATCACACAAACACCCTTTACAAGGGAACAAATCTAGTAGGAGTTGGACTCCATGACCCTGATGGGTCCCTTCCAACTCAGCACATTGCATGATTCTGTAACAGCTCTTTTCCTACTTCTCCTGTTTCCCACATAGCAGTAAATTACACCTGGTGTGCAGCAGACACTAAACTTAATATTGCCAAAAATAAAAGCCCAAATTTACTAGCACAAATCTGACAGCTTATCACTATTTCAGTAATTATCCTCGCTCCTCCTTAGTCCCAGGTGATAAAGAGAACCTCATCAGCACAAGGTCATCCATCCAAGAACACAGAGCAGATATTCTGTGGATCCATCCAGATTTCCACTGTCAACATTGCAGGAGAGCAGCTTTAAAAATGCATTCCCACAGAACTGAGACAGCCAGCAAAGACCAGCTCAAATCCACCTTACCTTGCTTCTATCCCTGCACAAACCCACTTAAGTTTCCCCTGCACTAGGATCCGAAGGCTGGCAGGTGTTAGCTGTACCTGCAAATCTGCTTCCTGTAGCAAACCAGCAAAAACTTTTAGACAGCTCTGAAAAGGAGAGGAATCGATAACACATCACCAGCAGCACTTTTGTGCCTCTGCAGCGGAGCTCTTTCCAACACAGAAATAACATTGACCAAAGCCCCCTTCCAGCAGGCACAGTGAGAACAGCCAATCCCCGTGGCCTACAGCAGCGAGCTCAGCTGGTGACAGACATCCCTGATTTGATTTTGAGTAGGACAGAAAGATTAGTCAAGAGAACACAAGCTTCAAAGGCATGTGACTACAGTCGAAGTCCCCTGACAACCGGCACAGTGACATGCTTTGTTCAAAACTCAAATACTCTGAAGACAACAACCTTTGGCTTTATCCCCCACCCATAAACACCTCTGGAAGCTTCACCTCCATGAGCACTGCCTGAGACACAGCTTGTGATCCCAGCCTCAAGGCCACAACCACCAATAACCTATTATTTTGCTAAATAACCCTCTGCAACACAGTGTTTACACAGTGAGAGGTCTGATCATGGCCTATCACTAAACAAGCCAGTGCTTCCCAAACTTTGATCCAACTTAACTAATCAAGACTTTTCCTGTACGATTAGGGCTAAATTTTTCTTGCTAGCACCCTTGAAAGCTAAGGGAGAGAACAGAACATTAAGAGAGGTTCACCCTTCCCACAGACAAGTGTGAGGTGATTAAAGAAGCCCACATGGGGCAACCTACAGTTTAGATCAATGGTGGGGATTAATCTTGATGGATTTTAGACAACCAAGTCTGCAGCAACACAGCTCTAATTAATGGGTTAACTTCTGGGGATTGATTAACCAAAGGAAAACCTTCAGGTACCAGCAGCCAAGAGATTCCTGCTTTTAGCAGCAGCTTTCTGGAGCTGACAGTGAAAAGGTTCAAACCCTCAGGTCTAACAGCACTAAAGTTTACCAAAGTCCAATGATCTTTCCTAAAAGTGCCTCAAAGGCACCAACGGCACAGAAGTGCCAGGTTTGCACAAATCGACCTCATCAGTATGCACCTTGTTTGCCCCATGACACTCAGCAGCTGTGGTTAATTAGTCCTTGATAATGAATTGCCCATCACGACTGCACTGCAGCTGGTAGGTGAGCAATTTCTAACTGTGCTCTGGAATCAGTATGCCAAAATCACAAACACAAAAGAATAAAGTTGACAATCTTTTTACCAACGTGTAATCGCTACATGTTTTGCCTGGTCACCTTCCAACCCTGACAGATCATCCTGAGTCATTCAAAATCAGCAGATAAGAGCAAGAATTGGGAAACCTGCAGCCTTTTACCTCTGATTCCAGGCCTGTCACCCAACCATAGGCAAATCACAGGCAAATAAAGGGAGAGACTTTTATTCGAATAAAGTAAAAGGATTCCTGTGTCCTTTTTGGACAAACCTCTGGTGTTTGTGGATTTAATTTTCCTAACAAAAGCAACCTCCACACCTCAGGTCCTACTGAGATACAGTAAATCCATTGGATAGAGGAAAAATTAAGGGCAGTCAGCAATGGGAAAGCACCTCTGCTGAAGTCTGACAAAATTCTGTATACCTATATGCCAACTCCTCCTGTGGGATCTGCCCTTGGATTCAGGGGCACAGTTTGGAAGGAGTTAAACCTCCAGCCATGGGATGAGCAGCCATGCTGGCTGCTGCATTCCTTGCCTAACCATGACCCCACTGCACAGGGAAGAACTGGGAATAGTCATCACCACAGCACTGACACATCAGCAGGAGCGACTAATTAACTGATAAAAATAGATCTTTGAAAGGGCTTTTTTCCCCCTCGACACAAAGCTGAGGCCCAACACTGCCACTGTTGCACATCCATTAGTTTTCTACAGGCTGCAAACTTGCCAGCAAAAAGATAAAAGCATTCTCACACTCAGAAAAATAAACCTACATGGCCCTTGTATGCAGAAAATCACTGCTAAAGAGAATTAGGGAACTGATTATGAATGACCTGGAGCATCTTCACTCCCACCTTAATGGATGCAGTAGCAAGATGAAGTCTCTGCCTCCAACAGCTTCCTTGCAGCCCAAAGTTCTGGTTTTGCCTGAATAAATGACATGTTTTGAAGTAATCCAAATGACCCCAAGGATATTTGCATCTTTCTTCACACACGATATCACTGAGACCAGCCAGAAAAACCCAGTTCTGTTTTAAGCTCCCCCACACCCCACCCCACCCAGATACAGGTTTTGTACAGCTTGTAATCGAATATTCATGACCCGCTAATAAACCTGCAGGAACCACAGTCTCAGCAATTTTTAATACATATAATGCTCCAACACATGCCAAACACAATGAAATTTGATCAAAATAGAAGTCATTTGCTTAACTACAAATGATTTGGCTCTCAAAACTGTCATCAAATTAAACTGGAAATCAAATTAACCAGTGACTGAATGAAGTAGAAGGCTGTATAATCACAGATCACCGATCCTGCACCATGAAAACAAGGATGCAATCACATTCTCATTGTTTGTGGCACTGCCCCATGCTCCCAACAGGATTCCCACTCCCAGGACCTGAGTATGCTTCGTGCCTCAGACATAGCTCATTTCTTGGTAATACAGCAAGAAAATGCTCCTTGCAAAAGCACTGATACATTATCAGATAACAGCATATGGCCTGTGAAAGGACACACTGACACATTTGAAATCATCTTGACTTGGGACAGAACAGTGCAGTCATTTCCAGTACTATTGGCAAGAACAAGTTTAAACCTACTCTGAATGAGAAAGGGGTTTTGTTGCCATCACTGTCCACATATTCAGCTGCAGCTGGTGTAACTGTGCCGGTCCCATCCCTCACAACCAGCCCCATTTTGGCTCTATTTTGCCCTTTTTTGTCAGTCTTCACAAAATGGAATTTAAACTATGTAAAAGTTTATGATTTTAGGTGTTGCCTACTCTTAAAACCAATTTGGACTCATTTAAAAGGTCTGTTTGAAGAGCATCAGGCATTCCTGAGGAAATCACAGCAGGGAGAGGAATCTAACTACAATCCCTTGCACCTTCTGTAGCACATCAAACTAACTCAGCGGAACATCCTTTACCCACCAAGAGTAGACTATGGAAGCTTTGTCAATCCCCTTCCCTGATTCTGCATGGGACTTGCTTTTGAAAATCAGGAACATCACAAAACTTCAAGTTTAACACTCACTCCTGTACAATTCTTTAAGCAATAAAGAAGTGATTACAAGGAGAAGAGAAGGCTCCTGGGAAACCTCACTACAGCCTTTCAATACTAAAAGGAATATTATAAAAAGAAGGAGAGTGACTTTTTATACAGGCAGAAAGTGATAGGACAAGTGCAACAGTTTTAAACTCAACAAGGAGATTTAGATAGATACTGGGAAGGAATTCTTCCCTATGAGAGTGGGGAGGCCCTGGCATAGGTTGCCCAAGAAGCTGTGGATTCCCCTGGATCCCTGGAAGTGTCCAAGGCCAGGCTAGACAGGGCTTGCAGCAGCGTGGGACAGTGAAAGGTGTCCCTGTCCATGGCAGGGGGAGGTACAAGAACAGCTTTAAGGTCCCTTCCTACCCAAACCATTCTGGGATTCTCTGACTCCCACTTCTCTTTCTAGGCTTGTAGAAGCAGCATTTAAAAAACCTAAAGCTTAAGGAGCTTTATAGTTCATTTCAGCCTCGGCTGAGCACCTTCTCGCATAATTTACTTTTTTTGCAGTATTTCAGCGCCAGAGAAGGGCATCAAGATCTCCCCTACCTCCACCTGGACAAACACAACCCAATGCAAGGCACAGAGGTAAATAATTCATCTGCGTGTAAACAGAGGGAAAGAACAATTAAGCCAGAAAGCAAAGCAGGGACGTTTCAAATTTCAGTCAACATTAAGGCAGGAGAGAGCAAACAAAGAAATACCAACGGGACTGCCTCAGAGGGAACTTTGGAGAACCTGGAAACACTCAGGGCAAGGCACGGGAGGGCAGCAGGGACGAAGGACCGGGTTTTATCGTAGTCCCAACCCAAGCTGTCCAGGGTTTCCGAGTTGTCCTTCGGAGGACAGCAACTACCAGGGACGAGAAATCCGCTTCTCGTATTCAGAGCCAGAGTGCGGAGAGTGTTTGAGCCGCAAGTCGATTCCCGTGGAGCCTCTCCGACGGACGGCCCCGCACAGCTCTAGCCCTTCTGCAGCACCCCCGGAGTACCCCCGCTTCCCCTCAGCGACCGCCCCCGTCCCGAACCGCTGCCCCTGGGCAGGGGGCTTAGCAGGGCCGAGCCGGGGTTCTCCGGACCCGTCCTTCCCCCGGCGGGTTCCCGGCCGGGCAGAGGCCCCCGCCCGCCCTTACCTGCTGCCTCTGCCGCCGCCGGGCCGCGCCACCGGAAGCCGTGCGCGGAGCATGCCGGGAGATGTAGTGCGGACGACGGGGACACGCCCCAGGCGGAAGGACACGCCCCCGGAACAGGGGAGAGCGCACATGTGGGGATTGGGACTGGGGGCGAGCGTGGATTTGGGATGATGCGGTGCTGGGGGAGATTCTGAGGCCGGGGAGTGACTGGTCATGGGGGTTTGGGGTGAGGAGTGCTGGATTAGGGCGTGAATGAAATGGTGGGGCTTCGGGGTGGGGATTGCTGGGAGCGTGGAGTGAGGCTTTCGGTTTGGAGATGAGGGGCTGTGGGCGCTTGCTATAGCGGGTGATGGGATGCTGGAAGTATAGGCGGCCCTTTGTGGTCAGAAGGTGGCACGGGTCTTGGAGAGTTGGCATGGGGGCTGATGGGGTGTTGGGAGGGCTGGGATGAGGCTTTGGGGTTTGCCCGCAGAAGCCTGAGATGATTCCCTGGGTTACCTCGGAGGTGGTATTAGCATTTAACACTTCGGCAAGGTAAATCTCACCCTGAAAATCTCAGGGTTCCGGAGGGAGCTGCTGGCACGACTCTCCCACACGCCGCAGCCTAGTCCAGTGCAAGGCGTCCCTGCCCAGGGTGGCGGTGGAACGAGATGAGCTTTAAGATCCCTTCCAAGCCAAACCGTTCTGGGATTCCGAAGTTCACAGCGGGGCTGCGAGCAGGATAGTGGCGGGACTGGTTCCAGCGGTCGATCGGTATCTCCCACCGACTCCCAGCGAGCGGCGCTGCCCACCCGAGAAAGACGTGGGGCGGCAGGGAGGAGGAACCGGGGCGGCGGGCATGGGGAGACCAAGCAGTCCCGAACCCAGCCCCGGGCTGGTTTCACCTGGGCTCTGTGGTCATCCGTTTCCAGCTCATGCAGCGGATCCAGGTGTCTGCTTGCATCTATGGGGAATGAGCTGTCCACACTCAGGGCACAGAGGTTTCTCATCTCCAGCCCCACAGGAGCCCCTGTGCAGCGAGGGCAGCTCAGCCCCAGGAATGCCGACTGGGCAAAGCACTTTGGGCTCCATCAGCACAGATGATTATTATTTCTCTTATTACTATACTACTATTTCCTGTTGCTTCGATGTGTGTTAAACACCATTAACACTTTATCTTTTTAAATTGAGGACAATTGTAGTAAAAAAATAGCACCTATTGTAATCATAACTATCAGCTGTAGGTAGGGAGATTATTCACACACCTGCCCTGCAAGACAATAGTGAAAGCTGTGGGTAAATTATATACATGTATGCAAATTACAGGCTTTAGTTATGCACCAGACAAGGAATTAATTGGTTTATAGTTGTGATCAACTGAAAAAACAAAGAAGGTTAAAGTGATGCAATGACCCAGGTTATGAGCTAAAGGAGATTCCAGGGCGGCTCAGCTCTCCAGTCTCCCACACAATGTTCTCTGGTGTTACAGGGTAACACCCTAAAAATACAGCATTTTGCAGGGGCTCTGCTATCTCCACCAGGAACTTTGGCACAACCAGCAAAGCCCAGGGAGCCCTGTCCTCCTGCCTCAGTTTCACAAAAAAAAGCTGCCCTCAAACCCAAAATAGAGACGCTGCCCTATAAATTCCCAGCAACCTTCCACCAAGACTCCCTTCCAGCCCCACTGCCCTCCCCATGCCTGCTCAGAGGGCAGGTCCTCCATGGCTGCAGGGGACAGAGGGTCCCAACCAGCCCAAGCCAGGATCTGGCTTCTCAGGCACACAGGGAAGCACTGTCCATGCAGAGCTGGACCCTCATCAGGGATCTTATCAGCAGCTTCCAGGGGCTCCTGCCCACACCCTGATAAGCACTGGGCTCCACATCACAGGGTTGGGGTGTCTGCAGTGCTGCTTTGCCCCCCCCAGCATCACTGCAATTCAGCGCCGTGCCAGCAGTGGATCAAAGCATCCCATGGGACACCCACAGTGGGATGAGTGACATGTCTAAATCCTGGCTCTCTGGGCAGATGTTACAGCCAGGAAAGACTGGAAACAGTCACCATAAGGAGGGTTTACTGAAGTCAAACCCATGCCCCTTATGCAAATGTGGAGTACTCAGACCTCCCACATCCCCCTTGGACAGCTCAGGGATGCTCCCAGGCATACCCAGAGTAGCAAGACCCCTGCAGTCTATACATGCCATACAGGATTAACCCCTGGGCTGACCAAGGGGAAAGAGAAAAAGAAGAAAGAATAAAAAAGAACTATTTTATTTTTTCAAACAAGATTAATAGCAAAGTTACAAAGGCATTTCCATGCCTAGTCAGGAGTTAATACACCCAAAAAAAATAGAAATAACTTAAATGGAGCTGTGATTCAACAGCCAAACCAAAGGTAGTGATGCTGCTGGCCTTGGATCCTGCTCCCCAACAGGCACCTCCATGGCAATCTGTGCTGCTGGGAATGCTCCAGCATACCTGGATAAAGCCATGGTTACCCCATCCCACCCTGCCACCCTCACAGCAGGAGACAGGCTGAGGGAGCCTCATGCCCCTCTGAGGCACTGGAGATGTGCCACTGGTTGGAAAACAATGCAAAAAGGTGTAAAAAATACTCAGGTATTTCTCTGCTTTTTCTGCTCCTGCCCTGGCACTCAAGTTAAAGGCACTTCACATCCCAAACTGCACGGACGAGGCACAAAGGTGAGGAGGGGGTGCCTGGGCAGCATCCCCACCAGCAGCTGTGTCTCCCAGCACAGCAGGACCCAAAAAGCAGGAATGAAGCCCATGTTATCCTCTGGCCATCCCTGGCAGGGGGACAGTCCTTTTCAGTGGCAGCCTTGGTGCCAAGACCCGTCACAGAGGTGAAACACAGAAATCCTGGTTTGGCTTCACTTGGGCTAACCCCAAAAAGGCACAGAGCAGTGGAGCACTCACAGCTCTGTCAAGCTCAGGGCAGCACTAAAGGGTCTTCCAAGCACTGACAGCTTCTTGGGGGCTCCCCTTTCCCAGAAGAAAGTGCAGGGAAACTCCCACTTGACTTCCACAGCTCTAAACCCATTAAGCAGGGACACAATACTCCAGATGAATTTTCAGGGTACCAGCTGTCCCTGGCCTTTCCCACACAGCCAGGGCAGAGGAGGAAGCAGAGGCCACTCAGGTCATGTAGCGGGTGACAGCCCTGAGGGCGTAGAGCAGAGCTGCTTGCATCCGTGCTTCCAGCAGGAGCAGGTTGACGTGCACCTACAGTGAAAGCAGTCAGGGCACAGGGTCAGCACCCCCCAGATACCCTGCCAGGAGGGGAAGGGACGGGGCAGCACCTTCTCTGAGTGTTTGAAGTGCCTCCAGAACTGTGTGTAGATCTGCTTGGTCGTCTTCTCTGGGTAGCAAGCCACTGTCTTGATGTAGACCTTTAGGTTGCGCTCCAGCAGCTGGTTCACCTCCCCATAGTCATAATCATCATAACTGGAGAGAGGAGGATGTGTTACTGCAGCCAGAAGCCTTGAGCATTCACAGAATCGTGGAATGGCTTGTTTTGGAAGGGACCTTAAAGTCCATCCAATCCCACTGCCTGCCATGGGCAGGGACACCTTCCACTATCCCAGGTTGCTCCAAGCCCCATCCAACCTGCCCTTGGACATTGCCTGGGATGAGGATTCCACCATCTCTTTGGGCAAACTCTGCCAGAGCCTCACCACCCTTATAGTAATTTTTTACTAAATTCTCCTATCCCAGGGTTATTCAAAACCTCAGCCAAATCCAGCAACAGCATCACTTTTCCTTAGGGAAGCAGCAGCAGCAACACTCTAACCAAGACCAAGTCACTGGACCTGCTCCTGCGCTCTTCCCAAGGTGAAGAAACCCCAGCCGTGTTTTGGGGATGTACCGGATGCCAAAGACGCAGTGGACATAGTTCCAGATGGCCCGGCGCAGCATGGAGGTGTCCACGCCACAGTGCATGGCAATGGTGTTGTATGTCAGGTTGTAAACCACCTGGAACTTCTCATCCAGGAGCTGCCCCACATCTGGGTACAGGCGGTTGATCAGTGAGTAGCCGTGGTCCTCCCAGGTGTAATCCTGAAGAAGAAAGGATGCTGGGGTAGGGGTTTCCTGGGGAAAAATGGGGTCTCTCTGTCCTGGTTTCAGGCAGGGTAGAGTTAATTTCTTCTCAGTAGCTGTTCCAGTGCTGTGGTTTGGATTTAGAATGAGAAGGGTATTGGGAACATGCTGATGGTTTGGGTTTTTGCTAAGATGGGTTTATCCTGAATCAAGGACTTTATTCCTATTGTTTCAGACGCTGCCAGTGGGAGGGAGCATAGCCAGGACAGGTGACCAGGGCTGACCACAGGCATATTCCACACCAGAGAACATCATGCCTAAAATGCCCCATCATGCCCCATTAACTAGTTACCCAGAAGGGGCCAATCGGGGTTTGGGAAGGGGGGTCTGGCATCAGTCAGCAGGTGCTGAGCAATTGCATTGTGCATAACTTGGGGTTTTTTTCCATTTTTATTGTCATTATTGTAATTATTTATCATTATCATTGTATTTTATGTTATTTTCAGTTATTAGGCTGTTCATATCTCAACATACAAGTTTTAGTTTGATTTTCCTCCCTGCGTTGGGGAGAAGAAGGCAGGGGCTGAGTGAGCAGCTGTATCATGTTTCATTTCCAGCTGGCCTTAAATCATGACACTCCTCCCCAAAGCCAGGGACATAAGGTGGGTCTCCCCCTAAGATGACACTTCCCCCCAGTTCTCAGCACCTCGTTGCTCAGCTCCAACCCTTCACCCACTGCTGACAATCCTGGGAACAATCCCAACTACTCTACTTGAGCCAATGCTGAGCACCCACCTGTGCACGGAAAGTGGGGGGGGCCTGCTCCCCCCTCCATGTGAAGTCCTTGTATCCGAATTCAGGATCCTCCAGGAAACAGCGGATGTTGGACTGCAGGAAGGGATCCAAAATATCTACAAGGCACCAATGCAGTGGCCATGAGCCCAGATGGAGTCAGTGCTGCACTGGAGAGCTGATCCTGCTCTCCTTCAGGCAGATTCTGCTTCCTTCTCCCCTCCTCACGCTCCCCTGGCCCATGGGGACCTCCTGCCTCCAGACAGTTGTCCCCTGCACCACCCCACCTGAGGAAGGGACCAGCAAACTCTCTGTCTTCTCCAGCTCGAAGCGCGTTGCCATCTCCTCCTGTGTGACTCCTTCCTCTTCCAGATGGCTTTCCTGCAGCAGCTTCATCCTCTCCATCAGCACCTCCACCTCCTGCATGGCATCTCGGCCCTGGGGAAGCACAGGGCAGGGTCAACCCTGCCCCTGGTTGACCAATGGGGCCCCTAAGCCCAGATTGGCTGGCACTTGGGGAAGCCCCTAGGCTGCTCAAATGAGCCTCTTCCTCTGGATTTGTCCTGTCCAGATTCCAGAAGCTCCCATGACCCATCCCCAGGCCTGAGAGGAGGGGGAAGTCCTTTGGAGGATGTGGTAGGTACTGCTTGGCTCTAAAGCATCAGCTGTTCCCAATAAAGGGCACAGAGATTCTCCAAGAGCTGGGCCTCTACTCTGAAGACAAGACTAGGAGAGATGGAGGTGTTCAGCCTGGAGAAGAGAAGGGAGACCATGGGGAGACCTTAGAGCCCCTTCCTTAGAGCCTAAAGGGGCTCCCAGACTGCTGGAGAGGGACTTGGAACAAAAGCCTGGAGGGACAGGACAAGAGGGAATGGCTTCCCACTGCCAGAAGGCAGGGTTAGATGGGATATGGGGAAGGAATCCTTCCCTATGACAGTGGGGAGGCCCTGGCAGAGTTTGCCCAGAGCAGCTGTGGCTGCCCCATCCCTGAAAGCGTTAAGGGCCAGGTTGGACAGGGCTTGGAGCAGCCTGTTCTATTGGAAGGTGTCCCTGCTCTTGGCACGGGGTGGAACAAGATAGGCTTTAATGTCCCTTCCAATCAAAGTTGATCTGTGATTCCCAGGGGAAGCCCCATAAAGCATCTTGCACCCCAGGGTACACTCACACCCTTGCACAGCAAAGCCCCTCTTACCCCAGAGCCCCCCATGCTGTCATCAGAGGCAGGGCTACTGTCACTGTAGGGTGAGGGGGCCCAGCAGCTGTTCCCTACATCCTGCTCGGGTTTGATGCCGCAGCCGAAGACAAAGGATGCAAGCGAGTGGTAGTGAGTGAGGAGCACCAGCGCCTGCACCAGCTCTGCCAGTGACCAGCTGTCCTCCCCTGGCTTCAGCAGAGCCTGCAAAGCACAGCAGGGTTTGGAGAGACGCCTCAGCCCTCAGCTGTAGGCCCACCACAGCCCAGTGCCGGGGCAAGCCAATGGCAGGGATATAGGAGTGTGTACAGGAAGTGCCTCACCCATAAATCCTTCAGGGGCAATTCACCCCTTCCCATCCCACTGACTCCCTCAGCCCTGAAAGTGTTAAACCTTGGGGGCTGTGCAAGAAAGAACATGGCTTCTGGGGTCAAACAGTGTGTTTTCGGGGTGTGTGCCGTGCTAGCAGCATCAGCTCTCACCTCAATGTGCTCCTTGGTGACGAGCCAGGGCCGGTGTGCCAGCAGCTTGTTGACCTCATTGAGGTTCCGGAGTTTTTGGGGGGCACAGTGCAGCCCCTGCAGCCATGCAGGGTTGCCCCCCACCTGCAGGAACTCTCCCATGTGCAACCCCACCAGGTAGGAGCACCGGTGACGGGCTGCTGCCTGCGGGGAGAGGCAGCAGTCACCCCTAGCACTGGCTGGGGGACCCCCACCCTGCTACAAGTCCTTGAAGAAGCCAAGGCAGGGAGCTCACTCATCCCACATCACTCCTGGAGGATTTTCCCTGGAGATACAAGTTCCAGACAAGGGGAATTTCCCCCCGACTATCAATGCCAGCCTCCAGGGGTCCTGGAGGTAGGGTGTTGGGGTACCCTGGGTGGGCACCAACCCCAAAGGGGCTTCCAAGCTTTTGGGATGTCAGATCAGAGAGGGGCCCATCTGTAGGGTCCCAAATGCCTCCCAAGAAAAAGTGCTGGGACCCCATGTAGCACCCTGTGTCCCCATAGCCCCAGGGCCCCAGTGCTCACCATGATGGCAATGTAGTGGCGCTTGTGGTAGGGCAGGGGCCCATCCATGCGCAGCAGGAGGTACTGGGTCTTCCAGAAGCTGCTGAGGTACTGGGGGTGCAGCCCCATGACCATGGCGACATGGTCCACTCTGCCTTCTGAGAGGAAGGCCTCAAGGAGCTGGTGCAGGCTCTCCCTACCTTCCTGCGGGATTGCAGAGCAAGGAGAGGAGGGAAGTGAAAGGCTGTGAGCTGTAGGACCCCACTCTAACCAACATCTCCCTAATCTAAATAGAGACACCCCTCCCTGCCCCAACAAGCAGGACCCAGGCACCCAAGAGCACCAACATCAGATCCTCACCCCGTGGGAAATGCCCTGCCTCCGGAATGGACACCGCCGACGGCCCCCGCTGCCTGTCTCCCCACTCCCAGCCCCGGGGGGCAGAGGGTGTTTGGGGGTCTCCATGACAGATCCCACAAAGCCCGTCCAGCTCAGCCTGTGGGTTGGGTTGTTTGGTCTCTGGAGAGCAGGGGCGGGGATGGGGGTCAGTCCCCAGTGCAGTGACGAAACCACAGCGCTATCTCTGCCTGGGGAAGAACATCTGGAAGAGTGAATGTGGGTGCTGAGATAGAGCTCAGGTTTCAGAGCAGAATGTTGAGGGCTGGGCAGGGCAAGGGTGTGAGCCTTTGCATCGCAGGGGAAACACAGATGTGTCTGTATGAGTGGGGAAACTGAGGCACAGGCAGGGCAGGCAAACACAAGGGTGAAGTACAACTGTTCCCCCAATCTCCAGAACGAATCCCTCACAATGCCACAAGAATCCACTTGGTGCGGGTGACCTCCCTCCACCCCTTCCTCTTTCCTCAGCATCCCACTCCCACTAGGCACTAGAAATTGGGGGCTTGGGAATCCTTCCTGTCCTGCCCTACCCGCAGCAGGGAAGGGTGAAGGAGACCCTCACCCAAGTCAATCGCCATGTCCTTACCTCTTCCAGGGGAATGAAGATGCTGGGGCGCCTCGCCAGCTCCCGGGGAGCCTTGATTTCTCTTTCCTAGGAAGGAAGGCGCAGCTGGGAGTCACCGGAGCTACGGAATATCCCCATCAGCGTCACCGGAAGAGGTGACTCAGGCAGACACCCGGCACGGGACACGGGGCCATCGCCGCTACACCCTTTGCGTCAGGCTGGCAGCGCTGATGAAACAGGGCTGGGACATTGCTCCGCTCCCAGATGCGTGTGACACACCGGGACACTGGAGCCACGGGTCGGGAGCGGTGACTCCACTCCCGAGCCGTGGTTTATCACCTCCATGGGAAAACAGGGAGAAACTGGATGCGGGGATGGCACAGGACAGCAGCGGGGATCAGGAGCAGCACAGTCACGGCGCTGTGGTTAGAGCCACCAGCAAAGACACGGTCTCCGGGGATATGTCTTTTAAATCCCTCCAGGGATGTGGACTCCGAAACTTCCCTGGGCAGCCTGTGCCAGGGCTGGACAGCCCTTTCAGTGAAGAATCTTCCCCTAATATCTAACCTCAACCTTCGCTGGTGCAACTTGAGGCTGCTTCCTCTTGTCCTACCAGACTGAGGGGAAACTGAGGCACACAATCTGCCCCCAGCTCCAGCTGGCAGAAGGCAGGCAGAAAGTCTTGACAGAGGTACCAGGGGAAGGAGAAAATGCCCCATGAGCGGGAAGATGGGTATGCTGAGTACCAATCCCAGTGGTGCCAGTGCTTAGTAAGGTGTGGGGAAACCATCCCTGTAAAGGTGAGGTTAAATAAATGCCATCAGATCCACCCAGCCTCCTAACTGTGTTCCTGCCACAAACTCTTCCTGGGGCATCAAAGCTGCCACCAGTTTCACTTCAGCCTGCTCTACAGCACTGACTTTAGGCTTTGGTTCATGTCAGGACAGGTGCGAGAGTGAGTCCCCTGCTGTTTTCTGCTGCCTGGTGTCTGTTCCAGCCAATGTCCCAGCACTTCCAGTTTCCAGCCCTCCTCTGGAGTAACCATCACATTGTGACAGCTCCCCTCAAGCAAAACCCCAAGGTGCAGAGCAATCCCGCTGTCCCTGGGGAAACCTAGTTGAAGGGGAATGCAGGAGCAAGAGAAAAGCAATTTTTTTTTTGAGACGGGAAAATAAGTCTTGCAAATAGAGGCAATTCCCAGCTTTTCAGAATACTCAGGATGTTGGTGGACTGACATTGCAGACCAATCTGGCTGCTTGGGAAGATCCTGCAAAGTTCCATGGACACCCCAGGAACCCAGTTTTCCACAATGGACTCCAAATGCATAAGCCCTGGGTGACACCAGATGTTTTGATTAACTGAGACATCAGAGATCCTATACCCAGCCTAGGAAGAGCAGCATGAACCAAACTACATAACAGCACCCCTCAAGCCTCCCAACCTCCCGTCAGCCCCTTACCTACCCCGACAGGCGCATCCCATCACACCGCTGCCTCACCTTCCTTTTGTGCCCGGCCATACCTGTAAAGCTCTGCCCGGCTCCCAGACACATCCCAGCTCCTGGAAGGTTGGGAGACCCAAAGGTCTCCCCTTCCAGACGCCCCAAGTACCCCTTGCCTGGATAGGGCCGCTCCATGCCCAGGAGCCTACGGCAGCTCCGAGCGCCCAGCCTGCTCCTCAACACCCCTGGTTTTAGCCTCGCTGCAAAGTGGCTGAGCCAAAGGGCTGTCGCCGCATCCTGGCCGGTTTCTGGACATGTCTCGGCTTCTCCCCTCCCTGCAGCCGGCTGGGGCGGGGTGACCCCGGGCAGAGGCCGTGGGTCAGTGGAACACCCCCAGCGCCTCTCCGAGGGACGCTCGTGAGGGCTTGCGCCCCGTGTGCGCCCGTGGATGGGGCGACACAGCGCCGGAGCACTTACCTGGCCGCCCCGCCGGGTCCCGCAGCGCCGGTGCTCCTCCGGCCCCGCGGAGCTGCATGGTGAGCTGGCAACCAGCATCGCGTTGGGGCTGGGCGGAGGGGACGGGGGACAGCCGGGGACGGGGGACAGCCGGGGACAGCCGGGGACAGCCCGGGACAGCCCCGGCCGCCCCCGCGCTCCGCAGCGACCCCAGGACCCCGCGCCCGCCGCGCTTACATAGCACAGGCCGGGACACGCTCCCGACCCGCCTCGACCAATGGGAACTCGCGGGCGTGACCACCCACCAAAAATCAGACCAATGGCAATAAGAGGGCGTGGCCAACATGCAGGCATCTGGTCTACCCAGAGCCAGCCGCACTCCCGACCCTTGAACACCGGCGATACTGGAAATGTGTCCTAGGACCAAAGGGAAGAGAAAGCCGAGGTAAACCACCCCTGCTTCGCTCAGGTGAGGCAATGCTTGCCGTGCTGGGCCAGGTCCGGGTCACCAATATCAGAAAAATATGGAACTGCTGGAGTGAGCCCAGAGGAGACCAAAATGCTCCAAAGAGGACTGACTGGAGACCCTCTGCACTGGAGAAAGATGGGAAAGCAGAAGCCGTTCAGCCTAGAGAAGTGAAGTCTCTGAGGAAACCTTAGAGACCATTCCAGTGCCCAAAGGGGCTCCAAGAGAGCTGGAGAGGGACTTGGGACAAGAGCCTTTAGCGCCAGGACAAGGGGGAATGGCTTCCTGCTGCCAGAAGGGAGGGATAGATGGGATATTGGGAAGGAATTATTTCCTGTGACAGTGGAGCAGCTTTCCCAGAGAAGCTGTGGCTTCCCCTGGATCCCTGGAGGTCTCCAAGGCCAGGCTGGACGGGGCTTGGAGCAACCTGGGCTGGTGGAAGGTGCCCCTGCCCATCGAAGGAGACAATGCAATGAGATTTAAGGTCCCTTCCAACCAAAACAGTCTGGGATTCTCTGACTCTTTTTCTGGGTTTGGTGTTTCTCCAAATGAACAGGAGAAATAATAAAAGGTGAAAAAAAGAAAAAAATGAAGAAAAAGGGGAAAAAAGTGAAAAGAAGGGCACAACCATGGGCTGTCCCAGACACAGCACCAGTATCAATCTGGTGCTTCCTGACAGCCCAACACAGAAAAGTCCAGCAAACAGGAGTCACTGCACAAACAACTCAGGATTTGCCTGGCAACAGCCTTCTCTGGCTCCCGGCTGAGCTCCTGCTAGCAGAGGGAATGTCAGTGCTCCTTGGCACTGCAGTACAGCCCACGGCTGGAACAGCCACCATCAGCACAGCCCACAGCCCCAGATTCTGCAGGGAGGGAGGACACAGCCAGTTTCAAACGCCCCTGGTCATTGCTCCTTGTCCTTTTCCCAGGGCTATTTTTAGGGTGTTTTGCAAACACAGCTCTGTGCTGAGGCTGTGGGGTCTGGGTGGCTCTGGCCACCTCAAGCATTCCTCTTCTGTATTTCCACTTGTGTCATTTCAGAAGCACAATACAGGGGCTTCGCTTCATCTAATCCAAGGGAACGTGGCCCCTCACTGCCCTGGGGTCAGAGGTACTGTTCTAGCCTCTGTAACCCCAGTCCAGCTCCATCACCTGCTCCTTTGGCACTATCACACCCTATAGAGCTGCTGGACACAGGGCACAAGCAGAGGTGCTGCTGGTCCCCAGCCAGACCTGGGGCTGCCCAGAGAAGCTGTGGCTGGAAATGTCTAAGGCTAGGCTGGATGGGGCTTGGAACAACCCAATCAAAACATGAAAGGTTCCATCCCCTTCCATGGCAGGGGGTGGAACAAGATCAGCTTTAAGGTCTCTTCCAACCCAAACCATTCCAGGATGACTCTAAAGTCCCACCTGAGGCCATGAGCTCTGTGTTTGCTCTGGCTGAACACATCAGCCTGGAGGGGTAAACACATTTCTTCCTTTGCATCAGTAAAGGCAACAAAGAGCAAGCAAAGTAGTGGGGGCAGAGGGGAAGAGATTGCCTCTGTTCTCCCCTTTCTGCTCCCCAAAAAACTCTGGATATTAGAGGGACAGGGGCTGTCCCTCCAATGTTGGAGTGCATCAGGCAATGATCCAGCTGGAGAGATGGGCTGGAGACACTGCCAAATATTTAACATAAAAATATCCCATCAGAAGACACAAAGGCCTGTGCCAGAAGGACATTTGTCCCACAGACAACTCCTGCATGTCAAGCAGGGGCAGGAGGGGCCAAGCACAGTTGGGTGGGCACAGAAGTCCAGGTTTTGGAGCAGCACAGGATCTCCCATCTGCTCCTCGCCCCTAGTCAGCCCACCCGGCAAACACTAGGTTACTTGCAGCCTCAGCCCTTTCCTGGCTGGCTCCCCATGCTCCTGCTCATGCAGCAGCTGGCTCGGGCCACCAGCAGCCTCTCCCTCCTCTCACAGCAGCCTGGTACAGGAAGCGTCCGGCCCTCAGACCCTCCCATGCTGGGACCCAGGAGCAGGCCATGCTGGGCAGTGCAAAACAGTCTCAGCATCCCATAAAATCATGGAATTGTTCAGTTCAGAAAAGCCCTCTAAGATCATCAAGTTTAACTCTTACCCCAGCACTACCAAGGCCACCACTAACCCATGTCCCCAAGTGCCACATCCTCATGGCTTTTAAATCTCTCCAGGGATTTAAAAACAAGCAACAGTAGGTAATTATTTTGGGATTGAGCGTGCCCTGGTTACCATCCTGCTGACTGGACAAGACTGGTGTTCCAGGAAAGCTAAATAGCAAGGGAAGGCCAATTGCTCAAGGTGTGTTACCTTAGAGGGAGGTTGGCTGGGGACAACTCCTGCCTTTTTCACCAGCTGGTGGTTTTGGGCAGCCCATATTCTGGGGAGGAAGGGAAGCAGCAGAGACCATACAGGGACACTATGAGGGAATACCTGGGGCAGGTAAGACATGGAATATTGTTTCATTGTTTCCTTTCCTTACATGCTCTGCTCAAAGATCAGGAGTTGGATTGTCACTGTGGTTGGTCACCCCACTACAGACTCCAGTGGGAAAATCTGTGGCATTAGGGCTTTGTGGGCTGGAAGAAGGAAGCTCAGAGCATTTGTGGGGTGGAGAAGGGAATTAGAATCATGGAATCACTCAGGTTGGAAAAGATCTTTAGGAGCATCCAGTCCAACTGTCCCCCCAGCACTGGGGGCCAGCACCTAACCCTTGTCCCCAAATGTTACATCCACATGGCTTTCAAATTCCTCCAGGGATGGGGACTCCAACACTTCTCTGGGCAGTCTGTGCTAGGGCTGGATAAGCCCTTTCCATGGAAAAAAAATTCCCTTATATCCAGTCTAAACCTTCCCTGGAACACCTTGAGGCTGTTTCCTCTCATCGGCTCTGCAGCTGCACTGTTCAGAGGCATGAAGGGAAAGCGACTCCCAAGGTGATCCTGGCCCACAAGAGCTGCCAGTGCTCCACCAGGATTTCTGGACTGCAGGCAGATGGATATGGCTTCAGCAAGAACATTAGAAAATATGGTTTGTACTAGTCAATGATCCTCACTGCTCTGGGAATAGCAGCACGAAGGAGCTGTTATCCCCCTTTGCTCCAGGAGACTGGATATGAGTAAAGTAAAGGGTAAAAGCTAAAACCCCTTTAGACTCCTGGACCTGCTGGAGAGCAGCTGAATTTTCTTCATGGAAATCTCATGGGAAAAGAGAAAATCTCCATGCCAAAGGAGCAGGTCTCTCTATCTGTGCAAGTTGTATCCCCTTTCTGAGATCAGGAACAAATCTCTTCATATACAGCTGGATGGATCCTGGGAAGCTGGACATAACCAAGTAACCAGAATCCTAGCAACAGGCTTGATGGGAGGATTTAAAGATAGAAAACAAAGTAGGAGCAAAGCAAACAGTTGGAAAACAGTTTCCTTCCCCTAACTCCCAACCCTAGAGCAGGAGATAAATCAGCTCCAGGCAGGGAGCGGTACTTCAGCTGTTTTGGTTTTTTCCCTTTTCAAAGCAAACAAAGTATCAATCACAAATGAGGCTATTTTTTTAAACCACTTTTACAGGTATCATTTGTACAAATCAAAGCGTCCCTTGAAAATCTCATTATTACAAACATACAAAGAAACGATGTTGGTGCTACAAATCAGCTACGTGACGGCAGGAGCAATTTATCACGATTAAAAACCCAACTGAACAGTATTTACAGGGCCCTTCTCCCTCTTTTTATTTCTGTATGTTGAGGGAAGGAAAATAAGCAAAGCCCACAGTTAAAAAAACTCCCACCAATGCACTTCATTTTCTAAAAGTATAAAATTGGGTGAGTTTTTCCAGCTGCCACACTCAGGTGAAGTGTAACAATTTCTGGTTTTGCTTGTTTTCACATCAAAAGTCTCTTAGAAAAACCAAAAACAAACACATGGCAGTGTCCAATCAAACGTGCTCCTTCCATGCCAGAAGCCAACATCATCCCAAAAAAGTGCTTTTGAGTAAAATCAATTTTAGTAACAAATAAGAAACAAAAGGATGAAAAAAGTAATCACAAGCTCTAGTTAAAAGCTTCATCAAAGCCCTGACAGAGCGGCCGCCCTGCAGCAAAAACATGAGTTCTTTTACCTACCTTCAGCCCTGAGATGTTTCTCCACTCCCTGACTGGAGTCTGGGATGTCGAGGAGCTCCTGCCAGCCCAGAGTTGTGTGGTGCTCCCCTTCCAAGTGCTTTTTATCCACCACCATCACCCCAAAAGAGGTGCCTGGGGGGTACCTACCCCAGCTGGTCTGGCTGTAAGGGTCAGTGACAGCTGTGCTGTTTCAGAGCAGCACATCCCTGGTACAGGGAACTCTCATAGCCCTTTGATCCTGCTGGTTTGGAATCAGCAGTGAGAAAAATACCTGGAGTGCCCCTAAAAACACTCCCTGGCTCAGGTTGCCGCCTGAGTAAGTGCTTTCCTGGAGCCAACCGGGCCCCTGCATCTGAAAGGGGCAGAGAAAGGGGGAAGAGAGCGAATATCTGAGCCTTGAACTCTCTTTGTGTAAAGAAATGGAGTAAGAGACACTTGATCGCACCAAGCTGCAGAAAACATCAAAATCCCAGAGGTCACCACGTAACCAGGGCNTCCACTTTGGCTCCCAACCCAAAAGATCTCATCAGAAAAACAAGGAAACACAAAACCAGCTTGGTTTGCCAAGCTGACAGAGAAAAGAAGAAAAATCAAAACAAAACACAAAAATCTTCCAAGATAAATACATGGCCCCCATTTTGGAAGCATCTTCAAAAAGCTGGATCAACTGTTGTCAGCAGTGGCACAATTTTCCAGGAACATCTGTTGGGCTGGTGAGTTCTCAGCTCTCTTTTGAAGAAGGAACAATTCAAGGAAAAAAAAAATCCAGCTCCCACCACATGCAGCTCCCATTTTATCTGCAGAACAACTGACCATGGCAATTCCCTCACAGCAGCACGCTGGGAACCAGCAAGGAGCAACTAATGCAGCAGGTTCCTGTTTGCTCATGGAAAGGGCTGGCAGTGGTAGCAACGGGTTAGGAAAAGATTTCTTCCAGAAAACAGTACTTCAGGGGGGATTTAGGAAGGCTGGGACCTCTCCCTATGGATCAAAACCGGCCACACCCAAGTATGCTGTCAGAAGAGAATACATATCAGGAATTCCCACGAAGTCCACAGCAGTGGGATAGAGACAACACAGAGGTTTGGGCTTCCAGCAGGTCTCCCAGACTCCTCGGCTAATGCTGGGGAAAGCTCTCAGGTTGTGGGTTTGGCCTTAAGGGGAGGTTATTGCTCCTGACTTCTCAGGCTTTTTGCCTTTTGACAAGGCAGCTGCTTGCTTCAGGAGTTCTCTGTTCTTGGCCTGGAAACAGGAAAATGGGTATTCAATGGCATGGACCATCATTAGCTCTTGATATCACTGTGCAGAAGCTGCTGACATCCTGTCCACAGGTGAAAAGGAGGACAGATGTTGAACTCATCTCTAACCTCTTAGAGAGGGCTCTCCCATCCCAGCCCCACAGAAAAAGACAAAATTATAAAACCCACAAGACCGCTCAAAAATGAATCATATCAACAGTTCAAGGCACCTACAATACACTGAGAGGATCTGAACTTTGATTTTGCTGTCATTGAAAAAGCTTTCCAAACATTCAACCAATACCAGCAGAAATAAAACATCTGGACACCAGAGAGCTCAGAGCAGTCCCAGCCTGAGCTGAGCACAGACTTGGAAAGCCTCCAAGAAAGGGAGATGGCTGGGATACACCTGCTCCTGGGTCTGATGCTCCTTTACCTTCAGAAACAGGACATCTAGCCCCCTCCACACAACATTCCGACATTCCAGCTTTCAGCCAGGCAGATGGACCTGCCCTGTGAAGGTTTCTCACAGGCACCAGCACTCTGACAGCAGCTGGAGGCCCCAAACCTGCCATCCATTGGGATACTTTCCTACAGCGGGTAAGAATGGAGGAGGGGCTGTTTCCTCAGAGGCAACAGAAGCCTTTTATCTCATCCCCTTCCACCTCTCATTGCTGGGGCTTTAGATCTTTATATACTCAGAGTAATTAAAGGGTGCAAAGTCCATCTCTGTGTGTGATTTCTTCCCCTTTGTCCTGATCCCTTCAGTGGCTTAAGCTATTCATGCTAATAGTCTGCTGTGTTTCCACAGCCATGACAAGAATCCTCCTCTCCTTGCTTCCATCAGCTCAGGAACTTCTTCATTTGGACTAGAGATGATACAGGGCTAAAAGAACTGACAATTGTTCCTTTGTTCTCTCTGGTTGCTGCTAACACAAATCACAGGGAGGTGATTTAGAGGTTCAGGGAGTTGACAAAAGTTCTGCAGACTGGAGAAACAGGTTCAAACCTGATTTTGGCAATAAGTAAAATGAGTTTGATGGTTCCTATCTAGTCCATAAGCAACACAACATACACTTTCATATAGTAAGTGTGAGACTGACTAGAGAGCAGCAAAGTAGGTGTAAATGGTGGTTGGGATGCAATGCAGAGCTGAGGAGGGGCTTGCCTGGCAGCACAGAGGCTGTAGGACAAGGCTGAGAAGCATTAGCAGAGCTCTGTGTGCAGGAGTTCATGTGGTGTTCTGATCAGGAGTGTTCTCAGTCCCTCCTGGACACAGCTCAGGAATGTCCTTGGTCACTCCTGGATTCAGCACAGCTCAGCAAATTAAACCAAAAATGCTGTCACCTGTAACTGCTCCGTGACCTCCTTGTGTGTCTTCTCCATTTGGTTCATCTTTGCCCTCATCTGCGATTCCTGGTACTGCAGGTCGGCTTTCAGCTCTGTGATCTGTGCAGAAACCGGGAAGGAGCAACTGAGCTGGAAGAGGCAAACAATTGCCCTCACCACAGACACCCCTGCTACAGAAAGGGCCTCTACAGAAGGTGTGATATTGGCTGAGGTCACACACATGCTGGTGGTGCTGGGGGACTGCAACAAAAGCAGAACTGTGTCACTGAGAGCACAGAGCAACAGTGGGGACCAGCACTGCATTTCTCCAAGCAGCAGCATGTTTATTCCCAGTTTTGCCCACACATAGAAGTCTCCAAGAAAGTGGTCAGGAAATGACCCTTTATGAAATAAGATCCCTTGGGTGGGTCCAGAGAGCCTCTCTGGCTTTGGAAAGGAGGCAGCCTGGAAACAGCCAGACATGTTAACTCCAAGATAAAAAGCCAGGCTGTGTCAGAGCGTGATCTGTGAGAACATGTCAGCCTGTTGAGGGGAAGCAAGCCAAGAACTGTACCTTCTTCTCCTTCTCCAAAATCATCTGATCCTTCTGATGAAGCATTTTTTTTAAAGTAGCCACTTCCTCCTTCAGCTGGGCAATGATGACAAAGTGGTCAGTGCCAGGGGAGTCCAGGGCAAGGTCCGGAGAAAAACTGCAGCAAAGAGCAGGGAGAGGCTCTCAACAAAACCCTCCTCTTCACTGAGGAAGGGTAACTCCCACAGATGCACTCAAAGGAGAATGGGAATCATTTCATGATCATTCATGATCCTTTTTCAAACCAAAGAGTTGGAGACAGCAATCAGAGAGGTAATTAAATTTTATGCATCCCTTTGGAAATCTCTTTGCTCACAAGCAGTCCTCGGATGCACTGCAAAACTTCCCACTGAATGTAAACAAACATTCTGGCAAGGAGGGGACATGAAAGAGAAACAAATAACCTCCAAGTTCAACAAACAGAGCAAAAGGAAACAGCTAAATTGTCCTGAGCAAGGAAAAGGGGTAAAAAACATACTGGACCTTGTAATATGATTCTGCCATGATAAAGCAATTTAGAGAGAAGCTTCATTATTTCAGAGGAGGAAAAACTCTCCAGGAAGACAAAGAAATAGCTGAGCACATCACCTGTCAACCACCAGGTACTCTAAATCTAAGCAACCATCAGCAGACTTATCTGTGCATGAGTCACTGCTGCACTGGTAAATCACAAACCTCCCTAGAGACACCCAGTGACCCAGGCAGGCACACGCAGTCCTGTGCGACAGGAATATCCCAGATCATAAGATACAACAAGCTGCAGCCACCAGGCTGAGGGAGCCCACCCAATTTTCTCCCTCCTTCTGTTCCATGCTTAAAGCTGATTTTTATTCTTCAGGCTAAATGGGCAGCACACTCCCAGCCACACACACCTGAAACTGCTGTATAAAAATTGAACAGTAATAAGATAACAAAGCTTCACCTAGAAGATGACTTCAAGTCAGGCTGTTATCAGATAAAGATAAATCGTCAGGGTCACCCAAAGCCTGACTTTTATTTTTAAAGCCTCCAGAGTAAGTCAACACTCAGCTCTAAAGCAGGAAGCTGCAGCAGAGTGGGGAAGGCAGGGTCTCAACCCAAAATTCTACCTCTGTCAAGGATGTTTCTATCTCTGAGCTTCCAGTCCCAAACCTCTACCCTAAGGCAGAGAATACCTGCTGCTCAGTTTGGGGAGCTTTCTAGCCCCTAGAAATGATCTATTTTCTAATTAAAAGCACTACAGCCTGCTTTGACAGGACTCATTAGTAAGGCTGTAGCAGGGGAAAGGCTCTCTCCCCCACTGTGCTGGGGATCTACAGAGGGAAAATAAGCAGAGGCAGCTTCCTGAGAGTCAGAGGACAGGACCTGAGGCACTGGGAAAGAAAACCTGGCAGAGGAAAACTCAGAACTGAGGGTTTGCAGGAGACAGCTTGCAGTGGAAGAGCCCTGCATGGCTAAAACATTCTAACAGCAGAACACACTAAGATGTGGCAGCTCTCTGGGCACACTGGATCCAGCTCTGTGCTAGGCAGAGAGGTTCATACCCATGCACTAGCACAGAACAACTCCATTTTAAAACTTTCCAAATAGTTTTCCCAAGTGGAGGCTGTTCAAGATTATGGTGGGTGCTCCAGCACCTTCCTATGTGCAAGCACATATTAACAGCAGCTTTAATTTCCCACTCAGTGCAAATATGCTGGGGAAGAAAGAGAGAAATAATAATAATAAAAAAATTTTTTTAAAAAACCCCAACAGTCAGCTTCCACAGAGAAAAGAAAGGCTTCCTCACTGATTCCCTCTGCCTGAAAACAATACCCTGACACAGCATTCCTTTGCCTAGGCATGCTTCCCTCCTGCCATGCCCTGGGGTGATAAAGAGTACCAGGAGATGTCCACATTTCCCTGAGCAGATCCAGCAGGAAAAATTCCCTGCCTGGCAGCTCCTGCCGCCCAGCACACTTCTAAGCCAGGAAGGTGAGAGCCAGCCCTGCCACCCAGTGGGGAGAAGGAAGGGACAGGACAGCCACCAGCCTTGCACAGAGCACCTGTCCCTGGGGCTCTGAGGGTTCTGCATCCATCAGTGGGAAACAGCCGGCTTGAGATCTCCTCCTAGAGGAGTATAAAATACCAGGCAGGTATTTTCCTGTCTAGTTGCTGCAAAATGCCCCTTCAAATTAAGTTAAGGTGATAAATAAAGAAGCAGATTTTTTTTATCTCTTCTTTTGCATTTTTTTAAAGACTGACAAGATAATAAAGAAAGGTTCTTCATGTTCATGTTACAGAAGCAGCCTGAGACTCCAAAATTTGAAGGAAAACTGCCAAACACAAATCAGTCCTTCCCTTCCTTTCTTAAACAGATCAAGAATTAAAACAACCAACCAATCAACAAAAAAAAAGCCACTTCCTCTACAAATAAACTCAAGATCCAGCCCCCTGGGATAGCTCAGGGGGACATGAGCTCTCCATGTTTGAACAGCCTAAAATGCACACCACTAATTAAAGGGAAATTATGAGCTCCTGTTGTTTTCAGCAGAGACAGAGGACAAAAATGGAGCTGTTCCCAAGACACCTTCCTCTCTCTATTGACTGAAACAGAAACCAAATCGACTGCCTTAAACTCCACACCTGTTAAATGGCAGAAATTAGACAAAGCAAATGCCAAGCTTAAGATTTTGCTATTCAAGTCAGGCTGGCGTGAAGAGGCACAGACCAGGCATTAAACCAGCATCCACATTTCACCTTAGACAGAAAACAACCTGCAGAGCTGCCTCCAGTCTGGGCCCCTAACATCAGAAGGATGTGGAGCTGCTGAAATGAGCCCAGACGAGGCCACACAGATGTTCCAAGAGACAGAACCCCTCTGCTCTGAACCCAGGCTGGGAGCACTAAAAAGTGTTCAGCCTGGAGAAGAGAAGGCTCTGGGGAAACCTTAGAGACCATTCCAGTGCCCAAAGGGGCTCCAAGAGAGCTGGAGAGGGACTTGGGACAAGAGCCTTTAGTGCCAGGAAAAGGGAGAATGGCTTCCCGCTGCCAGAAGAGAGGGATAGATGGGGTATTGGGAGGGAATTATTCCCTATGACGATGGTGAAGCCCTGGCAGAGTTTTCCCAGAGAAGCTGTGGCTGCCCCTGGATCCCTGGAGGTGTCCAAGGCCAGGCTGGACAGGGCTTGGAGCAACCTGGGATAGTGGAAGGGGGCATTCTGCCCACCGAGGGGGGCAGAATGCAATGACCCTTAAGGTCCCTTACAACCCAAACCATTCTGGGATTCTATGAAAAACATTCTCCACTCAGTGCAGCACAGCCCAAGTCACAGAGCTTTAAACTATGCCAGAACTTTCCTCTACAAATAAGAATCTTTTTACAAATGAACTTCACTGCTGAGCATCCTGAGGCACCACTGCCCTCCCCCTGCCAGCAGTGCTGTCACTGCCTGGTGTTACAAGCACTATTTAGCATCTTGTCTGCAGTGAGAGGAGTAGGGACTGCAGTGTGCTCATCTGCAGAGCCTGCAGCAAAAAAGCACTTTGCCAGCATTGGCACAAGAGGCTGAGGACACCAAGACTGCCCCAGTCAGGACCTGCACAGCTCCAGGGACTGGAGGTGAACCCAGTGTAGTGGGCAGCACAAGACCACAGGGTACTGGCAGCACTGAAGGATTAATAAGGCCAAGTCTGCTGCAAGATGTGCCGTGAGTCACTGGGAGAGAAAACTACTCCCAGTGCAGCGGCGACAGAGCTGTTTTGCGCCTCCCAGAACTCATCCAGAACAAACCATTCAACACCACCCTTTAAATGACTGGAATAATTTCTGAATCACCCTGTCCACATATCATAGCCATTGTGAGCAATAACCACTCTGAAATATGTAAACAAAAAGACAAAGGGAATTCAGTATGACACAGTAAAGGAATTTCTACCATATCCAAGAAGAAAAAATAATTTCAGGTAAGCTGGACCTTGCCTGAAGGTGTAAGTCAACTGATGCCCAAATTTTGCCCAGCTGAGGGCTACACCAGAGGTTCGGCTGGAGCCAAGATACAGGAAGTTGGGGCTGATCTCAGCAGGGAGGAGGTGCTGGTTGTGTCACTTTACTCCAGACTCTGCTGCTGCCGCAAACACCCTTGTGCTGCAGCAGACCTTAACTCCATGCTCAGGCTGTGCCCCAGTCACCAAGGTGACTCTGGGAGGGACAATCTGATAGTTGTACAAAAGGGGAGGGATTTGGGGGTTCACCCTCATGAAAGAGCCCTCAGCAACTCCAAACTCACACTTAAGGAATCCCCATTATTATACCACTCAAGACTATTTGTCTATTTAAGGCAGACGCAGCTTGCCTTTTCTGCTGCACGTCGCTGAAGCTCTTTAGTTGCTAAATTTACTCTTGGGTTACTGAAATGCATCAAAAAAAGCCTGTGGCAAGGCCTGTAACCTTGGCAGGAGACAGACTGACAATATGACATGAGAGCAAAAGGAAAGCCTTTGATGCCTACAATACATGCTCCTGTTTTCCAAACAAATGGCTGACCAACCCAGAGCACAGGACATTTTGTGTTTTGGGTATTTTCAAGCCAGCAGGGCTGCTACAATGAGCTGAGAGATCTCAGCCCAGGATTTAATGAGATAAAAACAGCTGGTGCTGTCCTACAGCCCAGAGCAGCTGCCCCTCTGGAAGGAAAGCTGCAACAGTAGTGAGGGGCTGCACCAATTCAACCAGGGCCTTATTTCCATTCTCTCCTCTGGGTCCACCAGCATGGAAGGCAACTGAATTGTAACCCCTCTGCACTCAGCTACAGCTCCTAAGTCACACTTAGTCCTTAAATTTTTCCAGCTTTTAACTGAAAATGCAGATCACATGATCTTTCAGACCATTTTGTGGGAGCCACTGCCCTATAAAATTATTAAAGTTCTATTTCACAGAATCATAGAATCCCAGAATGGTTTGGGCTGGAAGGGACCTTAAAGCTCATCTCGTTCTGCCCCCTGCCATGGGCAGAGTCACCTTCCACTAGACCAGGCTGCCCCAAGCCCTGTCCAACCTGGCCATGAACACTTCCAAGGACAGGGCATTTCCCATGGGAGCATTTCACAGTGACAAGGTATCAACAGTATATATAGGAGGGATCTGTGGTCTCACAGACATTGATGGCAGGTAGTGATTAATTAATTAGCAGTGGCTTTAACAAACCCTTTGGCACTAACTATGCTATGGTCCATGCTCCCAAATCCCTGCTGTTTAGAAAGAGATCCAGTGAGAGGGAGAGTTCCCATATGAGGCAGTTCCCAGGGAGGGAGGGAAGAAAACAATAGGTGATCTCACTTCAGGATGTCAATGCCTTGAGCAACAGGACAATGGTGGGCCCCGAGAGTCTGTTGGGAAGCAGCCCACTGCGCCAACGTGGACGGGGCCCTCTGGATAAGGGGGCAAAGCATCTCGGGAGAGGAAGGAACGCTGAGAATCAGAGAGGAAAGGCAGGAATGAAAATATGCATGTACAAGACCATAAAAATACAAATCCATCTCAATCTCCTGTTTCTGCTAGTGACTCCCATTCCGCTGCACAGGCAGCCAGCATCAACATGATCCAGCATCAAGTGTGACAGTAGAATGGGGTTGGATGCCTTCCTAGAATCAGAGAACCATGGAAGGGTTTAGGCTGGAACAAATCTTAGACTATCTTGTTCCAACCCCGTGCCATGGGAAGGGATACCTTCCACTAGATCAAGTGGCTCCACAACCCATCCAGCATGGCTGGGGACACCTCCAGGAAGGGGAGACCACAACCTTTCAAGCAAAGCTGTGTGACTGCTTGTCTCTCCCCCAAAGGCAGGAGGGGACATAGGAAGTGGGTCTGGATCTTCTCCTGTCCCCTGAGACTCTCCCTGCAGATCAGTCTGACCTCAAAGCACAACACCTGCAGACCTCACCAGCCCCTCTCTCCCTGTGAGACTGCAAGAGAGACAGTAAAGTTGGTCTGGCTGCAGTTTTCCTGACCATTGGGGAGTTCAGCCAACCATCACCTCCATTCTGCTCCATTCAAGCAGGTACAGGTGCTCAGTATTATTTTCCTCTTCAAATCTATGTCTACTTTCCACTGGACTGCCAGGATCCAGGGCAGCCCCTCAAGGTCTCAAAGGCCAAGGCCCCTGCTCTAGCATAAGAGCTTCATGTTATTCACACAGAACTCTGTCTTATATAAACTCAGCAAACAAAACCACCCACCCACAATTTCCCCATGTAACAGGCTCACCTGTCACCATTGGCAGATATGGCATCAAACTTGGCTTTCTTCTTTGGGATTTCGTTCTGAATGGAAGACGTGGATAAGGTTTTCTGGCTAGAAAAAGGAGGAAATTGTATGTTACAACCTGAATGACTTTCAGTCTAAGACAGAGAGGCAGAGAAATATTCCCACCCACTTTGATCCTATTAAAACAGTATTTCCCAGTGCTAAAATGATAAAAAAATCATTCCCTGAAGAGTAGCTGGAGACTAAAAATAAACAGAAAGCAATGAGTCAGAGCAGCACATAGGTGAAGAACGGCTTAAAATCGCATTTTAATCATTAAATTTTACAAATGCAACTTCGTTTTCATTGTGTACAAGTTGAGTAAGTTGGATCACTAAGAAGCATAAGGTCATACCAGCACAGTGAGGTTTGGAAACAAGCAAAGTGTGACTTAGCCAGATCATCCTGAACTTAGACCCTGCCCAAACCCCTCCCCAAGGTTACCTGTTATAGTGGCTGCCACTGCTGAGCCTACTGAACTGCTCCTTCTCCTGCAGGCTGGCTCGGGAAGAACTGCTCAGGTGTTTGCACTGCTCTTTGGTCTTCTGCAGGACTCGTTTATAGGACAATGTGCACAACCAGCACAGCAGCTTTCCATCCACCTGGAAGGGGAGACAGAAAGAAGTTATGGTCTTTCTTCCTGCCCACAAAGCAAACAGAGAAAAGACAATGAGCACTTTCAAGCTTAGGGTCACATATGAATAAGCAGGAACTCAAAAAGAATCCTCTGGACAGGCAGTCACTGGAGACCAAAGCAGCAAGGGTGACTGCTCCAGGAGGCTCAGCAGGGCATTAAAAATCAGCGCAGCATTCCCAACAACAAACATTTACAGTTTGCCTTGGGAACACAGGCCTTCTACAGAGCTCTCAGGGTGTTAAAGCAAAGGGTGTACAGAGCCATGGAAGAGGTTTCCTGGTGGAGGTATGACACTTGTAGCTCCTCAGAGTATGACACAAATATCATTCCATACCCCCCTCCCCAAACAGCACCTCATACTTCATTCAGAAGTCTCTGTTCCTCTGCCACCTCAACTCTAAAAAAATACTTCAGATCATGGAATGTTATGAATCATGGAATGGTTTGAGTGGGAAAGGGACCTTAAAGCTCAACCAGTCCCACCCCCTGACGAGGGCAGGAACATCTTCCACTAGACAAGGTTGCTCCAAGCCTCATTCAACCTGGCCTTGGACACTTCCAGGGATCCAGGGGCAGCCACAGCTGCTCTGGGCACCCTGTGCCAGGGCCTCAGCATCCTCACAGGGAAGAATTTCTTCCCAGTATTTCATCTAACCCTGCCATCTACCAGTGGGAAGCCTTTCCTCTAAGAAATGTTGCAGAAGCTATAAAGAAGATGGACAGAGGATGACTGTGATCAGCCCTTTTATCCTTTCAGTCTTTTTTGACACAAATACTGACCTTCTTCCTGTCATCCTTCCGGTCAAATGCACACTGCTGCTTGCACTGCTCACACGAGTGAGGAGGGCCATACTTCTTCTCTGAGTTGGTGCAACGCTGGCACTTGTTTCCAATAAATGCTGCTATGATGTTGCAGTACTGGCAGGGTTTTGGCTTTAAAAAATAAGAACAACTGCTATAGCCTTCTAACTACAATAGTACACTGCTCATTCCCATTCTCCTCATAATTTCAAGCTTTTATTTCCTTATTCTATGTAGAGTATGCTGCTGATTCAGGAGACAAAACTCCATATGGATCTATGGTCTCCAGCTAAGTGTATTTAGCCATGGCACTTAGACCATTTATCAAGTACTGTGAAATCTTTAGAAAAACGTCTAACACCAAAAAAGAACCAAACAAAATCTCCATTTCAGAATTCAGACAAGCAGGAAACAAAGATTTATCACTGCTTCCTGCAGCAATCTCAGTCTGTGTAAGCACAGTTTTGTTTCTACTGGGTATTGAACAGATAATTTCCTGGCCTCAAATGATACAAAGTTTTTTTTGTGCTGAGAGAGAAAAAGTCAAAGCTTCACGCTTGAGTGACCTATATGATTGATCAGTCATGCTCTTACAGCTGAGCCAGTCCATAAACTGCTCTGGGATTTCAGCAGGATAAAGACAAGAGAGGTGAAAGGAAGAGAGGCTGGGGAGGCTGAGCCTCCTCACTTACCGTGCCATAGAGCTTCACGTTCTGAGCACACTTCTTGCATATCGTGTTGGTTTTGCTGTTAAGAAGGACAGATCATTCTATTAACACATTCCAACAGAAAAAGAAACCTCTGTGTTTTGGATGCCTGGTTCAGATCCCAGGATCCCTGCTTAGGATCCCAGCCTCCCCCCAGCTCTGCCTCTGGTCATAAGGCTGGATTCAACCTCTCTAGGGACTCAGGATACCAAAGTGCTTTTCCTGTCCCCATCTGGCTGAGGATAAATGGCCAAAAAGGCCATTACTGGCATTACTAGGAAGTATCTTTTAATTAAGGCATCCCCAGATTATACCGGGTTTTTGTCCATACAAACACAGGATTTGATCACTGACAAATTGGCAGCATGTGTGATTGAGCATCAGGGCAGACTCCACTCTGCAGGTCAAGGCAGGAGAGGACAGAGGTATATTTATCCAACAAACACAAGAGCACCTCATAACAGCCACACAAAGCTCTAGGTTTACCAATCCTCCCTCTGACAGCTACACAACTTGTCAAAATGCAAAAAGACAAGAGCCCAGCTAAAGGTCACACAGCAGGAAATAAATGCTGGATACCAGACATCAGGTAAGAGGAAAACTCATGGGAAGATGCACCTAGATCCTTCCCTGGAAGATGCATCTGAGCTCTGACTGAAAAAAACCCAAGCAAAAGGTGTCATCCAAGTGCACTATAGACACTCCAACTTGCCCAGAAGACCTTTGGAGGAGGGCAAAGGTCCCTCAAGTCTTCCACAGCAACAATCTACACATTAAGGCTCAGTCACTGGAGATGTGGAAGTATTACAGTTCCCCGGGTGTGATCATTCTACACAAAACCTGGATCTCCACCGTTAAGTAAGCATTTACCTTTCCTGTTGGAATTCAGTCCTGCAGTAAGTGCATTTAACAATGGGATGAGCAATCCGGCACTCCTGCAATAATAGAAGTGTTTCATGAGGTACAGTGCTGCTCCCCAATCCCATATCTCCTGCTGCCCTCCATTTCCACCACATCCACACTAGCAAAAGCTTTCTCCCTGTACAGTCATGCTAAGAGAAGAGGAAGGGTGATAGGAATGGCGTGTGTCACAGGTAAGCCAGGCATGAACTGAGATCCGTCACCAGTGCTCATGTGCCTCATACCCACAGAAGGGTCACAGGGTGGCCCCGGCTCCCAGGGCAGGAACACTCAGCTCTGCTTCAGGTATTCACCAGTTTCCTCTACATCTGGCCACACCCTTCTCTCATCACAGCTTCCTCAGACTCCCCTACGTTCACCCGCTTTGTCCCAGCCTCAGGGATCCCAGGCTACTCCAGTTCCTGCCCTGTGTTCCCTATTTCATCCCCGATCTTTTTCTTCCCCACCCCCTCACACTATGCCCAAAACCTACCTTACCCCTTTCAATATACCACCAGACCTCCTATAAATGTCCTCAGATCCTCCCAGACCTTTGCTCAGGAACAGCTCCCACCTCCCCTCCATTCCCCACAACAACCCCATGACTTCCACTCCAAGACCCTCCCTAGCACCTCCAAACTGCCTTCAGTGCCCTCAGGTACCCCCGACAAACAGCTCCCCAAAGCAGCCCTTCAATACATTCCCTGAACAGCCCCTTGGCTTCAGCCCCATGCTCCAGCCCCTCAAAACCTCTCCGAAGTTTCTAGGCCCTCATCCACATCCTCCCACTGCCCACCCACACACCCCAAAAAGGCACCTCGAGGTCCCTGTCTTCATAAGTACTGCCAGGATCTCCCCAGAAACAGGGCCCCGATTATCCTCAGTCCTCTAAGAGCCCTCAGACCCCTTAAAAACACTCCCTTTCTTGCTCTCCCTCACAAACAATACTCTAGGAAGCCCCCAGACCCCTCAGACCCCCCCAATCCCCTCACAGACCACCTCCCTCAAATCCCCTCACAGATCACCTCCCATTTCCCTCGTAACCCTCTTCAGACTCCTCTCCAATCAGCCTCCTCCCAAATCAGCCCCCTAAGCTCTCTCATGGACCTCCCCTCACAGTCCCCTCACCGCCCACCCCTAGTCCCCCTCCTGGACCTTGCAGAGCTGCTGGCCCTGGCTGAGTGCCTCGAAGGGGAAGCGCTGGTGGCACTTAGTGCAAGCGTAGAGCGCCGCCATCCCGCCGCTCCGCTGACAGGCGCGACCCGCCCGCTCGGCCCGCCCAGCCCGAGCGGCACCGCCCTTTCCCGCCGTCCATTGGCTCCGCGCCGCATCATTCACGACTCAGACGCTTCTTATTGGTTAACGTGCCGTCACTCACAGTGGCGGGGTGGAGCGCACCGCGCCGGGGAAGCGTTAGCGTCACGGGGGGCGCGGTGACGCATCGCTCTGTTCCGCGTGACGCAGCACGCGGGGGAGGTCGCGCGAGATCGCGCGTGGATAAGGGGGCGGGAACTGGGAAAAGGGGCGGGACGGGGCCGGGCATGACTTGGGACAGGGGCTGGACGGGGCTGAAGTGAGCCAGAGCTGGGAAAAGATGCGAAGATGAGCCGAGCTGAGCCGGGCTAGGGACGAGAAGGGCTGAGCTGAGCCCGGACAGTGCTGGCAGAAGGGGCTGAGCTGGACTGGGCCGGGCCGGGTCTGAGCTGGATCGAGGAAAGAGCTGAAGGGAGGGTGAAGTGGGTGGTGGCAGGGCTAGAGCAGGGCAAGGTGAAAGGGAGATCCACGGCTCGCCTGTAATGAGGAGCGGAGGCTGGATTAGGGCTGGGCTGGGGAGATGAGCTACTGCAGAGAGGGAAGGTCTCTGTGGAGGCGGGTGAAGGAGCGTCAGGACAGCAGGAAGGGAGCAGGAGAAGGTGTCTCCACCTTGAGAATGGAGGTGAGAAGGAGCAGAGCCACCCAGTCTAGGGAGGTCTGGAGACACCAGCAGGGCAGGAGCAGTGGGAATATTGTGGAGGCTTGAGAGATAGAGAATGGGAGGAAGAGAGAATGAGGCAGGAGGTTGTGTCTGCAGGGAAGGGAAAACCTTCATGTGAGTGTACTTCCCCTTTGCTCTGACTCCAGCAGTAGCAACTGCTCATCCACCAGGCCCAGGCACAGCCGTGGCTGATTTCACAAGTGGCCTCTCATGGGGAATAGGGTCAGAGCAAACTGCACCTCCCTGTGCTTACACTGCAGCTTGTTGCTCCCTGGAGCAGCTCCAGGTGGGAATACGGACAATATTTGGCCCTGTTTCACTTTGGGAATGAGGTTGGACTCAAATTGTTGCAGCAAGGAGGGGTCATACACTGCACATATGCAATAATTTTTCCTTTTTTTTACCATCAAGTAGTTGTCATTTTGTACAACATAACACAGAACAGGTGCTTTGAGAAATGGGGGAAATGAAGGCATTTTGGTGTTAAAAGTTAATTCTGAATCCAAGATGGAATGAGCAAAAGGTAGTAACTACTCACAGTTGTGTGATCTGCTCCATTTGCTTAACTTTCCTTTGCTCCTACACCCTTACCTCTTTCTCAGACCTTAAGGAATACCTTGAAATCTTTGGGAAACTTCTATCCTTACCTTTTTTGCTGCACCAGATGACAGAGTATTCCCAGTCCTGGCTGGTGCAAATGGTGAAGCTGAGATCTGAGCTGCTGAGGCTTTCCCAAGAAGGAATGGGGGAGTGTCTTGGGTTTTTAGCTTGGCTGCGTGGGTGTGCATAATGAACTGGAATTCTGCTGTGCTTGGCTACCTCAGGGACTCGTTTTAATCACCGGGCAAATGTGCTGTGTGTAGGAGAAATACTTAATTTCATGACATTAGTTGCATTGTGCTGGATGCTGGGTTGTGATTGGGAAATGTCCGTTGGTGGGAAGCAGGAGGCAGAGCTTGGCAGAGCTGGCGGATGGCTGGGAACAAACCCCTTCTCTCTGTTCAGGGGCTGCTGTGCTCCAGGGGAGGGTTTTGCAGGATGAGAAGGTGGAGGACTGGGGATGCTCAGATTTTGGGGTTTGACAGTGCACCTGGAGAAGGGCGGCACCGCCTGCACTCTGTTACAGTAAATCATGGAATCGTGAAATGGTTTGAGTTGGAAGGGACCTTAAAGACCACCCAGTTCTACCCCCTCCCATGGGCAGGGACACCTTCCACTAGAGCAGGTTGCTCCAAGCCCCCTCCAACCTGGCCTTGGACACTGCCAGGGATGAGGCAGCCACAGCTGTTCTGGACACCCTGTGTCGGGGCCTTGCCACCATCACAGGGAAGAATTTTTTTCCTAACATAAAATCTAACCCTACGCTTTTTTAGTTTGGATCCATTCCCTCTTATCCCATCAATTAAAACCCACAAGTCAGAGTGTGGGGGGTATGGAGTGGCAAATACCTGGGGCTGAAGGAAAAGAAATGGTTCCGTTTGGGAACATGAACAACAAACCTGCCAGAGCAGTCATGAGTGCCAAGGGAGAAGCATTTGGCTGAGGAAGAGAGTTTGTAAAGCTGCTACTGAAGGAAGTGTGAGAAGAAACGCTTGGAAAGCCACTGCCTCGGTGATTTTCCAGCAGAGCCGCACTGGCAGCAAAGCAGTTTCAAGCCTTCAGAGTTCAGAAGACTGTTCAGATCTATCAGATGCACCCTTTCACTGTGGAATGGTTTGGGTTGGAAAGAATTGTAAAGGTTATCTCACTCTAATTCACATGGGCAGGGACATCTTCTATTTGTGCCCCAAACACCTCTGGTTAATGTGTAAGATAGCAAAAGCCTCTCCTGGATCATGGTCTTTGCCATCCTAAAATCTCAGGGTTTTACGTAAGGCATGTCCTTCCCCTTCATGGACCCCCAGGAGCCCCTTCTCCCCAGCACAGGAATACTACTGTGAGATCTTAATCAGCTCCTCTGGGTCGCCTGGAGCAGCCACAAGGTTGCCACAAAGCAAGTTTGATTCAGCTGCTGTTCCTTGACACCGTCTGTGGTTCTCTGTAAATCACTAACAGATAATAATTTCATATTCTGGCTCTGCATATCCCCCGCCTGCTGAATAATTACCTTGTTTTGTGCGAGCCGTGAGAGGTTTTCACAGATAATTCATCCAGCAGGGAAAGGCAGCCAGATTTTGGGCTGGAGCACATTTTCTGGCCACCTGGCATTGCTGCATAGAGGTCTGTGCTGGAGCACTGCTGCCTCCGGAGGGAAATGCCGTATCCAGGACAGCCGAGGGCAGGGCAAAAAACCAAACCCAGAAGAAATCCCAGCTGCCCTTCCTCAGAGAATAATTTAGCTTGGCAAACTCAGCCCACCCTGAGTTCCTGGATGTGTGGACAGATTGATCCCACAGATCTGGATGCTCTCACCCACAGAGGAGCTGTTTCACTGGAAACAGAGCTCGTCCCAGGAGCTGTTTGTGGTGGTGACCTCTGTCTTGCCTCATTCCCCGTGTCCTGCCTGGCCTTGGGTGGATGGGTTGGAGCCTAGTATAGAGCTAAGATCACCCCAAGGTTGCCATCCCCATTGCAGGGTTCATCCCTGTGCCAGCTTATCTCAGCAGCTCCCAAAACCAGGGTGATTGCTAGCATCACTGTGCTGAGGGGCTCCAGTCACAAAATCTTGGAATCATTGAGGCTGGAAAAGACCTCTGAGATCATCAAGTCCACTCTTTGCCTGATCCACACCTTGTCACACAGACCAGTGCTATGTCCAGTCATTCCTCGGACTCTTCCAGGGATGGGAGCTCCACCATCTCCCTGGACAGCCTCTTCCAGTGCCTGACCACCCTTTCAGTGAAGAATGAGATGTCACAGCCCTGTCCTACAGCTTGCACAACACTGATGGAGAGCACAGTGTCCTCTTAACCTTGTGACCTTTAACATGGATCATGAGGAGTATCAGCATCTCCATCTCAGGAGAGTAAACCAGGATACTGCTGAGTTGGAAGCCACACTTACAGCCACTCACCTGGATGGTGATGACTGACAACCTTTTGGTGAGCATCTTCATGAATCAATTCCTAAAGAAGCACCAGGAGAGCATCAGGCAGCACTAATTATCTGTTTGGAGGCTCAGGAAAGCCTGGGAGGTGGCCAAGCAGATTCCCACCTCCAGCATGAGCCACTGCTGGCTTGGACAGCCACAAAAGGGCTCAGTGTGCAGGCAGATGTCACCTGTGCCCAGTTAAGTGCCTGAGCACCAACCTCCTGGTTGTCAGACGCCAAAAAGGGGTAGCTAAACAAGGAGGCCCTGAAGGAGTGGAAACAGCTGATAGAGGATGGGAGCAGGACTGGAAGCTGACCACTGAGGGTTACCACCAGCCCTGACCTCAGGAGACTCCTCAAACCACCCCATAGACTAAGAATGACATGGGGTTCTCAAGGTGGGATATGGAAGATTCCACCTTGGGTCCCAAATCCTCTCAGCTTCCACTCTGAACAGTGCTCACTCCATTAAACACCAACCTCAGCTGATATTTCACCACCAAGGTATCACATTTGGGGAGTTTCCTGCAAGGTGCCTCTTCCAAAGGAAACCTTGAATGCAGATCTTCAGGCCAGCTTTGCTTCCAATAAATAGCAGCGTTCGGAGTGGCTGTGCTTTGCTGTGCTCTGCAAAATTTGGAGCCACTCTGAGGTTTGGGTGTCCAGGGAAGCCACAGGTCAGCCGGGCTGGGAGCCAGAACCTACATCTGGCTCTGCAAACAGCAAACGTCCCTTCAGGTATGTCCTTTCTTATATTTTTACTTTTTGAAATATAATGAATAGATAGCCTTTTAAGTTTCCAGCCATCTGAACTACCCATGCTCAGGACTGTGATATCCCTAATGCCATGAATGCAGAATTTCAGTAAACGCTTCACAGGGATACAAAACCTGCAGCTCTTGAAGCCACCTCTGTGTTCAGCAGCAAATTCAGGACATCACCTATCCAAAGGGAGCCTGAAAGTCACAGTTCCCTGAAAATCAAGGCATGTTTTATTGACTGCAGTCAAGAGAATCAAAGATCTGGAGACCTGGACTCCCACAGAATAAACCACATTTTTCTTGTGCAGTGATCATTCCTTTCCCAGACACGAATTCCAGCCAGCCTCCCTGCTGGGAATGATTAAAGACCCCTTCAACAATCAGGAAATTGTCAAAAAAGCAGGTGAACAAGTGGAAGAAAACAAGATAATATGATGACCTGCCACCACTGATGACAGTAGTTATGTCACCTGGAGGGAAGTGTGGCTCCCTAGGTGCCGCCAGTGCTTTGCTGTACAAAATTGGGGTGTAGCCGTGAGGGATGTCACTTCTCAACTATCAAAACCTCATTTTGAGGGAAGGTAGAGCCTGTGCAGATGCAGCTACAAGTCAGGGATGACATTTCCCTTCTTTTAGGTTTCCCTTCCCAGCTGCCTGCTGCTCAATGGGCCCTTGAATTGGGAAGCAGAGCCTGGCAGTACCAGCAGCTCTAACTGGGAGCTCTGGGCTGCCCCCAGGGTGGACATCACCAGAATGGCACCAGAACCCCCACAATGAACCTTCAGAACTGTGCATTGCCCCAGGGACCACCACCACCACTGCCATGGCTGCCCACCCTTGCAGAGGTGACTCCTGCTCCAGGGATGTGCCAGCACAGATGGGAGATTACCAGCACCAGGGAAGGGACAACTTCCTACCGTACTTTAGTATCCTTGTGCACTGATCCTGCTTTCCAGGATGGCTTGAGCCCAAACTAAGAGCACCTAGCTGAGCCACAGCCATGGTGTAAAAGGGGAGCAGCCCCAGCGTGTGAAGGTGCCTGGCTGGTGGCATTGGCAAACACCCTGGTGATAAAGTCCCCACCCACAGCCACAACAGGCACTTGGGCAGTGGGGTACAGGGTGGAGGCCTTCCCCCTCCCCAACACCCCACACAAGGAATTTCTCATCTCAGCAGAAATCCCTGGGGTTGTTTGTGCTCCACCTCAGAGCTGGAAGAGCCTCTCCCCTTGCTCCGGGTGTCTGGGAAAATCTGTGAGAGCCAGCTGGCTCTGCCAGGCAGGATTGTTCCCTCCCTAGGAGGCCCCTAGGGTCCCACAGGACCAAGAAAACCAGACTGGGGACAGGGATCTGTACAGGATGTGTCCCGAGGGCACAAGGGGCACCACCGTGTGGGCAGCAATTGAATCCCTCCTGTAGAAGCCATCCAGAATTTTTCCAGCGTCTTTATTGGCAAGCCCAGTGCTGTGTCCCTGTCCTGCCCTGTGGCCAGCACTGAATGGGCCTGTCCCATTTTGGCCCTGGCTGCCTGATGGTGCCACTGAAGGGCCTGATCCAGGACTGAGTGCTGAGTGTTTCCCAGGGCTCTCCCTGCAGAGCCTGGGTGGCTCAGGCCAGGATGGGGTAGGTGGCCTCCGTGGCCACACCACAGTTGTTGTCCTTCATGGCCATCAGGATGTAGCCATCGTTGCCCCAATATGTGGACCAGGAGTTCTTGATGAGCCAGTAGGTCTCTCCCTGCAGGACTCCATAGCCCACAGCCAGCACTGCATGGTCCAGCAATCCCGATGTGTTATCTGCAGGGAATGACATGGGAGAGGGCTCACTTGGAGAGCACCCCTGTCTGGAGACTATCTCTGTCTGATGAGCATCCTTGACCAGAGGGTATCCCTGTCCAGACACCATTCCTTTCTGGAGACCATCCCTGCCTGGAGAAGATGCCTGTCCAGTAAACCCTGTCCAAGGACATCCCAGTCCAGACAGCACCCCTTCTCTCAGGGCTACCCTAAGTGCTGCAGAGGACTTCAGGATTCATCCCCTCCACCCCTCTCTTGACGAAAAAGATGCTCTGGCATCTCCTTGGGCACCCAGGTTCTCTCATGCCCCATGTGCTGCCTGTCTCACCACACTTGGGCTCATAGTAGATGCCATTGGAGTAGAAGGAGAAGGTCTTATGCGAGGCGTCGATGCTGACAGCCACGGGGCCATGCTTGTAGATGGCAGCTTTGACAGCTGTGATGTTGCCCGAGGTGACATTGACGTAGCCCGTGATCTTGGCCAGCATCTCAGACTGGTTGTAGTGGCACAAGCCATTCTAGACACCCAGGAAACACACACTGTCATCAAGACCCCCAGGATCCCTCGCTGGGACCCTGTGCCCCTGTCTGAGCCTGTGGATGCAGGGAGCGGTCTGGGATTTGGATTGTGGGAACATCCCAGCTCTGACCCTGCTGTCCCCTCAAGCCCACAGTGGTGGGGATGTTCTCCCAGTTGCTCAAGGACACAATGTGGGGAGCTGGCTCTGCACCCAAAGCCCTGGAGGGTTGCTGCCTGCATCTTGCAGCCACATCCCCATCCCCAGGCAGCTTTGCTCCATCCCTGGGTACCATGGATGGTACCATGCACAGGTGGAGGAGTTTGTCCCCATTTTGAAAGAAGAGAAACTGAGGGACATGGTGACAAAAATACCTGGATGAGCCCTGGGGCTTGGCTTTGACAGTACTATGAGTATGGGAGCCTGGTGCCCTGGGGACGAGGTGACGAGGTAACATCCTCATCAGCAGAGCCTGTTAGTGCCTCTGACACATCCACGTGGGTCCCACCACGGCTTTAAAGCCCAAAGATAGTGGGAAGGCCATCAGGAACAAGCGGCCACCTCACCTGCCCCTTGTAGGTGCCATAGGACTCAGTGCTGGCGATGCCTCCGTGCTTTTTGATCCACTCATACGCTCGCCACTCCTCGCCCCCATCGCAGGCATAATTCCCAAAGCCCCAGGAGCAGTCGATGAGGACTTGTTGGGACAGAGGGGTCAGCACACCAGTCTGCAGGGGAAACACAGTGCAGGGATGGGGATAGGCGCCCTGCAGGTGCCCCATACACCCCATGGGGCACAGCTCTGCTCCCACCTTTAGGAAGAGGGCACCTTCCATGGCTCCTGTGGTAGCAAAGCTCCAGCATGACCCACAGACAGCCTGATCCTTCACAGGGGTCACAGCGCCTGAGGACAATGGAGCAGGAGATGACAAACTGGGTTGACACTGAGGGATGGAGACAGGTGAAAGAGAAACTGAGGCAGGAGTTGAGGTCCAGAGGCAGCACAGCCGGATGTTGGTGCTAATTGAGAAGGGGGGGAATGCATGGTATCACTCTGAGTTGATGGGGTCATAAGTGAAGCCAGATGCCACTTCAGATATCACATCTGTCCCTGGGACATCGGAGTGAATTCAGGGCCAAGTGCTGACCCAGCTGCCCTTAGTCATAGAAACAGAATGGTTTCCATTGGAAGTGACCTCAAATACCATCTCGTTCCAGACCCTGCCATGGGCAAGGACACCTTCCACTAGACCAGGTTGCTCCAAGCCCTGTCCATTGTGGCCTTGGACAGCCCCAGGTTCTCCATACAGCCTGTTCCAGTGTCTCACCAGCCTCACAGATGTATACTCCAAGGGACAGCACAGCCCCACAGGCTCTCCAGTGTAGTGATGGGGAGCAGTGGAGCTCTGTGGGACTCAGCGCAGGTTGAGGAGCTCTCAGTCCCAAAGGCCCCCGGTGTCCCCCTGACCCCACTCGTACCGTACATGCGCCAGTCAAGGCTCTCGGGCAGGATGATGTGGCTGTAGAGCTCAGTGGGGAAGGGCAGCCCATTGTTGGGGGTCCCACTGCGGCGGTGGCCTCGCAGGGCTGCCAGCTCCTGCGGCGTGCGGTCGGCCAAGTGGTTCAGGGCCAGTGTGTAGGAGAGCGCGGCACGGTTCCGCGAGTGCACAAACCTGCCACCGTGGTGGGGACAGCACCAGCTGGTACTGCCACCACCTCCTCGGTGTGAGCACCACCCCCAGAGCATCCTTATCCCCGCACCTGCCCATACCTCATGTTGTGCACGAAGATGCTCTGCCTGTGCTGCAGCTCCCGCTCGGAGCTGTAGCGCCGCCCCATCCGCTGCCGGTACTCATGGAAAACCTGGTGTGCCCAGGGCCAGTGCTGGCCTACCAGGTCCTCCATAGGGTTTGCCAGCACACGGTGCTCTGCCACATTCCCCGGCAACACCCCACACTTGGTCTCTGGGGACCAAAAAGAGGACACTGTCAGCCCGAGCCCCACAAACAGGATGGGGGGTCCCTGCCTGGCTCACCGTTGATGGGGAGGTTGAAGACAGAAGGGGGGTAGCTGTTGTCGAAGTCAGTGTAGACAATTTCATACTTGTCGTAGTGGGAGCCCAGCAGGCTGTTGTACCCCCTCATCTCGTAGTGCACAGGGACCACCCCACAGCTGGAGTTGGTCACCCACAGGGTGTAGACATTCTTCTTCTGTGCCCAGCGGGTGACATTCTGCCACACAGCGCAGTACCGGCCCTCGTAGTACTCCTCCCGCAGGAACTGGGGGGGACATGGCCTCAGCGAGGGGACCCCAACCTCCCCCAGGCAACCTGCTGTCCGTCCAGCCCCTCTGCATATCTCAGTGCACACACCAGGCTCTCCGGCTGAACCCAGTGGCTCCATGGCCATGAGCACACAACCATGTGTGGGATGGAAACTGGGGCAAGGACTTGGGGTACAACACGGGGCAGACCCCCCTGTCTGGCTCAGCGGCAGGCTGGGGATGTTTCACTGTGCACAGCACTCTGTGCACCCATAGCAGGGAGCCTGGCTGTCCCATTTCTCCAAAAACCTGAAAAGATTCCAGGTTTTTCCTGCGTGTTTCCAAGCTCTTGCTATGCGGGCATGTGTCCAGCTCAGTGACAATTTGCTGTCCCCACTGGTCTCGTGCTGTGCCCAGCCCTGAAGTAGGCTGGGGCCAGCAGGAGGTGAGCTGCCATGCAGAGACTTGCCCAAACCATGCTGAAATGCCAGCGTTTGTGTGGGATGTGACACGTCCCAACATGGCTGCTGGAGTTGGGAAAGCAGCCAGGAGTCTGGCCCCAGTCTGGGTGGGGAAGTGCACCCGGGGGTGTGGGGACATGTCCTGGCCAGTCCCAGCATCTTGCAGCCCTCGGACAGAGAGGAGCTTCTCCCGGCACCCCCTCCCACTGCCTGGAGGTGCTTTGGGAGGCAAGTCAGATTTGGGCTCTGAGGTTCCCACCTTAAAGCCCCTCATGCTGGGGAAGACGCTCTGAGCTGTGACGACATCCTCCTTGGAGCCAGGCAGCTGGAAGCACTTCCTTGTGTTCACCTCCTTCTCTGTCGTCTCTGGCGTGATCTTGTACCTCATCCCATAGGGCTTCACCGCTGCCAGCTGGTAGGTTATCACCTGCCCTGTGCCAAGGAGAGGGAAGCTGAGGCACAGGAGTCTGTCGATGCAGGGTGAGCGCAGCTGGGGCTGCTGAGTGCCCACCTCTTACCTCCATAATACTGAATCCGGCTCTTGTTCCCCGTCAGGTTGTACCAGGCTTCAAAGGGCTCCTCGATCTCAGCATAGGGCAGCTTAATGACTCCTGCAAGCCCCCAGCACAGGACACAGGTCAGCCCCAAAGCCTCCGCACCCCAACACCCCTCCCTGGGCCCCCCAGATTCTGCAGAGCCACAGATGACCAAGATGGTGCCTCCCATGGGTGATGGGTCAGGAGAAGGCACTCGGCTGTGGGAACTCAGTTTGGCACTGGGACAGCCAGGTCCTGCCTGGTGCTGAGCATCCTCTGCCTGCCCCCCCCCCCCCCCCNTGGTAGATGGAGCCGAACTGAGGTGGCGGGCGGGAGAGCCCGTAGTACTGTCCTGAAAGGCAGAGAGGGGCAGGGTGAGGGGGCTATGTGTGCCCCTCCAGCTGAGATGGGGATGGGAGGCTGCCAAGCCAGTGCTCCCGTGCCCTGCAGCCTTGGGCATTCCCTGCTTGGCCAAAAGAGCTTCCTGAGCTTATCCAAAGGCACTTCCAAGGGGTGCTGAGGCACTGACACCCTCCCAGGGTCAGCACCATGCCATGACACTGGAGCAAGCCCTGCACTGTTGCAGACCCAGGGAACCCCAGTTCCTGGGTGACTGTTGGGATAATGCCCCAGTGTCAGCCCCAGCACTGGTGGCCCTGGCCTTGAATGTTTCCAAAGTGGGACCCAGCCAAGCTGTCTCCAACCCACAGGGCATTGTTGTGGGGTGCCAGGGACCTCAACATGGCACCAGGTTGTGGATGCCCGGTTCTGTCTGGCATCTTCCAGTGACCTCCGCAACCTCCCTCTGGGCTCCCAGCCTGTGCAACCCCAACACAACTACTGGGAACAAGCCCTTCCCTCCTTCAGCATCTTCCTCCTTGCTGGAAATGACCAGCAGTACGTTGCCCAGACCCAGGCAGCACCTGCCCTGCCCAGGACAGCTGTGAGCAGACTTGCCCCCTGAGCCCTGGGGAGGCGGGGATTAGCAGCCCCCCACCTGCACCCCAAGCTGTGCCCTGGGTACCCATCACACGCTAGTTCTGGGTACCCACAGCCGGTGTCAGGCTTGGGGGAGCACCAATGGGTCCAGCCACCTCCCAACCCTGCTGGGCTCTATGGACACCAAGAAAGGGGTTCTCATGGAGACATGGTTGCCCTTCTACCCCTGTCCCCTCACACTTGGCCACTTTGCCTGGTTGGGTTAAACCCCTTGGGTTAAAGCCTCAGTTTGGTCTTATTTTCATGCCCCCAGCCCCACTAAGCTCTCAAGGCACATCCCCCCTGCCCTCTTTGCCACCCACCCCAGCTGTGTCTTGGAGGAACTGCAAATTTTGGAGCCCAGCAAGCGATAAAACCACTTCCCCAGACTCAAACCTCCCCTGCAGCACAGCAGGAGCAGATCTGGTAGGGTGCCCCCCCATCTCCCTCCCATGCTGGGGTGTACCCAGCGGCAGCAGTGCCAGGGTGGGGGTCAGACTCACCCCAGGCAGCGATGTAGAGTGCAGAGGCCACAAGCCAATGGAGAACTCCCATACTGGCCACCCTGGCTCACCCAGCACCGGCTTCTCAACTTTAAGCTGGAACCACCGGCGGCAAAACCTGGCAGAGCCAAAGCAGAAGTCAGGGCCCTCCCCGGAGGAGGGCAGGGACCGGCAGCACACAGTGCCTGGTGGGGGGACGGGTGCCCCGGGGTGCTTGGCGGCCAGAGCGTGTCTCGGCAGGGCCCTGTGCAGGGAGATGAAGCAACGATGGTGCTGCGGGGGATGAGAGCAGCAGGATGAGCCCCAAAATGCCTCCAACAGGATTCGGGTTGGTGCACTGGATGGACCTGTGGGACATCCCCCAATGTGGGGTCAACCAGGCTTCCTTCCCTCTCAGGATGAGGCAGGAGGTGACAAGTTAAGGGTGACATCAGTCTGGGGAGCAGGTCCCCAGCTTGGTGGGAACCCAGGGCCTCCACCCGCCTTGGAGCACCCCGTGAGAACATTGAAGGAAACATTGAAGCCGGAGTCACTGTCACAGAGGAAAGAGGTCAGCTCATGAGGGTCAGCTGCAGGGCCAGGAGATGGAGGAGGAGGATGGCCCTGGAGAGATGGGAAGGATCCCACTCCAGCGCAGCTGTGTGGGAAGACAGTGGCAGAGCTGGGACAGAGCCAGCTCCAGAAGGGCTCAGAGAGGATGCAGGGGAGCTCAGGCAGTGCTGGGGAGGTCCTGAGAGAGTGCAGGAGAGTTAAGACAGGGTGCAGGGGGATCACACAGGATGCTGGGGACTCAGGCAGGGTGCAGGGTCACCCAGAGAGGGGTCTGGGTGGTTTACCCCAATCCCAGAGCTCACTGAAGTTTGTGGCTTGGTGTGACTGATGCCAAATCTCATCAGCTGGTGGGCTCATCCCACCAGCAACTTTTTCTGGACAGGGTGTAAATAAGGGGTCCGATGTCTAGTGGGCAATCCATGAACACAGGACTTGCTTGAGCCACATAAGAGCTGCACCCCACCTTGGGTGGGACATCCCTAGGACATGACCCAGAGCCACCTGCGATTCCCCAGGCATGGTGGGCTATTCACTGCTCCTCCAGGGATCCCCCAGAGGGCCTGTGCCAGCAGGACGGGTGGATGCTGTGTGTGTCCTGCCACCAGACAAATCACAGCAGCCACAGCCTGGGAATCCACGCCAGTGTCTCCTTGTGCTGCTGGGGACCAGAGCCCCCGTGATGCCTGTTCCCCGATGTACCACCCCTGCAGGCAGGCTGTGGTCCCCAGCGAGCGCGCCGAGGTGACCCGGAGGGGGATCCGGAGCGGGATCCGTAGGGGGATCCAGCAGCCGGCTGGGCTGGCTGGTACAATGAACCATTGCTGCAAGAGCGGGGAGGAAGGGGGGGCGAGGGGAGGGGAAGCTCTTGCTCGGTTGCCAGAGCCGCCGAAGGGACAGGGGAAGCTCACGGCCGGGCGCTCCCGCTCTCCCACGGCTGCCGCCCCCGCACCCCTGGCGCTGGGCGAGGCGGGGGCTGCAGCGGTTGCCCAGCCGGTGGACCCGTCGGGAGCCCCTCGGAAGCAGGGGGTCCATGCTAGCCGGAGAAGGAGGGCTGACGGTAGGAGGTGTGTGCGGTGTGTGCTGCAGGGTGGCGGGGGGCTCACCCCTCTAAGTGGGTCTCTTAATCACGTGTTCTGCTGAGAGATGCTCCCTCCGTGTGTGGGGTAGCTCTGGGTCCCGGGAGGGACGGGCACTGAGTGTCCCGTGACACTGGTGGGGTCTGTTGGGGGGCCTGCCCTTGCTGTGCCCTCACTGCTTCCCTAGGAAATGCCTGAGAGCGGGAGGAGACCCTCGTCCTCCCCATCCTGGGGGGCAGCGGGTCAGCGAGGGGCTGCGGTGTGTGTGTGAAGGTCTGGGGGCAGCCGCCAGCTACAGCTCACTATCCTGGCGCTAACTGGTGCTGACACCACGTCGGAGAGCCTGCGGAGCTCTTGGTGCCCTCAGCCGTGCCGGACCCGGACGCTGGGAAGGGGCCAGGACGCGGCTCCCTGGGAGACACACACACACCTGTGCCCTCCGTCCCTGCAAGTGCCCATGGGATGCCAGCCCAGCCAGGGCTCCGGGGCGATGCTGGAGGCTGAGCTCTATGTGGCTCGGGCTGGGGGAGCTGTAGGCAGCTCAGGCCCTGGCCGGAGCTGATGCTTCCCCTGCTCCCTGCAGCTCTGCTTCGTCCCTGATCCTTGGTGTGTCCCAAGGAGGGACAGGAACTCGCTGCTTCCTGCCCTGCACAATTCCCTCCCCACCCCGCTTCTCCCGGGACATTGTATTTGGAGCACTGGCTGGCTCCTTCCCTCCGCCCCTGCAGCCCCCTGGATCCGGGAATTGCTCTTCTTCCAGCGGAAATCCTGCTTTCCTAGCCAGCAGCGGGGCTGGAAGGCTGGGGAACGGGGGCTCCCTCTCTGCTGAGCATCTTCTGCCAGGAAGGGGGGCAAGAGAACTCCTCTGTCATGGGTCTGGTGGCTGGCAGGTGGGCTCGTGGACAAGATCACTTTTGGGGGTTGGCAAGTCCTTCATTTTTCATCCCAGGGAATAGCCCTGCTTGTGGGCATGCAGAGGTTGGGGTGTCATCCCCCCTTGTTCTGGAGGAGCCTGCTCCCACTGGGAGCCACAGGGGACTCACCAGGCACTGGGTGAACTGGGAGGACTGGAGCTGGAGCAGGGCTCCATCTCCAGATGTCCTCTGGGTGGAGTTGGGGCTGGGGGACACAGGGAAGGGGCAGGGAAACACCACCATCTGCCACAAGAGCTGGAACAAGGAGCAGATGGGAGAGGCAGATGTGGCCTCTTGTCCCCTCCCCAGGTCTGTGGGATCCTGGACATGGGATGGGGACACAGCTCCAGCTCCTGTGTCCCAATGATCTGCCTTCCCCTTTGCGCTGCAGCTACCTCATGCCTGTTTTCCTGCTGGGACGAGGGAGCTTGAGAGCTGCAGGGTGACAGAGGAAGCTCGGTGGCACCAGGCTGGGCTGTGCAGCCCTCTCAGTTCCTCTTTCCAGGGGGTGGGAGTAATGCAGGATGACAGTGTGGGACAAGACATGGGGGGATTCAGGATACCCTGGGGGCTGCAGCCCTGCTGTTATCCCTGCCTGACCCTCCAAGCTGCCACCATCCCCAGGGCTCAAGATCCTGCCAGTCCTATGGCCCCTTGATGGCCACAGCACCATCCCCTTCCTCAACCCCCTACTCCACACTGTGCTCCTGCTGCTTCCTCTTCCCACTGCATAGCTGCTGTGTGAGTTCCTCTGGCAGCTACCTCCTGCCCAGGGGGGTCGTGGCCCCCTCAGCCTGGCAAATGCCACCATGGCTTGTCCCCATGGCACAGATGTGACAATCCCAGCACCCCCATATTGCTCCGTGTGGCTGCATCTCCCCAGAGCGCGAGTTCTCCACTGCTTCTTCTCATGAAGGGAGTGGAGGCAGAGCATGGAGGTGACCCCAGGGGTACCACTCAGCACTGTAGGTGACATGTAGGGTGACAATTGAGTGTGCAAGGGATATTGTGACCTGCCTTGGAGCTGGGGGTGGGGCTGAGCTGCCCTGTGTCCCAGGAGCCTGGGGAACAGATGGATGGGCAGTCAGGGATGTGGCTGCCCTGTGCCCAGCCCTGCCCGGGTGGCCCGGGGTGGTGAATTGGCCGGGTCTGAGTGTGGGGCGGGACCTGGCAGCTCGTCTGGGACTGGTGCTGGGGGAGCCAGGGTGGGAAGTGCTCAGTTGCCATCTGCTCCCTGGCTCCAAGGAGCTCCTTTTTGGGAAAGCTGGAGCCAGACACCACTGCGCAGCCATCGGACACAGCACCAGCTGCATCCCCTTGCCAGAGACCGTGCGAAGAGATGGCTTTGGGCCACCCTGGGATGAGCTCAGGGGGTTCTTGTGCACGCAGGGAAGGGGAAGCCTGTTGCAATGTTGCTGCACAACACCTGAAGCCTTGATCCTGTGATACTGGGGGATTACGCTTGCCTGGAAGATGCTCCTTGCCATCCTCATCCCTGCTGGCTGCTGTGTCAGCTCCACTGCTTGGTCAGCACTGAAATTCAGCAAAATGGGAAATTTCTGAATGTGGTGGGTGGGTGATTCCCACCCAGGGGTGACAGGGCTTGTGAGAGCCAGGGTTGTTCATTAGTTTAAATAGCCACTAATTATCATCAGGAATAAAATCCCCAACCAGCCAAGTTTCCTCAGATTTGGCAACAGCTGTGGCCTTGCCACACCACCAGCGTGGAAAACAGAGATGGAAGGGGAGAGCTGGGCTCTTTCCACCCCTACTGAGAGAGAGGAAAGGGAATCAAAAGACATGGTTGAGAAAACCTGCCTGAAACATCTCACCCACCCCAAAAGCTTTGTCTCCTCCTGCTCACTGGAATGCAGAGGACAGGACACCTTCCTGCTCCTTCCCTCTGCTCTCAGCTGGAGACAGAGTGACCTCTGGCATATTGCAAACTGGAGAGCTCTGCCCAGTGCAAACTGGGCAGACTGGTGTGGGTGGGTACCCAGCAGCCAGGGCAAAGACAGGGCTGGGGATGGATGTCTCCCTACAGACATGACAGGAGAGGTCCAAATTCTTCCTCCTCCTCTGTGACATCTTCTTGCCACAGGCAGCTGGAAAAGCCTGTCCTGGCCACAGCGATGTGAAGGGGACCTTCCTCCCCAAAAACACCCACTTCCTGCCAAGCAGAGGGTGTGGGGATCGTGCAAGGGCTCCTTCCCACTGGGTCTGGCTCCCCTTCAGCCTCAGGGACACAGATGCCCTGAAATGACATGAGCAGTGTGGTGAGGGCACAACTAGTGAAAACAAACTCTCTTGAGGATGTGGCTTCAGCCTGTGCCTGCGTGTTGCAGCCCTTGGAGGAATGTTGCAGCTTTGTGGGGGTGTTGCAGATCATGAAGATCATTTTAGCTTATGCAGGGGGGTTGCAGCCTGTGAAGGGATGTTGTAGCCCATGCAAGGGTGTTCTGGCACATGCAGGTGTATTACAGCCTGTGCATGGGTGCAGGGGCGCAGGGGTGCAGGGGTGTTCCAACTCATGCAGGGGTGTTACAGCCCCTGCAAGTGGTGTTGCAGTCAAAGTCGTTGGTGTTGCAGCCTGCGTGGAGGTGTTATAGCCCATGGCAGGGGTGTTGCATCCTCTTATACAGTGTTTCAATCTATTCAGGGGTATTTTATCCCTTGGCAGAGGTGTTTCAGCATGTGGAGGTGTGTTTCATCCCTGGAAGGGGTATTTCAGTCCATGCAGAGGTGTTGCAGCCTATATAGGGGTATTTTACCCCATGGAGGGGTGTTACAGCCCATGGCAAGGGTGTTTCAACCCATGCAAGGGGTTTGCCCCCCACCTGATGCCCTCCCTGGTGTCCATAGGTGACTCTTGTCCTCCCTGAAGTGACATGGAGCAGCTGAAGTGACCTGAGGAGCCGTCGCAGTGAGTGGAGCCACCGTGGAGCAACCACGGCTGCCAGGGGAACGTGGGGTTCCCCAGGCAGCACAGTCCTCCTTGCAGCAGTGCCACTGGCAGTGCCCATGGGGACCTCAGTGGCTCCTTGTTGTCCAGTGCTGAGCTGGGGGGTGGCAGGACCTGCTGGGGCCGGCAGGGTCACCCCAGTGCCTCTAGCCATTTGTGCTCTGCCGGGGCCGCGAGGCTCACGGACCCTCTGTCCCACAGGCGCTGCCCGGGATGGGCTGTGTGCCCTGCAAAGAGAAGGGGGCTGGCAAAGGGCAGGCGGGGGGCGAGGGCGGCTCCCTCCAGCCCCCTGCCTCCCAGTACGACCCCGACCCCACGCAGCCAGGGGCCGTCTTCACCTGCATCCCTGACTTCAACAACTTCCAGGGGCCAGCGATGCCCTTGGCCCCGTCCTTCGCAGAGCCGGGGGGCTTCACCTCCAGCGTGCTGCAATCGCGGAGCGGGGGCATTACAGGTCAGCAAGAGGGCTGGATGATGGGGAGGAGCGTCCACCTGCACCCCCGGGATGTGAGGTCACTGCGGATCGCTCCCTGTGCCACAGGCGCGGGAGTGACACTCTTCATCGCACTGTACGACTATGAGGCCAGGACGGAGGATGACTTGTCATTTCTGAAAGGGGAGAAATTCCACATCATCAACAACACGTGAGCCGCTCCCCCCCGGGCCTCCTGCCACCCCCAGCACCCACATCCCACCCCGGGGGGTGCCTTTTTGTCTCGGATATCCCCGCAGGACCCAGGCTGGGGACCCAAGCTCTGCTTGGGCTCCATCGTTGAACGCCAGGGCCATGTGTCAAGAGTTGCGTGGTCTCAGCAGAGGTGGCTGGGGGAGAGCGGGGTCTGGCGCTGCTGTAGGCAGGGTGAGGAGGGACACGGTGGGCTGGTCTGTCTATCTGCTCCTCCTCCTCCACGTTCTCTGTTTCCATGCTCAGGGAGGGGGACTGGTGGGAGGCCAGATCATTGAGCTCCGGTGCCACGGGCTACATCCCCAGCAACTACGTGGCCCCTGTGGACTCCATCCAGGCAGAAGAGTGAGTAGCGAGGGAAAAGGGATGGAGACAAATCCCAACCCCACCTGCTTCAGGCCCAGGTGTCCTTGAGAGCCCCGGCAGTGCTGCAGCGCTGGCGTGGGGGCTCCGTGGTCCCCTCGGCGGTGCTTTCCTGGCGCTGAGCCCATCAACGTGGCAGGTGGTACTTTGGGAAGATCGGGCGCAAAGATGCAGAGCGGCAGCTCCTGTGCCACGGCAACTGCAGAGGCACCTTCCTTATTCGGGAGAGTGAGACGACGAAAGGTACGGGGACAGAGGTGGGAACACCGGGGTTGTGCCCCACATCTCTCCCTGACCAGTATCCCCGTGTAGGTGCCTACTCTCTCTCCATCCGGGACTGGGATGAAGCCAAGGGAGACCACGTGAAGCACTATAAGATTCGGAAACTGGATAGCGGGGGGTACTACATCACCACCCGTGCCCAGTTCAGCACTGTCCAGCACCTGGTCCAGCACTATATAGGTAGGGTGGGGTGAGGAGCACAAGAAGGGGCAATAAGAGGGGTAGGGCAAGCTTAGAAGACCCTTCGGTAAGAGACTGGGGTTGGACTGGGGAAGGAGGAGGCTGTTCTGTTGGAGGCATTAAGGGACTCCCTGGGAGCCTCCCCTTTTCCAGGGTGCAGGGAGTTCCCGTTGTCTCCAGTGGGAGGGCATCACCCCCTCCCTGGGTACAGCTGCAGGGATTGGGGGTCCAGCCCAGCCGAGGCGGTGCAGAGCTGTCCTTGGGGCAGGTGGAGAGGGGTGCATTTGTATGTTGGGGGTGACTGGGTGATACAGGAGCCTTGGTGATGCCTGGGATGCTGGGAGGGGAGCAAAGGGCTGGTGGGGGTCCGTGCCCACACTGACTCCTGTCCCCTGCCCTCGTGCTGCAGAGCGGGCGGCTGGGCTGTGCTGCCGCCTGGCCGTGCCATGCCACAAAGGAACCCCCAAACTGGCCGACCTTTCAGTCAAAACCAAAGACGTGTGGGAGATCCCCCGCGAGTCTCTCCAGCTGCTCAAGAAGCTGGGAAATGGGCAGTTTGGGGAAGTTTGGATGGGTAGGGCCTGGTGGGCAACCCAGGGCAAGAGGCAGGGGGGATGTGGGGGTACCCCCAGGCCTGGCACCTCATCGGGAAAAGCTCATGCCTGCTAGGACAGGCTGAGCGACTCAAATTTGCTGGCATGAGGAATTATCCCATGTCCTGCTCTGGGCTCACAATGGGTACCCCAAGATGCCCCATGTCACCTCTGCATAGGCAAGCAGACATCTACTGCAGATGGGACCACAAGACCAGGCCAGGGGGTCCCACCTTCATCATCCTCTTCCTTCAGCATCCCCTGCTTTCTCCACTCATGCATGCTGCCTTCATCCCATCACATCCCTTTCCTCCTCCTCCCTGCCTGCCCCCTATGCCCTGCAGAGTACAACGACGGGTTGTGCCATCTGCTCACCCACCCATGCCCTGCCGTGAAGCCCCAGACCCTGGGACTAGCTAAGGACGCCTGGGAGATAGCACGGGAATCCATCACCCTCGACGAGAAACTTGGCATGGGATGCTTCGGAGCTGTTTGGATGGGTAAGGCTGGCCAAGCCAGCCAGGGGCAGGAGAGCAGAGGGGGTAGGAGAAGCCTTGTTCTGTACTGGCAGAGAGCATCACAGGGTGCCAGGTGGTACCCATTTGTATGGGGGAAAATGGCAACTTGGCACAGAATCCTTGAAGAATTTGGGAATGGGGTGAGATTGATGTTGGGCTGAGAGAACAACCCCTTGTTCTGGGTGGAATGCAGTGGGATCACAATCCCCTCCAAGAGATCCCTTCCTTGCCCTGCCCTGATTCCTTGCCCATCCATCCATCCATCCATCCATCCATCCATCCATTCACACAAGCATGCAAGCATGCACCCACACACCCTTCCATCTACACAGCCCTCTATCCTGGGTTGGCTGTCCCCTAGGCTCGTGGTGACTCTGTGTCCCCAACCCAGGCACATGGAATGGCACCACGAAGGTGGCGGTGAAGACGCTGAAGCCAGGGACCATGTCCCCCGAGGCCTTCCTGGAGGAGGCTCAGATCATGAAGCGGCTGCGGCACGACAAGCTGGTGCAGCTCTATGCTGTGGTGTCAGAGGAGCCCATCTACATTGTCACAGAGTTCATGAGCCAGGGTGAGCAGGGACACCTGTTTGGGCACAGTGCCAGGGCAGAGGCGCTCACAGGGGAGCACCCTTGGGTTTGATGGGGACTTCTTCTGCCTACAGGCAGCTTGCTGGATTTCCTGAAGGATGGGGATGGTCGCTACCTGAAGCTGCCCCAGCTGGTGGACATGGCTGCCCAGGTACTGGGGGGTGGGTAAAGGGTGGGGGTGCACCCCCAGGGGTGTACTGGGGGGGGTCTTCACTGCTTCATCCCTCTCAGATTGCAGCGGGCATGGCATATATTGAGCGGATGAACTACATCCACCGGGACCTCCGTGCTGCCAACATCCTGGTGGGAGACAACCTTGTGTGCAAGATCGCCGACTTTGGCCTTGCTCGCCTCATTGAGGACGATGAGTACACAGCACGCCAGGGTGGGAACCTCTGTGCTGTGTCCTCCCTGTTGTGTCCCTGAGCCTGGTCATCCCCAGGGCTGTGACCTTGGCCATGGATGCCCTAAATTATGGTGCACCAGGGAATGGGTATCTTGGATGATGGACACCCCAAATTTGTGGGTATTTTAGGTGATAGGTACCTTCAATCACCCCAGGGTATGGTGATCATCCCAGAGGATAGGTGGCCCAGGGAATGGGTACCCCCAGGAGACCAGTGGCCCAGGGCGAGGGTATTCTGATTGTTGGATGCCCCAAGGAATGAGTACCCCAGGTGCAGCACATCCCCGGTGCAGGGTGCCTTGGGTGTTGGGTGTCCTATGTATGAGCTGCTCCAGGCAGTTTCATGGGTGGTGAGTGCCCCTGGTGCAGGGTGCCCCCATTCAGGGTACAGGGGTACAGGACACCCCCAGTACAGGGCGCTGCAGGCGATACTGCGTCTGGTGCAGGATGTCCTATATGTGGGGTGTCCACAGATGTGGGTGCCCCAGGTGTAGAGTACCCTAGGTGCAGGTGCAGCCCCAGCCATGGCTCACCTGTCTCCCCTTGCAGGTGCCAAGTTCCCCATCAAGTGGACGGCTCCAGAGGCTGCACTTTTTGGGAGGTTCACCATCAAGTCTGACGTCTGGTCCTTTGGCATCCTCCTGACTGAGCTGGTGACCAAAGGCCGGGTGCCCTACCCAGGTATGGCCCACTGGGCCAGGGGCACCCCTGGAGTGGGCTGGGCAGGGCACAGACAGGGGCTGACTCTCCCTCAGCAAGGATTGTCCCATGCCTCAGTTTCCCCATCAGAGACCAATGCTAAACTGGTCTCCTACCCAAACCACAGGGTGATGCCACTGTGTGCCTCAGTTTCCCCACTGGCACCACGAAGGTACTGCCTCTGAGTGGGGGGATACTTGTCACACAGGGATGAACAACCGAGAGGTGCTGGAGCAGGTGGAGCGGGGGTACCGCATGCAGTGCCCGGGGAGCTGCCCCCCATCCCTGCACGAGGTGATGATGCAGTGCTGGAAGAGAGAACCTGAGGAACGCCCTACCTTTGAGTACCTCCAGTCCTTCCTTGAGGATTATTTCACTGCCACAGAGCCCCAGTACCAGCCTGGGGACAACCAGTGACCTATGCTGGCACCCCCAGGAAGCTCTGAGGTGGCTTTGGGGTGAATCTCTTTTTTTCTTTAGAGGTGGTTGCTTCCTACAGCTGCACTCCCACAAAATACCTTTTGAGAGGTGCTCAGGGTGCCCAGAGAGGACACAGGGCTTTGCATAAGGATGTTGGACTCACAGAGGAGACAAAACTGTGCATCCCAGCCCCCTCCTTCCCCCACTGCTTTGATTGCCTTCACACCCAGTCTTGAACCTGAGAAGGGCTTTGGCTGCAGGGGGGACTGTGGGGAACCCCTGTGAACCCTCCAGATGCCCCCAGACCCACAGCAGCAGAGGGCTTGGGGGGAGCTCCCCCAATACCAGCTCCAATCTCTTCTGGGAGCACAGCTGGGTGGGGTCCAGCCCTCCAAAATCCTGGCACTGATCTGTGGGAGGTCATCTGAACCCTCTCTCCCTTTATATCTCGTTTAACTTATAAGTTTTTATATAGCTCCCCCAAGGAGCCCCCAACAAGGGATCCCCTTGTCCCCCACCTTATCTCCTCTTCTTTACAGTAGAGCCAAGTCCTGAAAGCCATACACCCACCTCTGCTTGCACTGAGGGGAGCCAAGGGGGGACACAAGGAGTCCTGGGGGGTCCAGGCCGGGGGGACAGGACTAGAGTGTGGGATGGGATCAGTCTCACAGCATGGGTGGGAGGTAGTGTGGCTCAGCATAGCTCAATGCTGTGCAGCAAGAATTGAGGGGGCCTGGGAGTGTCAGTGTGAATGCACTGGCTCCAGGGGAGGAGGGGGCACCCTGCCTGCTGTCCCTCCAGGCACTCCCATCCTGAGTGGGGTCCCAGCCCTGTGCCCCACAGCAGTAATCCCCCTGCACCCCTGGGGCAGGGCTGCGGGTGGGCAGTGCCATGTGGGGGGAAGGCAAGGACAGGGGAGGGATTTGTTATTTTTTTTAATGAAGTCTGTAAATACAGAGAAATAAAACCTTTCTAACAAACTGGGGGAAGCCCGGGTCCTTCTGTCCCTGCCCTGCCGTAAGAGAGACTGAGGGGTAGTTAGAGCTGGGGGGACAATGCTGAGTGACAGGATTTGGGATGGGAACACCCATCCCCATGGGGAGGGCTTCCAAGTTCAGCCAAGCCAGGACTGAGTGATGTCCCCTCACCCCCTCCAGCCCCAGGGAACAGGTTTGGGGGGCCTCCTCCAGGGGGGTGAGCAGGCAAAGTACCCCTGCCCCCAAGGTGAAGGGGACGCATCAACTTCCCTTGCAAATAAAATCCTGGAAACACTGGGTTGGGAAGCATTTAGGTTTGCAAAGCTGCCCCCATGCAGAGCACCCCGCAGCCCCCCAGCGCTCCCCAAGAGGGGACTGTCCCTTCCTGGCAGCTGTGACAGGGAGGGGCCCCAGGCTGTGCTTGCAGGTTGGGGAGGAAGATGTTAATTTTCCTTGTAGCTTGGCCTGCCCAGCAGGGCCCAGCTGTGCTGGTAATGAATTCCTCAGCACTGATGAGAAGGAGGGACTGGCCCCCACCCCAGCCAGGGGGGCTTAGGCTATGGGGAGAGTGCTGAGCATATGGGGAGGGGGCAGGGAGCCAGTGCCAGTGGATTTGGGGACATACCAGGGACTTAGGGGACATACCAGGAGGCTTGGGAACATGCCACCGTCCCTGGGTACCACCAGGCATCTTCACAGCTGCTGCTTCACTCCACCTCCTACAAGGGCTTTGGATCCCCCGGGTACATGGTGGGGGAGTGGAGCAGAGCTGGATGTGCCCCTGCTTCCCCATCCCAGGGAAAGATCCCTGGGGAAAGGCCAGGCCACCAAGTAGGCAGGGTGGCAGGCTGCCTGGGGCTGGGGGACAGAGCAGGTTGTGTGGCTGGGTCACCAAGGAGAGAAAGTGGTTGGCACCGGGCAGCTCCAGGCACAGCCCCGGTGCCAGATTGTGGCCATCAGCTTTGACCACCCCACAGCTGGGGCTGGACCCTGAGGGACACAGCCAGGGGAACCCCATGGCCACGGCATTGCTACTGTTACCCCAATATTTGTCACACACAGGCCCTGGCACCTGCCCAGCACTCCAAACCTGCTCTGCCTCTGGGTGCAGCGCACATCTCACCCATGCAATGCATCCCTTGTCCCCACAGCCACAGGGACATGTGCTGCTGTCCCTCTCCAGCACGGGAGGGGACAAAAAGCCCTTCAGACAAGGGAAGCACCCCAGTCTAAACCCAGGCACAGTACTGAGACAAACTGGGGTTGTGGTCCCCAATCTGTACCCCCTGGCACTGGTACTGGGCAGGGTCCATTTGTGATTCATTCCTAGAAATTAAAAAGTCTCCCCTCCCTCAGCACTGCTGCCCGCAGGAGTGATGAGAGGCTGAAAGGACTTGGCCGTGTGGTGACTACACGCTGGGCAGGGGAGGGGCATCGATTTTGTACTGATGCTGGGCAGTATCGATCAGGGCTGGAGATAACTGCGCTTGGGCACAGGCAGCCCCCGCGCCCGGACTCACCCTTCGCTGAGCCCCTGCAGCTCCCAGCAGGGAGCCAGAAGCGATGGGGAGGTGGGGAAAGATGTTAGGACCCCTCCAGAGGTGCTGCAGGCTCATTTTTGCTTAAGAGCTTGCAGTGGGGTCTTCAAGGGAAGAGCAAAGCTCAGAGCTGGGGGCTCTGCTCTGCCCCCTTCCCATCCCTGCTGGTTGGTCCCTGCATTGCCACAGGCAGCACCGCCTGAGGGGACAGAGAGCAGCTCAGCACCTCTTCCCTGCCCTGCCCTGCACCCGAGGGTGAATCCAGCGGCACCGGGTGTCCCCGACGCTCCGCAGAACCCTCATCCCCTATGAGCTCAGAGCGGGCTCTGCTCGCCGCGCTCCCGCCCACACAGCCTGCCCAGTCCGTGCGGGCCGGCTTTGGCTGCCTGCTCGGCACGGCAGGGGGGTCTGGAGCCAGCGAGCCCCCCGGTGCCAGGGCACAGGTGTGAGCACGCTGCAGATGGCCAGCGCTGCAGCCCCTGGCACGAGGTGGCTGCAGCATTGCCACCCTCCCCGGGGGCCCCCTCGCCCCGAGATGCTGCTGGGAGCCCTCGTTGCCGGGAAGGAACCATCCCCACCCACAGAAGGGCGGGGGTTTGTCCCTGTGCCGCCTGGCCCCAGCTCCCTAGGGACTGGCATGGCAGAACCCGCAGAGCTCCTGGGTCGTGGGTCGGAGCCACATCTCCGCGGCAGCAATGGCCAGACAACAGTGGAAAATGGCCAAAAATGTGGGTTTAGACTTGACCAGGCTTTAATCTGCTGGTCCAGGCCTGCAGGCACTGTCCCTCCAGAGGGGAAACTGAGGCACAGATGGATTTATCTGCAATCGCTCAGGAGCAGTCACTGTGAGGGGATACCTTTTTCCACGGGAAAACAACAGATAATTGGGAAGAACTGTGCACTGACGACAGCAGCCTCTGTAGCAGCAATGAGGGAGCAGCGGGATTTGGGGACAGCGGTTTTCTGGGCGTGGGAATGGTCAGGTGACAGAGCAAACACAGGCGATGGGGGGGCACAGCGGGAACCCTGCTCTGCTGGCCACAGTGCTGCTTGGAAATGGTTTTGTAGGGAGAAACCGGGCATAGCTTTGCTGCTGCTCCGGGGCAGCCGGGACCTGGAATTCGAGGATGAATTGGCCTCTTCCGCCGCAGTTACCTTTATGGAGGCGAAACCTGGCTGACCCCAACTCTCCACAGATGCCAGAGGGGCAGGAAACCAACCCCCCCACCCGCCTCCCTAAAACCCCATTGGGGTCTCTGGACTGCGCTTCCCACAACGGCAACCCCTCTATCTCAGTAAGGCATCAAACATCTGCCTCTGCCTCCTCGTCCCTCTACCCCCGTGTCCCTACATCTCCCCCATGCACCCCACAGCCCCACTGACCCCCCTGCTCCCATCTCGTGGAGCTGGTGGCTTTCGGGGTGACAACTGCCACCACCACTCCATCGCAGCCACCCACAGCGTTCCGGGAGCAGAGCCAGGAGCCCACCCTGCTCCTGGGCACGGGGATGGCTTGGCGGGAGTGGGGAGGGGGCGGCTTGCGGGGACACGGGCTGAGCCGGGGACAGCGGCGGCAAAGCAGCCACTAGATGGTAGCGTAAGTCCACGCCAACGCTGCTGACACAGCACTTGACTGGGACAGGGTGCCCAGGTGACCCGGGTGGCCCCGGGGACCCGTCACCCACCGCCCCAGCTAAAAAGAAATCCTGGCAGGCCTGAGCACTCGCGGAGCTGTGGCGTGAGTATCACGGGCACAGCTCACGCGCCCCATGTCCACTGCCATGGCTGGAGCCACCTGTGCCCACGAGGACAAGTGGAGGTCTCCGCTCCCAAACCCTCTTCATTCGCCTCTACCCCAAACTCAGCAAACACAACCCCCAAACCACTGCAAGGCACAAGCCTGGCTTGGAGGGAACAAACCCAGGGCTGGGGACAAGCACAATGAGCCGCAAGACACCCAGTTCAGTGTGGGGGAGCTGGGCACCCATGGGAGGTTGGCTGGGCTGGGGGAGTGTCCATCCCACTGCACAACAACTTCATCTAATCCCCATCCTCCTCCAGCCCAGCCTGCGGCTCCATGCCAGACTGATATATATATTTTATGATAACTATAGAGATGCACTTCAAACCTGACAAAGGACTTTGACAGTTTTAAGCATCTTTTTGATTAATACGTGTCCTTTTAATGATTTGGATTAAATTAATAAATCTTTTACATTCGAACCCATTCTGCTTGCAATGGCATGTTTTTTGCATGACCTCTCTCTCTTCCCTGCCCTGCCCTCTGTCCCTCTCTCCCAAACCCTGCACAGGTACAGTAATCCAGGATCTTGCAATATTCATGGGGCACAGAGCCCTGCAAAGCGAGAAGGGAGGGATACTCCTCAGTGGTTTGTTGGGTTTTTTTTAACCATCCCTAAAAATAGCAAGAAAATTCAAAGCTGACATTCAGGGCAAGGGGATGAGGAAGCCTGCAAAGTTGCTCACTCAGCCACCAGCAATTGCAGTGATCCTGTCTGCGTGTGCAGATTCCTCTGCTGACCGGGCTGGAGCCCAGGCCTCCACTCTGCTCCGCTTCCAGGAGCAGCCTGCTCCCCATCCTTACTCAAGGTATGCAGAGTCCAGCCAGTCCCAAATCCAGCCCCTCTGATGTTGATGGGGTGCACAGAGGGTGCAGATCTGACGCCTTTCCAGTTGCAATAGGTCCCAGCTGGAAGACAACTCTCAGCATGACCCCAGCTCACCAGCTCATCCCAGTTTAGCAGTGAAACTGGAGTGACCAGCATGTATCTGGAGTTCAGATTCCTTCTGTGCTGCCTATTGATCCACACAGGAAAACCCAACCTGCCCAACAAAAGGGGCAAGGCAAAGGGCTGCTGTAAAGCCAGGTACTGTGTCTCTCTCTGCATCCATGTGTTATACCATCGATGACTCACGTGTTATTAGCAGCCAAGCAATAGTCCCAATTCCCTGGAGTTAACCCTTCACTCATCACTCACAAAACCAGGATGTCATAACAAACATCACTGGTATTATCTACTTTAATTATATTGTATCTACCCAGCTCCCAGAACATAACAGCGATGGAGACTTGGTGCTGGGGAGATGCTTTATGGAGCTGTGGAGAGGAAGGTTATGAGGTGCTCAGGGAGTTGAGGGGCAGCTCCCTGCTCTGCCACCACTGTCCTGAGGGGCCTTGTTCACCACCTTTCCTCCTGGCCTTCCCTTTGGCACATGGCCAAGAGGGGACATAAAAAAATTGGAGGAGCAGGGTGTTAGCAAACAGCAGGGATATTTCCAGGCCTCAGATAGATCTTTGATTAAAANAAAAAAAATTAAAAGGGGGGGGGCGAAGGAAAAAAGGACGTGATTGGCTCCTTGGGCACACTTGCCTCCATGGGGCTGTGTGAGGGCACAGGGGTGCTGACTTGGACACAGTGACGAAGTGCGCTCCAGATCGTGGGGAGGAGGGCTGCGGCGGGGGTGCATGTCCCAAAATCCGGCATCCCTAAGGAGGGGGTGCGCAGTGCGGGTGCCACCCGGGAGAGGGCAGCAATGCCCCGCACATCCCACCGGGACCCCGGGGAGTGGGGGCGGCCGGGGGGGTTGCCCTCCCCCCGAGGATCTCCCCCGCCAAAGTAGCCCCTCTCTGTAAGTGTCCCCCCTCCCAGAGCGGCGCTCAACAGCCGCGCCCCCATTTTCGCCCCTCCCTGAGCGCTTCGCAGCTACTGGGAGGAGAAAAAAGGGGGGGGAAAGGAAGGAGGGGAAAAAAAGGGGGGGGAAAGGAAGGACTACAAGGCCCGGCATGCCCCGGCGGTGCTGCACGGCTCCCCGGGGTGCCGGATGCTGGCCGTGCCGCTGACAGCGGAGCGAAGCGGAGCCGCGGTCCCCGCCGCGCACGGAGAGAGGAGCGAGGGGCTGGGCGCGCCTGGCCGCCGGCTCTGCTCCCCCCCTTTTATCCCAGCCCCCACAAAGCCGGGAGCGGCAGAAGGCAAGAGAGAGGGAGGAGGTGGTGGAGGAGGAGGA
>VWYI01002848.1:213080-299339 GCA_013399455.1 Anthoscopus minutus
GGGCGGGCTCCGAGGGGCGCGGAGCGCAGGAGCCGGCGGGTGAGTACCGGGGACCCCCGCCTTTGTGTGGGGCTGGGAGTGGGGAGGACACGCGGGACACCCCCTTTGGGCAGAGCGGGAGTGGGGGGGAGGAGGCGGCGTGTCGCGTGTATGTGTCCCCCCCCGCGCCGTCCCCTTCGCTGAAGTTGCGCGGCGAGTTGGTGCCAAATTGCCGGAGTTTAATGGCACTTGTGGTGGGGAGGGGCGTGCGGGTGCGGGGGCCCCGGGGCGAGCCCCCATTGCGCGGGGTCTGCGATCTCCGCGAGTTCGGCCGCCTCCCCCCGGACACCCCCCAGCTCTACCCCCCCGGGTGCGAGCGGTGAGTGACAGCTGTCAGAGCCGGCTCCGGCCACTAGAAGGCAGAGCCTGTCAGCAGCGCGGGGGGCTCGGGGGGCTCCCCGGAGAACGTGGGGACCCCCCGGGGTACAGCATCCCACCCCTTCCCCCGGCAGGCTGGCTCGGGGAAGCGGCGGGCTCCCCTCCCGGGAGGGCGCGAGGTGAGGGGCGTGCGGGAGGCTCCCCCAGCCCCGTCGGTGAAGTTGCGTGGTCCGTGGCGCGGGGCTCGGCGAGCGGTTTTTACTCCCATGCCTGTCATCCCCCCTCTGATTTGTTTTTATCGATCAGCTGATTTAACACCCCCCGCGCGGCCCCTCGGTGCTTGCGACAGGGACCACGGGGGACCGAGGGCTTTACCGGGGGCTGGAGTCACCCCACGGGGTCACGCTGACGCCACTCTATGCTTGGTGTCCCCAAGGCCGACGCAGGTGGAGACACCTGAGTCTCCGCTTGTTCACGTGCTGGGGAGACGACGTGGCTGTGCCCACGACCAGGTGGCCTCGTGCATCCAGCCCGCCTGACCGTGGCTGCCGGGAGAGCCCCCCAAAAGCAGCGGGGTGAGCTCATTGTCAGCCACAGCGCGGTGGAGTCACTCCAGATTTATCCTGGCGTGACAGAGAGCAGAAGCGAACCCCCGGGGTGACGGGCACAGATCCTGCCCTGCTCTTTCCCACACTGGTGCCGGTGTGGTCTGAGTCAGGGGCGCGTGGTCCAAATTGGGGCCCCGTGGTCTGAATCGAGGCTCCCCTCTCAAGCCTCTACCCCTTTCCTCGCCCCCCCAGGTGTCCCCTTACACTGGCTTCTCCTGCTGGGCTGTGGAATTTGCAGGGGAGGGTGGTGGTGGTGGTGGGGAGCGGGGGGTGGAAGAGGAGGGCGGAGGGGGGGGCTGGAGAAGGGATGGCGCGGCGCCAAATTCCGCTCTGCCATGTCTCTGTAACCTGAATAGGCCAACTCCATCCCCGGTGCGAGTCCCCCGGGGCTCTGCCGCGCTCCGATGCAGTCAGGCGGGAGGTGGCTTTCGCTCGGCTGTGGCGTGTCCCCTCTCCACAACCCGCCGGCCCCAGGCCGGTTCCCTCCCAGACACCGGCCGGAGCCACCGCGCGCACGCCGGGATCCGCTTGGGCGGGAGGTGGAGATGGTTTGGGGGCGAGGGGTTGGCACCGTGGCGGGGACAGGGTAGCCAAGGACATCCCCGGAACGGGGCGGCCGCAGAGGAGAAGCCATGGAAGCCCATGGAAGGTTACGGGAAGCCTGGGGGGGCCGGCACTGCCCTGGCCTCCTTAGAGGAGGCAGCAAAGACCCGGGGCAGGCTATTTCTGCTGAGATCCCGAGGAAAGCTCTGGGAGAATTGTGGGCTTCTATAAATAGTGTGTGTCAGCCGAGTGGAAACAGGGCCTTGAAATGCTCCTGCTATTCTCCCGAGTGCTTGGAACCAGCTCTTGGTAAACAGGGCAGCGGTGGGGAGGGCTGTTTCCTTCTTCCGGACTCGGTAACAGGAGCGGGAGGGATGTGAGGGGGATTTTTGCCTGGTGATATGGCAGCGTTCCCCCCCTGGGGCTGGCCGGCTGGATGCTGGGCTGTGGCCGCGCTGCCCGGATGCGGGATGGCCCCTGAATGTGTCGCAGATGTGTGTCCTCCCCCACTGCCGTTCCCTCCCCGCCCCACTGCCTGCCGAACTTCGGGACTGGGTTGGGCCGTGTGGCCTGGCTGTGCTCCTCGGGGAGCCGCTGATGCTGGGGGAGGTTTTTGGGATGCGAGGGCTCAGCTGGCCAGGAGATGCTCAGCACAGCCCCTCCTCTGGCCGGCACAGGGATGTGTGGGGTCACAGCCTGGTTCCCTCTCTCCCCACTGCGTGTCCCTCCATCCGTCCATCCCAGCTGGAGTTGTTCCTGCTGTGCCTCAGGGCGCATGCTGAGAGATGCCTTGGCCTCATGCGCGTGCGGGAGGGCAAGGATTTGATCCCATGGGACCTTCCCAGGCATGTCTCCACACCCAGGGTGCTGGGGACCTTGTTCCTCAGGGGGTTCTGCATACAGTGGGGACATGGTGATGTGTTCTCAGGGTGTTTGCTTGGCTCTGGGGCACATACTGGCAGCCCAGTGCTGTGGTGAGCATTCAGCTTCCCACGACGACCTGGCATCGTGCTCATTTGTCACCACCCCTCATACCCACACCCCAATATTCACCCTGTGCTGCAGACAGTGGCTTGAAAACTGCCTTGTTATTATTTTCCTTAAAAATAACACAAAAGGGAAATAACTGGGCTGTGCTTAGCTCCCCACTGGGAGTTTTTAGGGTGATGTACAGTGGGCTGAACGGTGGGAGGGATCCAGCGCACTTCTGGTGGGATTTGGTGTTGGATTCGGAGTTCACCAGGGTGTCTGTCATAAGGCTGGGGGCCCACCCCATCCCTGTGTTCTGCCTGCCTGGGTGCTCCGTGCTGGCACAGTAGAGTGCGTTCTTGGCGTGGGTGGGAAGGGGTGAGCACCAGTCCGGTGGGGTTTTTTCCCTTCTCCATCTGTCTTTTTTTTTTTCCTTTTTTCTTTCTTTTTTTTTTTCCCCTCCCTCTCTGTGGGTTGAGCGTTGGGGCGACAGACAGGGAAAGTCTGAGCAATGGTCTCCGTGCTGGTGCTGTCTTCAATCACCGCGTCCCAGAATCCCTCGCTCTGGGCCTTCTAGGCACAAGGGCTTACAGCGAAAATCGGCAGCTGCAGCTGTGAGTGAAAGCACAAGAGCCCGGCTGGGTCTTTGGCATCGGCAGGAGAGCAAAAAAAAAGCTGGGGGAGGCGAGGAGGGAAGGGAAAAGGCGGGGGGAAATGTGCCCTGTGGTTTTTTTCCAGGCTTGCCACCGAGGGTTGTGTTTCAGAGCATCGGTTCCCGGGCGCGGGAAGAGGCGGGAGGATGGGGGGTGCGGAGCAATGCCTCCGGGGAGCTCATTAAAATCTGTCGGCTCCCCCCTTTCGCCGGCCGAGAGAGGCTGGATATGGAGGGAAGGAGGGAGGGACGTGCTGGGAAGGAACATGCCGACAAAGCGGCTGCCCGGTGGGGACAGTTGCCGGCCCAGGCAGGAACGCTGCCCCGGGGGCTCACCTGTCGGAGCACGTCGGCCGCGGTGTGCCAGCGAGGCCGTGACAGGGGATGGCGTGTGCTGGGGACTTCCTCGGGGCTGCCAGAAACCCCCCGGCCGCTGAGCCGGGCTCAGAGGGGTGAGGAGCTGTCCTGGTGTCGGGATGACAGTGGAGGGGCTCTGGGTGTTTGGGGTGATGCCAAGGGTCAGCGAGGTGCAAGCAGGAAGGAGAGTGCGAGTGGGAGCTGTCAGCACGTGCATGGGCAACCCTGGGAGTGTTGGCTGTGCAGGCAGAGTTTGATGTGCAGGTAGGGTGTGAGGAAAGGGCTTCCTGCACAGGCAGACGCTGGCGTGCAGGAAGGGTTTGGTGTGCAGGTAGAATTTGGTGTGCTGGCAAGGTTTGGTGTGCAGGTAGTTTGGTATACAAGACAGGGGGCGCAGGCAGGGACTGGTGTGCATGGCCAGAGTTTAGTTTGCACGCAGGGTTTGGAGTGCTGGCAGGATTTGGTGTACAGACAGGTATTGATATGCACAGGAAGGGTTTGGTGTGGCGGCAAAGACTGATGTACAGGGAGGCTGGCTTGGCAATCCTGGGTGCTAAGGTGGGTCTGGGCAGGTGTTGGCAGGGGACCCTGGCAAAAATACCTACTTCCCCTCCCCAGTGAAGGGGACTGAAATTGTTTGGGATCCCCCTTTCCATACTAAACCCCACAGCATGCCGGCGGGAGAGCACTGGTGCAGCCTGCCCTGGTACAATGCAGGGAGACAGAGGAGAGGCAGAATGTGGTATTGATCCTCTCAGAGGGAGGGCGAAGCAGTTCTGGCATACTCCAGCTCCAGTCCTCTGCCCTTCCCCCTGCTAAACCAGCTCCAGGCAGAGAGAGCATCATGCCATGCCATGCCGTGCCGTGCCGTGCCATGCCATGCCATGCTATGCCATGCCATGCCATGCCATGCCATCCCTCAGCTGCTGGTGCTGCCTCCAGGGCCTCAAGCCCCACGCACACCCTCTTCTCTTCCCTCTTCCCTTTTTGCCTCCTGCTGACTTCAGCGCATCAGCTTGGGCTCAGCGCCTGAACATTCCTCGCAAAACCTGGGCCTAAAATATCTGGAGGAGGATGGAGCGCCTTGGGCGAGGGAGATGAGCTCCTCAGCTGCAGGAAGGAGGGAGGCTGCTGGGCTGGAGGCAGCAGGGACGCTCTGCTCCCTGCCAGCTGCCAGCCCCGCTGGCGCCCCAGGAAAACGCCAGGAATAAATCTTGCCTGGTGAAGTCAGTGTCTTGGTTTGGTTTGGTTTGGTTTGGTTTGGTTTGGTTTGGTTTGGTTTGGTTTGGTTTGGTTTGGTTTGGTTTGGTTTGGTTTGGATGTGCCCAGCAGAAGCAGGGGCAGGAAGGGGGCACAGCACTCTGTGGAATAGCAGATGAGTGATGCAGGGAGCGAGCATGGTGTTGGGAGTGAGGTGACAGAAAGGCAGGGTGGCATGGAGTGTAGTGACAACAAAACGGGGTGACAGGGAGAGTAGGGTCACAGAGGAACAGGGTAGCAGTGGGACAGTGGATCAGGATGGCAGGGAATGGCATGAAGAGGGAGCAGGAGACCAGGGTGCCGTGGAAGTGGGGTGGTAGGGAGCAGTGTGGCAGGGAACTAGGGTGACAGTGGAGCAGGGTTACAGAGGAGCAGGGTTACATAGGAGCACGGTGACATCCTCCTCCGATCCAAGGGTGACAAGGGAGTAGGGTGGTAGGAGAGTGAGCTGGGTTGGGGTGGCTGAGGAGGGGCAGTAACTGCTGGGAGGGAGGTGCTACACGGGAGCTGTGTGAGAACCAGTTAGCGAGGTCCAGATTGGCAGCAGATCCTGAACCAGGAGGAGCTGAGCATCCATACGGCCCCTGCCGAGATCAGACGCGACGACAGCGACTCGGTTTGGGGGAATAAATTGGAGGCGGGGGAAGATTTTTTGCTGAAATGAAATTTGAACCCCAAAGTGGGAGGGAAGTGGAGGTGGGGGGCACGGCTCTCTCCACATGGTTATTACTGCTGTTTTCCACCCAGCTGAAAGGAGAATGTAGCTTAATATGGACCCGCGGGGAGGAGAAGCATTCGGGAACAGGGATTTGGCAGGAGGGAGCTGGGAAACAGCGAGAGGAACGTAGAGGTGAGAGTGGCCAGGGCTTTGCCCAGGGAGGAGAGGACGAAGCAGGGCTGGAACAAGGCGCTATTGTTCTTGGCGAGCAGGGGGCTGGCCAAGGCCCCCCCAGACCCGCAGAGCTGGCGCGGATGTGGGGAAGGTTTTTGGGACCGGTTTTTCCCGGCGGATTGCTGGCTGGGGAGTGGGAAGAGCTCACTGTGCTGGGGTGCACCAAAGGGAGCTCTCTTTGCCCAGAGAGGCAAAGGGAGACTCTGGCATTTGATGGGGAGGTGATGGCAGGTGAGAGGACAGGGGTGAGTAGGGGGAATTTAGGGTCAGTGAGTGGGAATGGGGGTGGTGGGCCAGGGGCTTATGGCCAGAGGACGATGTGGGAATGGAGCAAAACCCAGTGTTCATTATTCTGCCAGCACAGCAGCTCCTGCTTAATGCATGTGTGAGGCCAGGGAGGTCAAAACAGAGGGTCTGGGGACCTTGCTCACCTGGGGACCTCTGTCACCCCATGATTCATGTCTTGCCATGATCCCCTCTTGGCTGCTGGCATCTCTCCAGTGGTCCCCACTGAGCCCTGCTATCCCATGTCCCGTTGGTCCCTTGCCCCAGCACCTGACTTTGCTGCCCTTGGCACTTCACTGCTGCTGTTGATGTCACGCGCCACGTTGCCAGAGCCACTGGCTGTCCCCCAGGCCATGACAGTGCTTGGGGACAGCCCAGGGTGGCAGTGAGCAAGAATGTGGGGAACCAGCAAGGCTCATGGAGCTGAAGGAAGAGGAGGAGGAGGAGAATGGAGGGATGTGCTGTCCCATGGGCTCTGAGGGCTGTGGCCAGGGAGGGAGTGACAAGGCAGGGATCAGGCTCTGGGCAGAGCTGAGCTTACCCCAGCCTTTCCTGGGCTCCCTATGCCTTGGCTCTCCCAGCCCAGCTGGAGAAGAAAGACTCCCCTCTGCAGCACATCCCTGGCATTTGCTCCCCATCCCCCCAGATCCCACGTCTCTGATGCTTCCAACACAGTGATGCCCTAAAGGCAGCAGAAGCACCTTTGCAAGTGCACACTAAATATTTGAACACGCTTGGGTGGCTCTGGCACCACTGCTGCTCTCACCCTTCCTCATCCTCTTCCCTCGCCTCTCTGGACTCCCCAAATTTAGTGGGTACTCTTCCTTTCTTTTAGTTCTTGCTTTCTTTCCAGAGAGGGGTGTGATATTTGCTCAGCAGTTCTTGCTCAGAATTATTTGCTCCAACTGAGGCAGTGCTTGGCATCACTGTGTCACCCCGGTTGTGTGTCATCATGTGTCCCCCCCCTCCCCAGCCCACCCGCTGCCAGCCTCGGCTGCATGTGGTGGTACCACAGCATCCGTGCGACGCCTGCCTCCCCATCCTTCATCCCTCCTCTTCCTCCCAGCCTCAGCACCCTGCAGCCGGGCTGGGTGCCCAACGGGGCGGGAAGGGGGGGAGCAGTGTTCCCCTCCCCGGCATTCCTTGGGAGTGAAACACAAGAGCTGGCAGGGCACTCCTGCTTTCTCTGGCCTCCGCTCCTCCGGTGCCTGAACAAAGCCCTCCTGCCTCTCCCAGGAACCTGGGGGTTGAAACAGGAGAGATGGCTGGTGCTGTGTGGCAATGTCCTCCTCAGGCATATTTTGGGTTCTTTGGTGGGTGGGAGACAGAGGTGGGCACAGTCCCCATGAGTAGCAGCTCTGGACAGGTTACCCCAGGGTACCCACAAGCACTGTGCCTGCCTCGAGAACTGTTGGCATCCTCCCGAACCTGGATTTTGCGTCCCCATCATCTCACTGCCATCATATTGCCATGGAAACTGAGCCCTGAAGAGTACCAGTTCAATTCCAGTTTGCCCCCAGTTTGATCATAGTTTGGCCCCAGCTCTCTTCCCAACCCATCCGTGACAACACGGGTTGGTGTTTCCTTCATCCCATGATCCAGGATGATGCATCCCACAGGGAATGTGTGCTCCATCCCCCTTCCCAATGTCCNACAGGCCCCTGTCGGAGCGCAGTCCCCGACAGCGAAGGTTATTTTAATGGATGCATTACTTTAAACGAACCCTCTGCCATCTGTTCCACCCCCTAATTACGCATGCAAAAAAAAAGCCCATCTCACAGCCAGCACAGGAGAAAGTAAAGATATAAGTGATTTAAATGCATGTATCCGCAGCTCCGCCAGCAGCTGGGCTGGGCTGCACTCCTCAGCTGCCTGGAGAGCTGGGCAACTTGGAGGCGAGAAGGCAAAAGGGATGGTTCTGGATCCGGCCGCACCAACACCTCAGGAGGGTGGCCACGGTGCTGGGCGGATGGCAGGCTTTGGAGCAGGGTGGCTGTATCCATCCATCCCTCCATGCTGTCTCTCCCCACCACCCCCTGAAGGTTAGCCCTGCCCGCCGGCTGCCAGCCTCGGTGTGGCGGCGGCTGAGCCTTCAAAGCGCGGGGACACGTGGCCGTCCCCAGGCTGCTGCGGTGCACAGCGGGGCGTGGGAGGAGAACCCACCAGCTTGTCCGGGCTCCTTGTCCTGACGCTGTTCAGAGGCAGGGGGTCCCGTGGAGATGAGGATGGGTGTACACGGCCTCTGTGTGGCACTGGGTGCTGGTCCTCTGCAAGAGACACTGAGCAGGGGAGGCTTTTCCCCTATGCTGCTTTTCCCAAGCAGTAGCTCTGGTTCTATAAGCCATCTCAAGATCCAGGGAATCCTGAGCCCTGAATGCTCCCAGATGATGTTTGTCCCTGGGAGTCTGGAACAGCAGAAGGTGAAAATAGGGTGAGGGGAGCTGAATGAGACCCACCTGGAGAGGCAGAGCTCATGGATGATGAAAAAATAAATCATTTTTACATCAATCTCCTGCTTTGGGGAGTCCCAGCAGGGAGGTGACAATAGTTTGGAGGGCTGTGCCTATCCTCTGTCTAGGGGGAAACATTCAGGGCTGCCCCACTGTGACTCCGTTTCCCCCATCCCCAGTACAAACCACCCACAGGGATGGGATGAGTGACTGGAGTGGCTTTGGGTGACCCCACAGTGGCAACACAGGACCACGACCACCAGAGCGGGGCCACCGCCTGGCGCCAGAGCCGACAGCGGTCCTGGGTGCCCGTCGTCCCCCCCCCTCCCTCCGTCTCCTTCTCTCCGTGCCTGACTGCAGCAGATGCGCCAGCTCTGCAGGAAGAGGGAATTAAGTTGGGCTGGAGGAATTTTAAAGATTGCTGCAGGCCTGAGGGTCTTAGATCCCCCCGCGGAGATGGGCAGTCATGCAGAATTAATCCTATCGGCAGCCTGGCTCGGCTTCAGCCGGTGCAGAGCTCCGGGAGAGCGCGCGGGAGCGCGGGGGGCGATGCTGGGGGCAGCCGAGAGAGCCCCGGTGCCTCTCAGCGTCGATGGGAAATTAATAATGAAAAATTAAAAGCCCCAATTCAGCCTTTCACCCTCCTCCTTCGTTCTCCCCATCAGTCTGGAGGTGGGACTCATAGAGGGGGAGGAGGTGGGTGGATTCTGCAAAGCTTAAGGAAAACCTGTTTGCCGTAGCCAGCAGAGCCCATGGTGGGAGAAAATGCTGGGGCCGCATCCTGCTCCCAGTGCCCGGAGCTATGGCACAGCCGGGACTGGGCCATGTGCCACGGGGGCTGGCTGGGCTGGTGTGGGGACACCCCTTTGCTGCCATTTCCCAGCCTCATCTGCAGTGAGGTCATGCAGAGCCAGGAGCAGGCTGGGATGGCAGTGAGCGGGTTGGGGTGACAAGGAGGTTGAGGTGGCAAGAGGGAGATTGGGTGGCAGGAGGGAGGTTGTGACGGGAGCAGGTTGGAGTAGCAGTAGGAAGGCTGAGGTGGCAGGAGGCAGGCTGGGGTGGTAAGAGCAGTTTGAAGTGGCAGGAGGCAGATTGGGGTGCTGTGCTAGCGCAGGGGACACAGGGACACACCAGACATCTGCACGTGCTGCACCAACCGCCCGCAACATCGAAGGGGGATGACAGGGTGACATCTGGGTGCCCCGTGGCTCTGCCAGCTCCGCAGGCAGCCTTGTCCCTATCGTCCCTCCTGGCTGCTGAGGCTGCGGTGCCACCGTACCAGCGGGCTCGGTGGCTGCGTGACGCCGGGCAGGGTGGCCCGCAAGAGCTCTGCAGCTGCTGCCGAACCCTCTGCTCCTCCAGTTTATAAATAATGCAGCACCGAGGCGCGTTGGCAGTGCCCGCAGCCCTGGCGTGGCGGCGGCGCTTTGGGGTGAGCGACGGGCGCTGTCACCCCGACAGGGTGACACCGAGCCGTGTCATCCCGGTGGGGAGGGCGCGAACCCTGGTGTGTCCCCCCCCTCTTGCTCCCTACCCTATTCCCCAATCCCACATGTCCGGGGTGGGTGGTGGCGGTGGTGGGTGCCCGCGGTGACCCCACGCGTGGGGACGTCCCCAAGCCTCACGACAGTGGCGCGGATGGCGACGGATGGCGACGCGCAGCTTGCAGGGTTGCCATGGCGATATGCTGGCGCTAACGAGCCCGAGTAAACATTAACGAGGGAGAGCCCCACGCGGGTGGGTGCGAGCGTGGGGACCCAGGCGTCCTGCGGGGCTGGGTGCTGGGGTGGGGATACATCGTCCCGCGTGGGATGCACCCAGGAGATTCTCCCCAGGTAGTCCCCTCTAGCTGCTGCGTGAGCCTGAGGTTTAATGGCTCCGCTGGGAGCTCTGGGTGCTGGGTGAGGTCTTTGGGGGCAGGATGTCAGTCCCCTTCTCCGTTTAGGGGCGCCCAGAGTGGGAAGGTCCCCACCTTGAGGTCCTGGAGGTTCTGTCGTGCCCTGGCGCTGCTATCCCATTCTGGCCATGGCCGCCCTCTCTGTGCAGCGCCCGTGGGTGGAGGGGGAATGAGTCCCCAGGGTGCCCCCGGCGCTGGTGGGGGCCTCGGGGTATTCCTCGTAGCAGCTGCCACTGCCGCTGCAGTTGTCACCATGACTCAACTCCCCGCGTTTCTCCTTTCTCATAGCTACGCCGGCACAGGGACCCACACCCTGCTTTGGATGGGGGTCGGAGTGGAGACAGCCCCCGCACCTGTACCCTTACCGTGCCCGAGGTCCCCCTCCAACATATAATGGTGCTGGAGCTCATTAAATGGAGGTGCAGGTGCCCCTGATACCTTCATCCTCCCGGAGGGCTCTTAATGAGCGGCTGATAACGAGCGCCTGCACTCCCCTTGCAGCCCCGGGAAGAAGCTGATTGGCGAGAGGCACCTGGGAGCGACGCGCGGGCTCCTTTCAGGGGCTTCGAGGGGTCCAGCGACCCTTTTGCCACGCTGTAGACATGGCATTTGCACCGTGTACGAGGGGCCCACCTCACTGAAACTGCACCGGTGTCACATCTGTCCCTAGCTTCTCAGTGTGTGCATCGTGGACACCTAGTGCCCTGCACCTCAGTTTCCACGCCCAGGAACACAGCGCCTTGGGGATGGGCACCAGCGTTCACAGACATGCAGAGGTGTGGGTTGAAGCTCCTGTTAGTCTTCCCAGCCCCATTGTTGTCCCCGGAGTCACACTGTACAAAGCCACGCAACCGCTGGGAAGAGCTGCTTGGGTCTGTCTGCACGGTGAACTCCAGAGGGTTTGGCAGAGGGGCTGTGTGGGTCCCGTGCACCCCAGAAACAGCCCCGTGGCACTGATGCCGTGTGCCGAGGGTGCAGGGCAATGAGTTCCCAGAGGTCGGCTGGGGGATGCTTGGCTCAGAGGGGCTCTTAAGCTTGTCCCCCTTTTCTGGGGGCTATAGTGGGGGGACCCCATCCTGCAAAGAACCCAGCTCCCCACCGAAGGGAGCCCTAATCCTCAGTGACATGGTACCCAGCTCCACAGCGGCTAATTGCAGTGTCCCCAGCTGAGGATTACAGTTTAAAGCAGGAAAGGAGCAGCAGGAGCAGATGAGCTTCTGAGCAACAGGACTGAGCAAAGCGACTTTTATTAGGGGTATAATTAAAAGCTGACAGGAGGTGGAAATCATGGGGATGGTCAGGGTGAGGGATGAAGCCACCTGAAGGTTCCCGTGTCCCCACAGGCGTCCCACCAGCTAGCTTCCTACTCTGACCACAGCGTTACTGGCAGGGCAGGAGGGAGTGAGATGCTGGGCTGGCAGAGGAAATCCAAACTCAGTCCCTATGAAAGGGGCTTTGTATGCCTGAGAAGGAGCAGCCCTCCTTCTCCTCCTCCTCCTCCTCCTTCTCCTCCTCCTTCTCCTTCACTTTTCCTGGCTGCGGGGCCACTTTCCTGCCTGGAGGTGGCCTCAACGTGGATGCCAGAGGGAAAATGAGGCACAGAGCAGCTTGGCAACCCTGTGGCCTCCTGCCCTGCCCAGACTGTTGAGATTTTCCCCATTACTTACACCTGTGGCTGTGGGTGAGGCAGTCCTGGGGGATGTGCTGGGGTGCCCCATGGATGCCCCAAGTTGTGCCATCCCTGCAGAGTCTCTGGGGTGGGTCCTCTGTACCAGGGCTGGCCAAGGCACTCGCAGGGGAGGAGGAGCTGCAGGGACAGAAAGACACAAGGATAGAGGGACATCTTCCCCTGTCCCCTTCATACCACCTGGACTGCCCTTTCCCAAAACTGCCACCTGACACAGTTTCTCTTTCCCCTCTCATGAGCGCCATGCCTGCCCTCCAGCATGACAGGATCCTGGATCACCCTGGGGGAGTTCAGCCCTCCTTGGTGACTCCAGCTGCCCCTGCAGACATGGTTGAGGTCTCATGGGAACACTTTGCAGCACCCACTGCTTGGCATTTTTCTGGGTTTCCACTTACAGGAACATTGCTCTGGTGCCAGTCCGGTCCTGTGGCAGGGAGGAGGGTGGGTGCAGGCAGGGACCACCAGCTGAACTGAGCACTGGCCACCTTGGCCTGGCCCAGCCCCAGCCCCAGTGGGCAGTGGGGGGCTTGTTCTTTGCCTGGACAGGAAGATGAATGAATTCCATTATGGGATCGCGATTTTATTCCACGTGTCAGGGAGCCTGAGATTAACTTGCTCACCGGGCTGTGACAAACCCAGACACCCGCGTGCATGCGCTCCAGTGCGGGGGCTTCGCACACTTGGCGGGCACGGAGCTGCTGAGGCCCTGCCATGTCCACCCAGGGCAAGCGGAGCCATGTTCATCCACACTGATTCCAGTGGGGATCCCTCTAACATCTGGGGAGGTGGCAAAGCCCAAGGCCAGGGCTCTGGCACTGCCGCTGTGTTGTCCCATGTCCTAAAGGTCCTTCGGCCACTCAAGGACTGATGTCTTGCAGAGAGGTGTGGGACACAGCATGATCCCAGCATAGCTCTGGGAGGCTGTGTGCCGCCATGTAACAGCCTGGGAGGAGGAAGGAAGTGGGACATGGGGGCTTGGGGGCCTTCTCAACAGCTGATGGCACTGGGGACTTGACAAGACCCATGGGCTGCTCTGATCTCACCTCAGCCAGGCTGCCCACTTTGAAAGGACATCAGGGCCATGCAGTTGTGTTGGGGCCATGCTGTGCCATGCTGTGCCATCCTGTACCACGCTATGCTGTGCTGTGCCATGCTGTGCCATGTTGTGATGTGCTGTGCCGTGCCATGCTGTGCCATATCATGCCATGCTGCACTGTGCCGTGCCACACTGTGCTGTGCTGTGCCATACTGTGCCATGCTGTGCCACACTGTGCTGTGCGGCGCTGTGCCACACTGTGCTGTGCTGTGCTGTGCCACACTGTGCTGTGCCATACCATGCCATGCCATACCACACTGGGCCATGCTGTGCTGCACCGTGCCATGCTGGGCTAGGCCATGCTGCGGCTTGGGGCCGGCTGCTCTCCCCTCATCACCCCCCCGCGCGGGCGCAGGCAGCTGGCTCTGTTTGCTGGAGGCTTTGCACATTCCAGTTCGTGGGTCACTCGCCTTCGAAACCTCTCCAGGGACAGAGGGAGTTGGGAGCCGTAACAAACAACCCAAGGGCTTCAGTGACGCCTGTGCCCGGTGCTCTCTGCAGGCTCTGGGGTGGGGGCTTGGGAGAGCCCCTGCTTCCCTGGGGTGCTGGAGAGGAGCTCTAGGGTGAGGCAGTACAGGGAGGAGGGACATGCTGAGCAGGTTTCCATGCAGGAGGTGGTGGGAGTGATTGCTGTTTGGGGAGCAGTGGACAAGGCAGGAGGAATGCTGTGGTCATTTTGCACTGGGGACAGGGTGGATTGGAGTGGGGGTCTGGCAGGAGGGTGTCATCCATGATCCATGTGGGAAGGGGTGGTGAAGTTGGTCAGGCATGGCACAGGCAAGAGACTGTAGGCAGCAAGCATGAGGTAGCTCAGGGCTGGTTATGGTGTCCTGGAATGTGTGTTGGAGCCATCCCGAGGAGTTCCTGGGTCTGGTGGGATGGTGGGAGAGTGGTGGGAGCGCAGCGCAGCTTGGGGAGGCTGGGCGGTGCAGGGAAGGTCAGCCTTGGCCAGATGCAGCCACTCCACCCTCCTCCAGTGCTTTGCACATTAATGCAAATGCACTGGCCTGAGTGGTTCATTAGCAGCATGTGGAATGGAATAATGCATCCGCATCCCATTAGCCTAATGAAAAAAAGGGAGCCGGCACCTGGAACAAAGCTGCCGACTCTTGGCTAGTGCTCTGGCTCGGCCATGCTGGGCCGTGGTGGCCCCCCTTCCCTTCCCCTCCCTTCCCATCCCTTCCCTCTGCCGCCCCAGCCATCACCTGCCCAGCCCTCTCAGCATCCGAGCCCAGCGCTGCGGCAGGGGACCCCATCCCCAGCATGTCACCACGGATCCCAAACCCAGGATGTCACCATGGCAGGGTGCAGTCCCATGAGGACTTCAGCGTGGTCCCAGCATTACCCCTCAGCATCCCAGGGTGGGAGAGGGATCCAAGCCAGTAGTGCCACAGAGGCATTGACTGGGTGTTGAGCTGTCTCCGTGTCCCTGGGGCTGGGAGTGCACAGCCTGAAGGATTCGAGGGCACCCCAGGGTGGGCAGAGCCGGTCGCAGCATCATCCTTCTGCATCCCTGAGTGGGAGAGGGTCCGAGCTGGGAGTGCCGCAGTGGCGCTGGCCGGGTGTCGAGATGTCCCCATGTCCCTGGGGCCGGGAGCGCAGAGCCTGAAGGATTAGAGGAAACATTGCCAAACAAACCAGGCTGTGCCGGAACCAATTAGCCTCCAGCAGGCAGAGTTTCAGATGCTGTTATTTCTGCCTCTTTTCTCTCCCTCCTTCTGTCTCCCCCTTTCCCCCTCCCCGGCCCTTCCCAGCCCCTCCTGCCCGCCCCCAGCATCCCTGCTCTCGCCATTCCTCTCCGTGTCGGAGCTTGTTTTGGGCACTGTCTCTGGAGTGAGTCATGCCGCGCGTAGGGGATTTTAAAAGCTTTCTGCTGTCGCTGGGAAGCCGGTTTGGGCTGCTCCGACACTGGGGGTGGAGCGCCATGCCTCGCAGACAACCCTCGTATGGGGAACCCAAAAAATCCCCCACCCCGATGCCCCGAACCCCTGGGATCCAAAGCCCCCCCCCCACCCTTTGCGGGGGTCGGCTCCGTCACCCCAGCCAGCGGTTGAGTCACAGGCGAAACTTTCGAGCCGTTGGAGCTTCCTCCGCCGGGCCCCTCTCCGAGGAAGTGGTCTGCCGGGGCGTCGAGCCCGGCGGGGCGGGTGCCCCGTCCCGGTGGGTGCAGCACGCAGGCGCGGGCGGCCAGCGCTGGAGCTCGAAGCGTGGGAGACTTTTTTTTTTTCCACCCCCCTTTCCCTCCCTCCTTCCCTCCACTGCCGCCTCCACCGGCCCTGCTGCCAAACCCGGGGTGGGGGCCCTCCGGCACGACCCTCCCGCCAGTCCGCAGCTGGCCGCGGTCCCCCCCTTCATCCTCCTCCTCCTCCTCCTCCTTGCCTTGAGCTGCGCTGCTGAGGGACTGCAGCTCCCGTGGATCAGGAGGAGATTTAGGTCAAGCGCTCGACTGAGTCGAAACAGCCATCTGTGTGCGGGGGAAAGCGGCCACCCAGAGCCCCCGGCTCGGCTGGCCCGGCATCGCCACGGGGTCCCGGCATCGCCGGCACCCCCTGGACCCTGCGCCTGGGCACACAGCCTGCCTTTGTCTCCAGCAAGGGAAAAAACCCACCCAGCGAATAAACAAATGGGTAAAAAAATCCCCTTTCCTCCCGATCCGTCATCCTCGGCCGTGCCGTGGGCATCACCGGGAAGTTTGGCACGGAGCGGCCGCGGCAGCGCTCCAAGGTCGCCCTGACACGCGGTGGGAAGGTGTGTGCCGGCGTGAACCGGGCATGGATGCGGGAGTGAAGGCCGGAGCCGGCCGCGGGCGCCGGAGCAGGCAGGGCGGGAGGCGCAGGCAGGAGGGAGGCGCTGGCTGCCTGCCCGGAGCCCGGACTCCTGGGTTCCTGCAGGAACAGGGTGGAGCGGGAGGAGGATGGGGAGCTGGTGTCATCCCGGCCCCGGCGAGGGGGAGCGTTTCCCTCCCCGGGAGAGCAAGGGGCTCCGCATGAAGCTGCGGCCGCCGTGCCTCAGTTTCCCCGGATGATGAAGTAGAGTAGCCCAGTGCTGGCAGCACAGCCGGGCACTCTGGCGAGGTGGAGACCCCCAGATGCCCCTTGGCACCCCGCACTGGGGCGGAGGTGACCGCAGCCCCTCCTGCTTTCCACCTGTTTCGTCTCGCTCTCTCCGTTTCCTTCCGGAGCCTTTTCTCGCCCGCCGGTGTCTGTGCCGCTGCGCCTGTGCTGGGTGCAGGGAGAGGAAACGCCACCTTGGCCGTGGGAGGGCTGGCGCCGGATGGGCCTCCCAGCCCGGGGCGGTTTGGCGCACCCCGAGCGTGTGACGAGTTGTGCCTGGTGTCGGGCCGGAGCCCGGCCGGGCGCGGGGATGTTCCCCGGCACCGCGCCCTGTGCGCTGCCCGCCCGGAGCCGGGCCCGCGCCCTGCCGGGCCCCTCGGGAGCCCATCGATCTGCCCGCCGTGCCTGGTAAGGAGCTTTGTCCGGCTGTGCAGCCGGGTTGCACAGTAATCCCGCCTTGGCCGGGGGGATTATGCATGGGGAGAGCTGTGGGGGGCCCGGAGCACCCACGCCTATGGGGTTTGGAGGTCAAGGTTTCCCTCAGTGCAGTGAGTTCTGGGTAGAAGGGTAACAGGGACGCCACCGGGTCACACAAGGACCACAACGTTGTCCCCCAGCCACCAGGTAAAACCGGCAGGAGCTCAGTGTCCCTGCAGAGCCCAAGCCAGAGCTGGGGCCGATGCTTCCCGCTGGGATGATGTGGAGCATCCCTGCATCCTTCTCCAGCATCCTTCCCTCCCAGTGTGGCAGCAGCAGGCATGTGCAGGCAGCTGCGAAGCAAGAGCTGCCAGGAGGTACGGGTCCTACCCTGGGTCTCTTCCCAAGGTCCCACTCCAGGGTCCCATCCCAGCTTCCCCACAGCACTGGGTACCAGGGCGGGCTCAGAGGGGGGCTGGTGGATGCTGGGAGCTCAGCAGTTCTTTATGGTCTCAGAGGGCTCCATTAATTCTTTAAATATCCAGCCTTTCCAGGTGGGTTTTGTTGAAAATTAATTTCCGGAGCTATTTTAATTTTGCTGTATTTAATTTGCTGTTTATTTTAATTAATTAACGTCGGGAAAATCTCCCCATCATCCTGCAGCCATCTGGGGTGGCTGCACCCAGGAGGTGAGAGCAAGGGGGTGTCATGGGTGTGAGGGACCCTGACAGGGTTGGGTGCCCAGCCCCCACGGTGCCCACCTGGCTCCATCCCACCTGCCCCAGGTGACAGGATTGGCAAGGGGAAGCAGTGAGCACACATCCCTACTCCAGGGCTCATCACAGGATTTGCTGCTGGCTCTATGGGATGTTTGTCACAGCTCCTGGTGGGAGATGGCTCAGGTAGTGCTTGCAACCACCCTTTTCCTCCTCCTCCTCCCAGCGATAGCTGGAGACCAAAGGGTGTGCATCCATGAGGATACTGTGCCGTGCTATGTCATGGCGCGTGCCAAGCAGGAGAGTCCTGGTTTAACAGCCCAGCATGGAGCTCTTTGGAACCACACCCACACAGAGGGGTGTGGGGCTGAACCCAGCCTCCTGCTCCCATCCCCACATCCCTCCTGGTGCTCCATCCTCAGTGCTGGCCAAATCTCACCGAGGGGGTCCCTGTGGGGCAGATGGGCAAGGAGTAGGGCAAGGGTTGGAGCTGCTTTCCTCCAGATCAAGGCCTCTGGTCTCTGACATGTCTAGACGCTGCCACACACACCTAATGTGGTTCTTGGCAGGAGCCACGGCTGCTCTCCCGAGGTTAATTGCTGTGCACGGAACTCTGGAGACAGATAACCCAGCTCCATGCTGCCCTCGACCCTTCCTCCCCCAGCTCTGCCTCGGCAGCAGTCCCCAGGGGCTGCTCACACCCCCAGGGAGGGGCAGACTGGAGGTGCAGAGGGGCTGAAACTGATGCTGTGCCCAGTGGGGTGTTTGCAGTGCAGCACTGAGGAATGATGGGGGGGTCTCCCAGCTTTGGGGAGCAGGCAGGGATGGAGAAGAGGTGCTGGCAGCACTTAGAGGGGATTGACAGCGGCCACAGGGGCATTGGGGCAGGAGGAGGAGAAGACAAGGGCCCCACCAGCCTGGAGCTGCCGCCATCGTCTGCCTGCTCTTGGCAAGGCGAATGGACCAGATAAGGGAAGCGCAGTGGGGGCAGCTGGACAAAGGCTCAGCCTTATTCAGCCTGCATGGCTGGATCCAGGCTCCAGAACAGGAGCTGGAGAGACGTGCGGCAGGGACTGGGGTGGGAAGAGCTGTTTCATCCTCCAGCCCCAACATCTGGTGGAAAGAGGGAATGGGAGGAGAGAATGCTGGGCAGGCTGCAGGGGTGAGCCCCAGGGCTTGGCCGCATCCAGACTCCCTGGGATGGGCTGGATGAGGCCATTCCCAAGAACTGCTCTTGCAAAGCACCTTCCTGGGAGCACACTGCTCTAAAGACATGCTTGGAGCCGCTGGCACCCCAGTTCTGGTGCCTGCTTGGCCCCATCTGTAGGGACCAGTTTCCCTTTGGACAAACCTGTGCTTTGTCAGGCCTGGTGCTGGCTCCCAGGTGCCATCACCAAGGCGGAGTGGTGTAGAGCAGGGCTGGGAAGTGGTTCATTCCAAGGCCGGAATCACATCAGGTCCCTGGAGGGATGCTCAAAGCACAATATCCCCTCACCTCACACAGGGCTGGGGCTGTCAGTGGGGTCTGGGCTCGATCCCGTGTCCCAGCCCTGTGGGTGTGTTCTCCAGCCCTGGCACCAGCCTCACATGAGATCCACAGGGAATTGGGTGAAGGTTTCAGTCCAAGCTGTGTTTTGGTTTGGGGTTTCGTCATGATTTGATGGCAGGGAATTTCCGTTTGTAACCAAAGACAAGAACAAAAAAAAAAAAGGAAAAAGCCGAAACTAAAGAAAAAAAACCCAACCCTGCCTTGAATTTTTGCCAACAAAATGGGATGTTTCCATTCTTGTTTTGGCTTTTGGCAGCCCCAAACTGCAGCCAGTGGAAGAAAATATCCATGTAGAAACGCTGCTGGCCTCCTGAAGCAGTGCAATGGCTGAGCTGGAGCTCCTGCCCCACAGCCATGCTGGGCTGGGGGTAGAAGGAGCATGGCCCCTCCAGAGCATGTCACCGTGCTCCCTTCCCTGTGCTCTTTAGAGAGGACATTGCCATGAGAACAGGTTTGTTGTTTTGTGGGGAGCATTGAGACAGAGCAGGCGAGCGTTTGCAAGGACACCAGTGGCACTCTGAGCTCGCGCTTCCCACTTGTCCTTGCAGCGGGTCGCTCTCTCCTCCCAGCTGGCAGCAGAGCCATGTTCAGCTCCAGCATGTGCTGTGCCACGCCGTCCTCCCTCTGGGCATTGCCTTCCCTCCTAGCATCACCCAGCCTCTCCCCGCTTTGCCTCTCAGCTTTTGGGGGACCCTTTATGGGGCTACGACTCTGTAGATGCTGGGGAAGGGAGGAGCAGCCACTGCAATGCTTAAATGAGGTTGGGTTTTTTTCCACACATCCCCCCCTCCATCCATGCTAGGAAGAATTACAGTCGCCCAGGCATCTGTTCTGGCAGAGTCGAGCTAAAGAGCTTGTCCTGGGCTTGGCAAACCAGCCAGCGCAGCCGACAGCTTTTCCAAGGGCAGCCTTGGATGTGGAGCAGCAAGTTGACATTGCAGGGAGAGGAGCCTTGTGCTGCAGGCACCAGTGCTGTGCCCCTCAGCTCCTGACTGGATGGGATTTGGCAAGGAGTTCTGCAGGCACGATGCTGCAAACCCCCTTCCCAAAAAGCAGCATCCTCCAGCAGGTCTTTGTTTGGAGCTGGGAAGAGGGCGACTGGTGTCAGCATATCCCAGAGTCCTCATCCCTGCACAGAGAGGACAGCAAGTGTCACCCTGCAAGGGACCACTGCCAAAAAAAAACCCTGCTAAATTCTCCTTGAGGTTAGAGAGGCTCCTCTGTGTCCCCAGGCTGTGCAGCATCCCTGTCATTGCCACTTCTCCCCACTGGCCACCCCATGGTTTTCACCCTCAGTCTTCCAGAACAGCGTGGTGGTACAGTGGTGGCACCAGGAGACGCCAGGAGCATGGCTGCCCCCAGTGCCAGCAGCACTGTGCACAAGCCATAGCCGTACCCTGTGCTGTCAGCAGTCGAGGCAGGGGGAGGCGAGTTGGAGCGGCTTGGCAGGGAGGTGTGGGAGCCCTGCCGGAACGCTGGGCTCGGAGCTGGAGCGTGTCAGGCACAGATGGGATCGTTAGTGGTGGTAAAAATTATCCAGCCCCTCTTAAAAACCTAGGCACAGCAACCTGACCCCACAGCTCCAGTGGTGGCAATTCTCGCAAGAGTGGTGTTGGTGTTTGCTTCCCCTGCCATTACCATCCATCCCTGCATCTGAGGCCACAGCTGCCCATCACATGCCGCATGTTCCCAATGCCCGGTCCCCTCTGCAGTGCGAGGGTGAGGGATCTCTCCTTCTCCCTGCCCCAAGGACGAGCACCCTGACCCAACACCCACCCAGTGCCACCACTGCTGGGCAAACCCCATCCTTGCAGGTGCTCTCACCCTTTGTGCCATTTCCTATTTCTTTTTTAACACACCCAAGTCTCCTCTTTGCTTTTTTAACTGCAGTAACCACAAGAGGGAAGTTTCAGAGCGGTACAAGCCCGTCTCCACGAGGAAGGGAGGGCCACCATCGCTCTGTGCCCATCACCGCAGCACCGTGCCCAGGGGCTTCACCGCCATGGTTCAGCAGCTGGTGGCTGTTGTGCTTTCCATCCCCCTCTTCCTGCTGCTCATCCCCAGCTCCTTTTCTCTTGGAAGTGAGGAATTTGAGGCTGGTCTGGCGCTGCCAAAGGGCCTCAGGCCCCCCCAGCGCCGATCGATCGCTCCGCGCGCTCTGGCTCCCTGTTTTTTCTGTTTGTTTGCAGCCGCTTGAGGGCTCTTGTGATGAATCCAGCCTGGACAGAATTCAACAACAGCTGAAACGCAGCCCGGGGTGGGGGTGGGAGTGAGAGGGCAGCGGGGCCGGCCCACACTGGAATGCGAAATGGGGCAGCGGGCAGTGCTGGGACAGCAGGATGGGATTGCACCAGATATGGCTCCAGGGGTGTGGAGGGGCAGGGAGCACCGCTGGCACCACCCCAAAACTGTGGGTGCTGTAGGTTGGCAGCGTGCGGACCTGCTCAGTTGAGCGAGATGAGCATTTGGGACGTCTCCCTGTGTCTCCCTGCTGCCCATGGCTGCTGCTGAGAGCTGGGCAGCGGGGAGCAGGGCTGGTTCCACTGGTTGGGCTGCAGGGTCACAGCTGCAAGGGGCTGGGTTCTATGCCGGCTCCGCTGCCCACCCTGGCATGCCAGGCGCCGTCTGGCCCCAAGCATCCACGGGGACTGGCTACCTGGCCTACCTGCCATCACTGATAAATGGCAGGTTTCAATTAAATTCCCCAAAACCCCAGTGCAAGGAGAGGGATGAGCACCACCCTGTGCCCCCAGCCTGCTGCTGGCAGCTTTGCCAGAGCGGCCATGGCAGCAAAGTGGAGGTCACAGGCACATGGGGGGTAGTGCAGTCTCAGAGGGATTCTTCCCTGTCCAGGGCGATGCCGGTTGGTGTGGCCACCGTGGTGCTCGGTGCCGGTGCAGCTGTGGCTCCGGGAGGGAGCAGGACGCGGCTGCGCCAGCGTGCAAGGGTGCACGCAGGCGGGAGGGATAATTAGTTCCTACTATAGCACTTCTCAGTCAAAGTGCTTTTTAAAAGCCTCCATTCATTAGTCTTCACAGCTCCCCCGAGGTGTCGTGTCCTGGTTCTCTTCCCCCCTCGAACTCCCCACCTTCCCTGGAGCAATTGGGGATCCTGAGCTGGGGAAGGGGAGGATGATGTTGCTGTCAGGGCTGGATCCTTGTAAAACCCAGAGATGGGGCGTCAGTAGTCGGGACAGTCCCAGTGTCCAGTCCCAGTGTCCCGTCCCAGTGGGGCTGATGGGGTGCCATGGCCACATGAGCATTGTTGAGAAGTTTCCATTGAGGCTGAGCTGTGCCATATTTGGAACACCAGAGGAGAGAGTGGGGTAGCAGGGAAGTGGCTCTGGTGGGTGCCACTGCCAACTCACCACCCTCACCAGCATGCCAGGGAGAAGCATGGTGGTTCCAGTTCCCAAACTACCCAGTGTGTGCTGGGCTTCTGGGGGTCACCAGGTGGGAGGATGGAGGGTGGCAGAGGGTGCCAGTGCTAGCCCCCAGACCTGAGCACCACGTGGGGGCAGGCATGGGGAGTACCCAGGCATGTGCCTTGGTAAGGTGGCAGGGCCAGAGGGGCGCAGAGGCAGGCAGGCTGGCAGTGGGCCTCCGCTGCAAACCCTAACCTTATTTTCCCAGGTCCGACGCCAGTTTCCATGGAAACAGCCGGGAGCAGAAACGGGAACCAGAATCCAGAAATGTGAAGCTTTGAGCTCCAGTTCGCCTTCCTGGATTCCTGATCCCCATGACCCCAGCTGGGTGCTGGCACCCACCCTGTTCCCACTGTGTGTCGGGGTGCAGAGCTGCCCTGCCTGGGCACCCCCTGGGCTTGGGGTGCTCCTCTGTCCATGCACACTTGCAGCATCTGTGGGCATGGTGTGTGGGGATGGGCACGATGAACCAGCAGGGATGTGCAGGGGGTTCTGTGGGAGCGGGACACTGCAGGCAGGGACGTTAATGGTAGAGGACATTGCTGGCAGCCCCATGTACTGACAAGGTCAAACAACACCTGCACACATCTGTGTGTCAAAGTGGTGCACGGGGTGGATGTGATGTATGTGCCCACGTGCTCTTGCATGCACATGTTCTTTGTAGGTGTAATGGAGGTGGAGATACAGTATGGAACAATATGCGGTCTATGTATTACTGGTTAGCACTGAGAAGACCCCAGTCCTGGGTTGTTTACCTGCCCTGGTGTTTCCATCCCCAGGATGCTCAGGGGACAGGGGACCCCACAGCCTGGAGAGCATCAGCTGTTATTGCATGCAGGGGCCTGGGTGCTGCCCCAGGTCTGGGTGTGTATGACTCGGAGGGAGCCCTGCTTACCTGGGGCTGGGAGCGCCCTGGACTCTTCTGGGCAGCTCCTGCCAAAGTGGAGCCTTGTGGGACACATCTGTGTCCTGCGAAGTCAAGCTCTGAGCTCCGTGCTGTGTCCATCCATCCAACCCATGCCACGTCCGTTCAGCTGGTGCCACACGATGGTGCCAATCTATCCTGCACCTTCCCTGCTACCCACTGGCCTCCTGCAGTCCCTCAGTGAGATGTCCCATTCCTTTGCGAGCTTGTAGCATCAGTGTCCACAACATGAGACATCGGTGTCCCCAGGCACCTTCAGGCCAGTGACAGGGATCCCTCAGTACCATCCCAGTGCCAGCTGGCCCCGTCCTCCCTGCAGCACCCCGCTGCTCCCCACATGCCCATTTCACCAAGATGCCAGCAGACTGGGACACACTGGAGCAGCTCGTGGCTACCAGATTCCATCCCTATCCCTCTGTCCTCTCCCCTATCCCCAGGCCACACCTCGGGGGTGATGGTGGCACCACCACAACGCCTGTCACCCCTCGGTGGCGCGCGGAGCCTGGGTGCAAACGCTCCATAATACATCATTTACCGACGGACAGGTATTAAGATACATTATGGATAACTCACGGGGAGAGACGCTATTAATAATACAGACACATACAGAGGGAAGAAAGTGCACACTTGATTTCCATGTTGCTACCAGGAGTTGTGAGGCTGGCTCTGGCTGCCTCTTCCCACACGTGACTGCAACACAGTGGGTAGCTGACAGCCCAGAGAGCCTGGCTTGGGGCCAGGAAAAAGCAGAAAACACAATGTCTGTGCATATCCTCTCTCTTAAAATAACACTCCAACACCGTCTGAGACGAATTAAAATAAGATCAGGAGCGGTCTCGCGAAGAGAGGAAGACGAAGAGGGAAAAGCCAGGCAGGGGAATGGCCAGAGCTGGGCAGCTTCAGCCCTTGGCGCAGATGGAGAAGGGGGTGTTTTGCAGGGTTAGAGTTGAAAATAATTGAAGGGGGAAAAAACAAAAACAAAAACAAAAGAAAACCCAAAAAACCAAAAAAAAAAACCAAAACAAAACAAAGGAGGATGAGAAGGCGAAGAGGGAGAAGTAAATCCCACTTTTGGGAGGGGAACGATGGCGGCGGCGCTGGCTGTCCGGCACATGGCTGTCCTTTGGAGGGGAGCCGGGCAGGGCGGGGGATGCAAGCGCAGGCTGCATGATGGAGAGCATCAGGAATTTCCTGCAGCTGAGGAACACACCAAATACCAGAATGCAAGAGCGAGCGGAGGAGANGGCAGTATGTGGGAGTGACCTGGGGTTTGGGGCTTTTTCCAGCTGTTTTCCGTGGATTTTTTTTGCTGCTTTTCTGCATCCCATGGTGCTTCATGTGTCTGAATGAGGGTTTGGGCTATTTGAAGAATTTTATGTCCATCCTCCCTTCTTTCCCCTGAGTATCTGTGATCAGTGATAGCCAGACACAGGGGTCCCACAGACCCCTGCCTGCTCCCTGGGGCAGAATCCGGGGTCCAAGAGCCAAGGGGAGCCAAGAGCAGCCTGCAGAGCGAGCACACCCCTGCAGAACGGTGTCCCAGGAGAGCGGGGGCCCTTTGGGGGGACCCTTGGTGTAGGCAGCGAGGTCAGAGGCTGCCCCACGAACCACGGCAGCACCTCCCACATGTGCAACGAGTTTCCCAGGCTCTCTCTGACCATGCTGCTGCTTTTCCCTGGGCCAGGCTGGGTTAAACACAACAACCCAAGCCTCCTGAGGCTGGTCTTGCATCCAGGTGCAGCCCGACCTCTCCCTCCTCCTCCTCCTCCTTGGCCACCCCTAGCTTCCCCCTGCATCCCGCTCCTGGCTGCATCCAGCCCCAGCTCCCCCGGGGATGCTGGGGGGCCGGAGGGGAGGGGGGATCAGAAGGGGCATCTTGCAGTGCCGGATCCAGGTAGCCAGAAGGTCGCACTGAAAATCTGGAAGTGGAGTTTGGAGCTCAGCATAGTGGTGAAATCTGTCTGGCTTTAGAACAGAGAAGAGGAGGAAGAAGCTGGAAGATGCAGGGAAGGGCGCAGGGAGGAGAGGGGCTGTGTCCCCCCATCTTGGGGTGCGGGGTATCCCCTGGTTAGTGCCATGCCCCAGTTGGGGCTGTGCCAAGCATCGCTGCAGAGCAGATTGGGGATATTTGGGAGACGGGGTGATGAAGAGGAGACGGAGGAGCCCAAGCGAATGCTGGAGCCCATCCTGCCAATGCCGGAGGCTTTGCAGCCCCTCACCAGGCGCTTCCCGTTTCCACCGATCCAGACCACGGAGTCCCTGCCATCCCGGGGTGAGCAGTGACCCACACCTGCCAGGGCCACCTGGGACCGTGATGCTGGGAAAGGGCCGAAGCTCATTAGCAGTTTCCAACCTCCCCCCTGCACAGTGGGTCAGGGAGCAGAAGCCAGGGGCACGGGGAGAGGCTGCAGGGGATTTGTGTGGGCTGGCTGGCAACCCCCTTCATCCTGCTCAGTGGACCCTGAGAGCCATTCCAGTTCCTGGGGGCCTGGAGGTGCAGTATTGCCAGAAGGGGATCTGACAGGAGAGTGCTGGGGGACTCCCCCTGGTGCTGCACCCACTGTGTTTGTCCCTTCCCCTCCCCACCAAATCACCCCATTGCCTTCACTGCAGACCAGGAGCCTTGTTCTGGGTGCAGGGGGTGCCCGTCCCGTGCCATTGCCCTGTCCCTTCCTGCCTGCATGGAGCAGAGTCTCTCTGCTGTGTCAGAAATCCCTCCAGCATCCCTTTATCTCCAGGCTGGAGGTGTGAGAGGGCATGAGGAACCCTGCTGAGGTGCAGAGAGACAGGACTGCAGCCCAGGGTGAGTCTGGCACCCTGGGACACCTCCCTGGGCAATGAACCTGGGGACGAGGGGCTTCATGCTCAGTGTCAACCTGCCTGGGTGGGAGATGTGAAGCCTGTGCTTCCCTCCAAAGTTGGACCATTTCTTCTTAGACATCAGCTAATTGCCCTCTCTGCAATCAGGGGGTGGAGGGCGATCCTTTCCCGAGATATGTCCCCCAAATCTTCGAGTTGTGCCTGCCTGGCACAGGGCAGGGTCCCCCATCATTTTGGGTAGGTGCTCACGAGGACCATGACACCTTCACTTGCACCACGGGGTCCAGGATTGGGGGTCCAGGGGCTCCAAGTCTGCCCTGGCAGGGGACCCTCAGGGTGCTGGTGCTTCCAGATGAGGACAAGGTAGCATTTCACCTTCCAGCAGATCTCAGGGTGCCCCACTCCCCCATCTGCCCCTGCGCAGCCTGCCCCACCTCCCTGCACATGCCTCTGCGCGGGGGCTGGAGGCAGGCAGTGAGGGGGGTGGGAATACTGGCTGGAGCGAGTCTGAACCTGGCATCTGTCGAATGTCACCTTACCCAGACAGTCTGTGCTTCCCTGTCTCCATACCAACCGTTCTGCTCCAGCCACCTGCGGGGGGGGTGGCAGGGAGCGTCTTTGGGAGGAGGAGATCTCTCTGCTCCCCTCGCTCCCTGCAGCCTCCCTTCCCTTCCCTGCTGCCCCCCAGATGCCAGATCCTGGGCTGTAAATCCTGGGCGATGCTCCTCCAGCCGGGGAACTGGGAGTGACGCCAGCACTCACGGCTTCGTGACCCCACATTGCACTGTCCGGGTCCATCGTGCCTCAGTTTCCCCTCCCTGCTGCAGCTGTGGTGCAGGAGGGATGCTGGGGCTTGTTCCACCCCAGCCACGGCGGTGAGGGCCTCTTCCAAGAGCTCGGCATTTTTCCCTGGACTTGTCCCTCTTCCCTGCGACCAGATGTTCTCACCCTCCTCCCTGCAGCAGGGTCCCAGCCAGAGCCGGGACAGTAACCGCATGGGAGCTGGGGGCAGGGACAAGAGGCATTTCACAGCGTCCTCCTGTGGCTGTGTCCCGGGTCCCAGGGGTCCTTCGTATCAATCCTTCCTGCCCCAGCTGAGTTGTGGCAGCACGGAAGGCAGCGGGGAGCACAGCCTGTGTGGGGCAGTGTGTGGGACATGAAGTGGTGGCATCAGGGCTAGGTGTTGTGGGAATGCTGGAGAATTTGGGGAGATTTTGGAGTATTTAGGGGGATGCTAGAGTTCTTGGGGTGAGGATGTGGAGGATGCTAGAGCATTTACAGACACATTGGAGCATTTTTCGTGGGGGTGCTGAAGTATTTGGGGGGATGCTGGAACACTGGAGGGATGTTGGAGTACTTGGGGTGAGGATTCTGAAGTGTTGGATGGATGATGGAGGACTTGGAGAAATGCTGGAGCATTAAGGAGACTGCTGGAACATTTGAAGCATGGGGGCAGTGCTGGAGCATTTTACGGGGTATTGGCGGACATGGGGAGATCCTGGAGCACTGAGGTCAGGACTGGGTTCCTGTGGGCATGCAGGGCCCTGGCGTGTGCTGAGACACGGAATGGGATCCTGGGACATGTGGGATATGTGGGATATGTGGGGCTCATGGGTGCTGCTCCTGATGCTCATCGGGGCTGCTCCTGGGCCATAGGAACGCTGCTCATGGTCAGGGTGCCTTGGGAAGGCTCAGGGCATGCAGCAAGGCAGGGCAGAGGCACAGACAGCAGAGGACGGACACAGGCACCGCTCCCTCCTCTCCCAGCCATGCACAGCGGCTCCTGCGAGTGTGTAATTTCACCACAGTGCCTAAACGAGGGACAGAAGTAAATTGACCTTTTCACCCGTTTTCCTACCAGGGGGATTATAGCCTGTTTCCTGTTAAATCTCTCCAAGAACTGGCTCCATCCTGCTTATGAAGTGAGGTGGGGAGGGGGGACTGACACCCACCCAAAGTGGAGGCTTTAATTTCCCTCCTTATCCCCCTGCACCACGCCTTTTCCACCCCATCCCATTGCTCCACCACCTCTCATCTCATTAAAGTCTTCGGGGTGATTTCACCAACCCCGGGCAAAATCAACGTGGAAAAAATTGCTGGGAGGAAGGAACCGAAGGCGGAGAGTGATAAATATTGAAAGGGTGGGATTTCGATGTAGGCTGCAACAGCTGTGCCGGTTACAGTGTCACACTATCTCTCCACAGGTTTACTGACCCATTTCCATTCACACGGCTGCCAGTATCTTAGCAACTGCAACAGTCCCCCAAGAACAGGCATATTGCCTGCTATTAGTGACTGCTGCAACTGTGTCAAGGTTAGCTCTCTCCCTCCAAGCCCTGCCGGGTTTGTTTTTTGCCCAAAGCCAGCACAGTCTGTTTGGTGATGTGTCCCCCAGCAACCATCCTGGGTGTTGGGTGTTCATCTCTGCCATGGAAAATGCCAACAGGGCTGGAGCGGTTGGTGGGATGGTGGTTGTGGGGATGGGTGATGGATGGGATGATGGTTTAGGTGATGGGATGTTTCAGGATGTGGGTTGGGGTGGTGGGTTGGAGCAGGATGCAGGATAGGGTGCACTGGGAGATGCTGTAGGGTGTTGGTGATAGGGTGGGGTGCATAGTGTGTCCCCAAAAACAGGACCATTGCCATCTGGTTGGGTGTCACTGTCACACCTGTGCAACTCTGAGCCCTGAGAACCTGGAGAAGATTGGAGCCTGTGCTGATCCCACTTGGGTGCTGGGTGTTCATCTTTTCTATGAAAAATGTCGGCAGGGCTGGAGGGGTTGGTGAGATGGTGATGGACAGGATGTGGATTTGTGTGGTGGGATGGTGCAGGATTGGGGAGTGGGATGCACTTTGACTGGCAGGATGGATGAGAATGCACTGCTGGATGGTGGGATGAAGCAGGAGGTGGGGCTGGGTGTGCTAGGAGATTTTACAGGATGTTCAGGATGGTGTGGGGTATGTAATGCAACCGCCAAAGTAGGAGTGTTGTTGTCCAGCTGGTGTCACCCCTGCCCCTGTGCAGCACAGAGCCCCTGGAAGTCATGGGAAGGGGTTGGGCGCTGCACTGATCCTGCTTGGGGTGTCATCTTGCAACCTGCCAGCAGGTTTGCTTTTCCCCCAAAGCCAGCACGGGCTGTTTGGTGACATTCTCCCAGAAACTGTCCTGAGTGTTGGGTGTTCGTCCCTGCCATGGGAAGTGATGGATGGGATGTGGGGTGGCGTGATGGGATGGATGGGATGGTGGAGCTCAGCATGCTGGGGATGCTGCAGGGTGTTGGTATGGTGTGTCCCCAAAGACAGGAGTCTTGTCATTCAGCTGAGTGTCAGCATCATCCCAGCCTTGGCAAGTCACCTGGAGGGGATTGGAGCCTGCACTGATCCCACTTGGGTGTCGCAAGCTGGACTGGCCTCATCCTGTGCCCTCAGGGGCTCAGACCTGGTTGGGCATGGGCAAGGAATGGTGCGTGTCCCTGGGGTCTGCAGTGGCACCTGGGGCTTGGAGGGAAACACACGTCTGTCCAGGCACCAGCACACACCAGGCTGGGACAGCAGTGCCACATGGGTGACATCCACCGACACCATCTCTGTTCCCACAGCACTGGCCCCGAGGGAAGGAGCAAATGAGAGAAGGGACTTCTGGTCCCCAAAAAATGTGTGATATCGGGGTGACCAAACCCACACAGCAGGGAGAGGATGAGCAGCTGGTGCATCCCCAAACACCCCATGCAAGGAGGGAAACGGAGGCATAGGGCCCCTACCTCGGCAGGCAGAGCCGCCCTCACGCAGCTCCCAAGGGCTGAGGAGCAGCAGGGTGGCTGCTGGGCTGGGCAGGGTGCGTCCCGACCGCCCATCCCGGCCAGCCTCCCCCGGCAGCACTGCAGACAGCAGGCTCCACACCGGCACGGCCGCGGGGACGGCTGCAAGGGAAGCCACAAAAATGATTTAAGGGGCTGGCGGGATTGATTTATTAAGAACAATTAAAAGCACTAAATACGCTTAGCTCAGCCAGACACCGAGCAGGGAGCCTGGAGGGGAGAGACCTGTCTGCTGGATCTGGAGGGCGCAGCTGGCAGCAGGATACTGAGCAGTGCTGGGGGCATGGGGTTGCACTGGGCTGGGCTGGAGCAGCTGGGAAAAGGAGAGGGGTGCTGGGGGAAAGGCAGTGCAATGGGGTGCAGCACCCTGGGGCTGGATTTGCATCCAGGATGGATATCACTCTGGGATGGATTTTCACCCAGGTGTGCATTTGTAGTGGGATGAATTTGTACCCAGGAATGGACTTGCTTCAAGGGATGAGTAGTCACCCCAGGCTGGGTTTGTATTTGGGGATGAGCTTGTATCCAGGGGAGGGGTTCACCCAAATATGGGTTTGCATCCTGCAGTGGGATGAATTTGTATCCAGGGGAGTGTTTGCACCTCAGCTGGAAGGGACAGAAGGGATAGAAGGGGTGGAAGGGATGTCAGGGACCAGGAGGCCCCAAGGGCTGCACTGAAGAGCTGTTCAGAGCCAGTGCCAGCTGCAGAATGCCCTGTAGGAGCAGTAAGCCATCCTGGGCAGGGTATTGCTGTCCCAGTCTGACAGTGCTACCCCGGGAACTTTGGCAAAAGGATTCCCCACCTGTGGGCATTCACGAGGCTGACACGAGTGTGAGCCCAAGGAACTCATGGAGCAGAAACCCCAAAATGTTGTGACATCTGCAGACCTGCATCCCTCTCAGGAAATCCCAGCCAAAAGTCCTTGGAGGCTGGGAGAGTCCTTGGATGTGTCCAGACCTGCCCAGCCTGGCTCCTCCCAGGCACCAGTGGTGGGGGACAGGGAGAGCTGGGGTCTCTCCTGGGGTCCCCAGTGCTGTCACCATGCAGGATGAGCTTTGGCCAGCAGCTCTGTGTCTCTGCATGCTGCCAGGGTGTTGGGATGCCAGGAATGGGGGCAGAGGACTGTGCCTTGCATTCTTCCAGTCCCAGTGGCCGCCTGCAGTGGGAGTACTGGTTTTGCACCCATTTTCTAGTGCCATGCAGGATCCATCCCCTTCACTAGGCTCACCAGGCTGGCTCTACTTTGGGATGGCAGGGGGGATCCAGGGGATGCTCCAGGACATTGGGATACCAAGCCATGCTGCCTTCCTACACTTAACCCCTCCCAGGGCTATCAGGGAGGTAGAGGTCAGGTTTTTAGGTTTGGGTTCAGATCTTCCACACAGAGGCCCCACGATCTCCTCCAGTCACCTCACCCTGGGGCTGGATGTGCCCATATCTCCAGCATCATTTGGGTCCCTGTGCCATAAGCCATGCTGGGCACATGCTGCTCACCAAAACCCACAGTATCGGAGGGGACCCCTGCCCTGACCCCCCAGATAAGAGCCCCGGGAGTCAGGAGGTGCTGGGAAGGGTGCTGAATGGGAACAAAAGGTCCGCGGGGCGGCTGACAGGGGCAAGCAGAGCCAGAGGCTTTCCGCTGACCCTGCTCCAGCGGCCCCAGCCCCGGCCTCCTCCTGCTGCCCACACCCGCTCCTGCCGACGTCAGCGCTTCCCGGCAGTGCTCCCAGGTCTACCTGGAGCTGGCTGAGAGGTGGAAGAGTCATTTCTGCCTCTGCCCTGGTGCTTACGCCTCTGCCAGCCCTGGCCAAAGCCTCCCGAGGCAGGGTGGGTGCTCATGCCTTGTGCCCAAGCATCACCGTGGGCCAGGTGTCTTTTTCCCATGAGGATGGAGCCGTGGTGAGGTGTGGAATGTGGTATGATTTGGGTGCTGGCCATGGTGTGGGTTTTGGGTACCCCTTTGTACCCCACTGCGCTCACTGAGCATGCCTGTGGGGACAGTGGCTGGGATTAGGGATGGATGGAGGTGGCCAGGGATGGAGGTGGAGGAGGTGACCAGGAATGGAAACAGCCAGGGATGCAAGTAACCAGGGGTGGAGGCAGCTGCAGATGGAAGTGGCCAGAGATGGAGGTGCTCAACGGCCCTGCCACAGCATTTGCCTCTGTGCTCCTGCTTGCCCGAGTGCTGGCAGAACCACCGGCAGTGGGGACAAAGCTAGGGGCCATGGGACAAGTGGGCTGCCCACGGTCACCAGCTGGAACACACTGGTGTCCCAGCAGCCACGCCGGGGGTAAGTGGGTGCAGGGACTCGCCGAGAGCCGTGCAAGGGCGGCGGTCGCAGAGATGGGACAGCCCCAGGGCACTCGGCAGTGGGTCTCCGGGTACCTCTGGTCCCGCCAGCGCTCCTGCCGCTGGCTGCCCAAGGGTTAACGAGAGTTTGCTGCTCCTGCAGACAATTAGTGACATCTTTGCTGACAACGCCACACTGAGCCTCTGCCGCCTCCCCGGCAGCACCGGCCCGGCCGCCCCCGCGCCCCTCGCGGCCCCTCTGCTTCTTCGCCACCGTGGCCCTGCCGTGGTCCAGCCTGCACCGCGCCCCGACACCGCGCCCGGCGGCGTTCGGCAGCGGCGGCAGGATTGCAATCCCGGGCGGAGCAGTCGGCTCCCCTCGCTGCCCTCTGACCCGCTGTTGCTGTGGAAACTGCATCCCACGTAGGATTATGGAACCAGAATCCGCAGGCTCCAAGCTCCCCTCCAAATCCAGACGGTCACCGGGTTCCCCCCGCCCGCAGCGCCAGCCCCCCTGCCAGCGGTGCCTGCGGGGTGCCCACAGGGTGCCCGATATCCCCAGAGCGGTGGCATCTGGGTACTGGAGGAGGTGGCAGCAGCATTCCTGCCTTCCCTGGTTTGCACCCACTGGCTAATGACACTGCTGAAGATGTCCTAGTGTCACCACGAGGCCATCAGTGACCCCTGGCCCATCTGCTCTCTCTTGTGCCGCCACCTGAGTATCATCTCCCTGTGTGCCATCCCTGGATCTCAGGGGGAGAGAGTGGTGTGCTAGCAGGACCCTCACCCTCAAACAGCACCCCAGGAACGTGGGTCTGCACCAAGGACCCATCCCCTGCACCTCTGAGGCAGCACCTCAGAGCTGGACACCCACCAGAGACCCCCACACCCACAGGGACCGGCAGCGTGGGTTCCCCATGGGGAGAAGGGATGGGCACGGGGGAGAGCAGAGCCCGTTTGGGGAGCTCTGTGGGCTGCGCTTGTGTCTCAGCATCTCTCCTGCCACCCGAGGAGGTAGGAGCTGAATTAATCGCGATCAATTAGTGCTGCTTGCAGTCCCTGGCTCCCTCCCTGCACCAGCTTTGTGCCGTCACACCCAGCCAGGGGGGACCGGTGTCCCCTACAGCATCTGTGTAACATCGGGGACTGCAGCCCCTCTGGACCTCCAAACGGGGATAGGGAGCAAGCAGGGTGTCCCCCAGCCCATGTGGCCATGAGAAACATCCCTGCCATAAAATTTGGTGGAGGGGATGAGGAGGGGGCTGCATGAATCCCTCAAGGTGCCTCTGCCAGGCTGGAGCAGGGTGATGGGGTGTCCAGAGCAAGAGTCTGGATCCTGCAGGATACTGCAGCAAATGCCCTGCAATCTGCAGCCGGATGAATCCCACCTTCCTTCCCCCGCAACGTGCTGCCCTGGGCTACAGCTAATCTATTGTGCGCTGGGCTGCAGCCAGCACAAGCTGCAATACAGTAAATCCTTCTGCAGTATCCTGCAAGGGGACCAAGCCCAGCCGCAGCCGCCCGCCGCCGCCAGACAAAGATGGGGGACCCCCGCGGGGATGGGGCACAGGGGATGAGGGCACCAGAGGGTGGCAGGACCCCTGGCATCGTGCTGGCAAAGATGGGAGAATGAAGCCCTTGAGCAGGGTGGGAAGTTCTCCAGGGAGTTTTGGGTGGTGCTGGGCATTCTACTGGCCCTCCAAATCTGTGGGTAGGGAGATGCTCAGTCCTCTGTGTTTGGGTTTTCCCGAAATATCAGCACCACCATGTTGCCCCTTCCATGTCCCAATGTGATGCAGGGGTTTCCATGCCTGCCCTTTCCCTGCCCGTGGTGCATCCCTCCCTGTGCCTCACTTTCCTCACCAGTATAGGACCACCAAGCCCCTCAGCCCCCTCCCTCAAGCAGGCTCCATCACATGTGAGCCCCGCTGCCCTTTTCCAGGGGATTTTTCTTGGATACTGTCATTATGGTTATTATTACTATTATTATTATTATTGGGATGTTGTTGGGGCTCTGCAGCTCTGCCGGACCCGTCTTTGGCGAGTGAGGCATCCTTCAAAGGGAAGGCGCTCCGTCACCGCCCCACAGCAGCTGTGTTCTCCTCAATTAGAAGAGGTAATGAAGCAATTTATGGGCATCTACAAAGTGATGTGTGAGTGACAGGCTGTGTACGATCTGCGCTGGGGCTCTGCCGGCAAGTTGTCTTCTTCCAATTTTAATGGAAAGCTCCCCGGCAAGGGGGGAGAGTAAACATTGGTGTGTCTCTAGGTGTGTGCGCTCCAAAGAGTTGGTGGTGCCAGTGCAGTGTGGTTCGGTGCAGAGAGTCCTGGGTGCTCCAGTCCCCATCCCTGGGGAGTCTGAGCCGCGGTGGAACTGGAGATGGGAGGCAGCTGGGTGGGAGTCGAGCCTGGGACTGGGGTGCTACGTGACACCTGGGTCCTCTGGAATGGTTGGCCACAGCTCCAGGTACTGCCCATCCTGCTTCTGCCTCAGTTTCCCTGTCACTATCCATGTCCCCACTGCATGGCACTGGCAGACCCCTTCTTCACATACCCAGCTTTTGGTGGACCACCATGGCCTCTCAAGGGGGAGGGTGAATTGTGTTTTGGGGTCAAACCCCAGTGGCTTCCATTGCCACCACCAGGGTGTGGGGTGGGGTCTGCAGTGCTGTCCTGGTGTTTTGGGTGCCTGGGGTGTCCCTGGAGCTTGTGCATGCTGCCATGGGGCCTTGTACCTCCAAGCTGGTGTAATCCTGTGTTCACAAAGGTGGGTGCTGCACCTCCAGCACCTGTCTGTGTACCTGTAACCATCAGTGCGCTCCGTGTGCCTGTCCATGTTCCTGTACCTGTCTGTGTGTACCTGTTCATGCTCATCACGTGTGACCCACCCGTATGCACATTGGTGCCCACACGTGTTCCTGTACCTGTGTGTGCACCCACACCACTGCAGGTGTGTGCAGCTGCACCTGTACGAGGTCTGACTGCACACCCGTATGCAAATCCTCCCCCAAGCCTGTACCTGTGCACACACCTGCATGTGCACGACCATTTTGTGCACATTCAGGCCTGTTAGTGGGTGCAGCACCTCCATGCCTACATATTTGGGGGTGCCAGGTCGCCGGTGTAATGGGGCAGGGGTTGCCCCCGCCTCTCCACACCCCTGCCCCATCATGCCGGCATTGGCATCATCCCTAGTGGCTCCCACACCCCAGCTCGGCCCCAACCGGCCGCATCTCCCAGGAAACAGGATCCACAGCCAGGAGTTTCCGCTCAACTCGTGTGTGCCTCCCACAAAAAAAAAAAAAAAAAAAAAAAAAAAAANAAACCCACCCTGACACCAGCACGGCCGTTAATCCTGCCCGGCTCATTCTGCTTTTCTTGTCTAGCCAGTTTCTAAAACTGGCCAAGGGAGGCAACTGGCTGCTCTCCCCCCACCCAGAACCCCCCTCGATCCCCACCTGGTCGCCCCGGCGCGGTGTCAGCACCTGGACACCATCACCCCACTGCCTGCGCGGTGGGGCTGCGATCGGGCGGCGCTGGGGTGCGGGTGGGCACCGGCGGACCCAAGACCCCAGTGGGCGCATTGTCAGCATCTTCCCATCCCGGCGGGCGCCCCTTTGCTGCCCTGGGCAGCCCCCAGCCCCAGCGCCGGGGGAGCATGGCTGTGCCGAGCGAGCCTTCGGCACGGGCACGCGTCCATCTGGCGCCTTCCAAATGTTACTGGCCTCGCAGGATCCCGGCTCCGCTTGGCGTTAACCCGCAGCGCACCGGTGGGGAACGGGGGGAGCTGGCCACTGCCGCTGTGACCCTCCCGGCGGCCTCCAGCAGGGAGCCGGGGGCTGTGCAGCTGCCCAGGGTGCCAGTGCCGGGGGCGGGGGGCGCGGGCAGCCAGCGGACCCCCTCCGCGCCCGCGCGGCCGCGGGTGTTACATGACCCGGCGTGGCCAGCGCTGGGCAGGGACACACCGGGGCTGTGACTCATGCTGTGGCTATAACAGGGAGCCCGGGGAGGGGGGCCGCGACCATCTGCGCAGCCTCAGGGCTGCCAGCACCGTACGGGGGCCCTGGGGTGCGCTCCCTGCAGGAGCCCGTGGCACCTCCGGGAACAGGGAACAGGGAGTCGCGCGGGGAAACACTCCCCGCACCCCGGCGAGCGCCTGGTACTCCGAGCGGGCACCCCGAGGGAGGGGCGCTGGTGTGTCCTGTACCCTCCCGCAGGCAGGGACAGGGCAGAGGAGGGGGCCCGGAGGCTGCTCGCTTCCCGCGCCGGCTCGACGGGGCGGGGGAACAAAGCTGGCACCGAGGGAAGAGCTAAATTTAGCCGGTTTCCCTGCTAGCTCTGAACTGCGGCGTTGGGCTCCAGCCGGCCGAGGTGCTACCATCGCTGCGGTCCATCTGTCGAGCCGTTCCCCAGCCCTTTCGAGCCCCTCCAAGCCACGGAGGCGGGCCAGACCCCTCCACGACTGGGGGTTGGGGGCTGCATCCGTGCTGGGCGATGCCACTGGGGTCACCTGAGTGCCCACCACCATCCAGGGGCAGCGGGGTACCCGCCTTTGTGGACTGGTAGGGGAGGGTCCTTGCACGAGGGAACGGGGGATGACTGTGGGGCGAAATGGGTCGCTAGACGGGTTGGCTGTTGTGGCGAGATCATTTCTTGAGGGGGAGATGGGCATTACAGGGGCATGGACTTTGTGGGGTAATAGTCTCTGGAGGGGAGACAGATGGTCCTTGCAGGGGAAATAATTTCTTTTGGGGGAGATGATCGTTGCAGGGAAGATGGTCATGGCAGGAGAAATGGTTCTTATGGGGAAGGTGGTGCTTGAAGGCAACATGGTTCTTGCAGGGGAAAGTCGTTGCAGGGCAAACGCTTCTTATGGGGGAAATGGCCATTGCAAGGGAGATAGAGAGGTCCAAGGCCACTGCTGGTGAGGTGGAGGAGATGGTTTTGTGCAGGCAAGATGGTCCTTGCATGGAAGGTGGTGGTTTCAGGATAGATCTTTTCTCCAGGGGAAGATGGTCCTTGCAGGGGAGATGTTTTTTTCTGAAGGGAGATGGTCCTTGCAGGGGTGATGGTTTCTTGCAGCAGCAGGAATCAGGACCTGACCAGGCATCCCCAGCCCTGCCCACCTCAAGGGCACTGTGCTATGTTCTGGTGTTGAGGACTGAACTATCGAGGGTGCCACCAGCTGCAGGACCCCCAGGCCTAGAGGTGCCACTAGCCAGGTGGGGGCTGTGCTGCAGGAGACTCCAGTGCCAGGCACATCCAGAGGCAGGCCCAGGAGAAGGGCCATGTCCCCTGACTCAGCACCAACCCCCAGCAGCAAGGGGATGTCCCTGGGGCCCCTGTTGCCAGGACCAGGGGGATTGCAGGGAAATGAGCTCCCCAGCCATCTTCCTGCAGCTCTGGGTTATGAGGAGATGTCAAAACTTTTAGCATCCCATGTTTATAGTCCAGTGGTCCTAGACGCTCCCTCCCAGTGCCAGGGTGGGTGTCTGAGCCTGCCCGAGGCATGTGACACCCTGGGATGACATGAGGGCAGAACCCAGGTATGTTTGCCCCATATGCCAGCCAATCCCTTCCCGGCGCTGCTGACCCTGCAGCACATTGGAGAGACATGTCCCCTCACCCTGCTTGTGGGCACCCCAAAAAAACCTCCCATAGGCCCACAAAGGGGACTGGCGGCCAAGCAGCTTGTCTGGACCTGTTACCTAAGATGAAACCCAGGCGCCATCTGCTCCATCTCCTAATTAAGAGCATGGCAGAGGAGTCAGGGCAGCGGGGGGACGTGGTGACAGCAGGGGGGATGTGACAGCGGGGCTCCAGCCATGGGGTGACAAACTGAAAGAAGGGTCAGGGCTGCCTGCAGGCATTGCGTGCCCCAGCACCCATCTGTGCCCACCCTTCTGAACCCCCAGCTCCTGACCTGCTCCCAGTCACAGGGCAGGGGGTCCCCAAGGTGGGTGGGTAGACCCCCAGCACTGATGGGTGCCCCACTTCAGAGGAGGGCAGGGTGTGCTGACAGGGGATGATGTGTGGAGAGGAGGGAGCAGGAGCTGGGTGCTTTGGGGCCTGCGATGCTGAATCAGAGGGGATGCGGAGGTTGGCGTGGAGGGGGTGGTGCAGGCGGAGGGACCCCCCGCGTGGCTCAGAGAGGCGGTGGCCAGTGGGGGCCGCCTGGGGAACACGGAAACCCTCGGCAAGCGCCTGCCAGGAAGCTGTCACTGGAGGGGATTTTCCATTGGTGTCAGCAGGCGCAGGACGGGCTGGGAGGAACTCGTGGGGCGGGAACTGGGGGCGCCTGGGAGGGGACCAGGGGGGTGCAAGGGACGGGGCACAGAGGGAACAAGCTCCCCGATGCCCCAGGGGTGGCGCGCAGAGCCCGTGGTGCCCCCAGATGTGCAAGAACAGGGGAGGAAAACCACCATGGTGTGTTAGTGGGCAAGGCAGAGGCACTGCCACGGTGTCCCCGTGTGAGACACGAGTGGGACACCGCGATGCCAGCTGGGGGGGCGAGGGGGGCAAGTAGGGCATCCTGCAGTGGAAGACCAGCTGTGCACACAGGATACGGGTGACAGCGGGACGCCCCTTCGCCCATATGGGTACTTAGGGCCACCCCAAACCTTCGCAGCGCTCCGCGGTCCCCAGGCAATGGCGGGGGCAATAGGGAGGACGCCCCGTCCCCGCCGTTGCCGCCAAGGGCGGCTGGGCCCGGCCTCCGGCAGGGTGGCAGGCGTCGGGCCAGCGTGTCCCCATCTGTGTGGCGGCTGTGTCCCTGCCGCCTGCCTGTCTCTCGGTGGCATCTCCGGCCCCACCCTGACGTCTGGGTGGCCTCGGAGCCGGGCACCAAACCACGTCCGTGTCCTGCGGGGCCATCCCTCCATCCCCCCGCCGCCGCACCGGTGCCAAGGCGGCCCCTCCGTGCGCGCCCTGTGCCAGCGTTGCGGATCGGGGCTGGGTGCCAGAAGCCTCGGGGAGCTTAGAGGGCTTGGGGACTCCTGCAGCCCCCTGCACACTGATACTGCCACCCCACGGCACCCTTTCAACCAAAGAGGGAGGTGGGAGGACATTCTGCTGGGTTGGACAGGGCTTGGGGCAGCCTGGTCTAGTGGATGGCGTCCCTGCCCATGGCAGGGGGCTGGAAGGCGATGAGCTTTAAGGTCCCTTCCAACCCAAACCATTCCGTGATTCTGATTCCTCTCGCCGCCAACCTCCGTCAAGCCTGAAACCGTTAAACTAATTAAAGCTTTGCAGCAGCAGGATTAAGCCCGGGCAGGGGAGGTGGGAGCCCAGGTAGTCGATTAGTTCACCAGGCGAGGATATTGGATTTCTGCGAGGCGAGTCAGCAGTCTTCGGGGGCTGTTATCTTTGCAGGGCTGCGGGGTCAGGAGGTGGGAAGCGGAGGTGACTGCAATCTCGCCCGCTTCATCCCCCCGCTCTTCATCCTCNCCCCCCCCCGGCCCCGCCGCAGCACCCTGTCTGGCCGGCTCTCCCCCGCCCGCGGTGCCTTGTCTCTATCTCTGCTTCTCCCTCCGTCCCTCCTCGCTTGTGTGGTCTCGGCTGGTGTTTTGTAACCAGCGAGGAGAAAGAAAAAATTAAAAGAATTTTTTTTTTAGAAAGGGGAAAAATAAAAAAAAATAAGGAAAAAGGCCCTACCCCTGGCGAGGAAGCCAGGAATGGCGAGGTCCGGAGAGCCTAATGGGAAACATGTGGCGGCTGCCTGGGGCTGAGCGGGGAGGTGAAAGTGAGCGCGGAGGCGCGGCGAACATCCCGGTGCGCCCCCAGCTCCCTCTGCAGCGCAGCCCCCTCCCCACCGCCGCTGCCGGGATCCCACCTGCGCTGCGCACCGTGGTGGGCGGGGGTTGGTGGGTGCTGCCGGCCCCGTGGTGGGTGGATGTGGGAGGTGCAGGTGGTCCCCGCTGGGGAGGGTGGTTTGGACGGGGTGAGGGCGGAGCCCCGGCGCAGGGAGCGGCCCCCGCGTGTCACGGGACACGCGGCCCCCGTGGGACCTAGGGCAGGGGCCGGACGCCGGTGGTGTGGGGTAAGAGTCACGGCATATGCGCAGCGCCCGCGGCCCCCGGGCTGCACCCCGGGGATGAACGAGGGCAGTGGAGAACGTGCAGAAGACGGGTAATGGGGTGTCCAGAGACCCCACACACCCCGCTGGGGACCCCACGGGCGTCCCGCTGTGTTTGCCAAAGCATCCGCAGCCCCGTGCGCCACGGACAGACCGGGGGACGGCGGCGCAGAGCTGGGGGTTGCACCCCGACGGCCCCCGACACCCCGAACCTCCCCAGCGAACCGCGCACAGCGGGGACCAGCTTGCGGCGGCTGTTCTGGAAAACCTCCCGTATGTTTCCTTCCTGCCTGCCTCCCCTCCGACAGCTCCCTGGGCACACCAGCAGCCTCAGCAGAGACCGGTCTTTCTAGCACATATTTTCCTGCTCCACATAGCCCTTGGTGTAACTTTACACCGAGGTGCCCGCATCTCCGCGGTGCCAGCGCTGCGCCCAAAGGCTGGCGGGGAGACGGGGAAAGGAGGGGATGCGGATGGACTGACAGGTTTGAATTCTCTTTCCCTGCCTTGTTGATAAGTTGTCACGCTAATCCAGACACCGGGAAGAGCCTGGATCACGCCGAGCGACTGCGTGTGTGTGTCTGCGGGTGTGTGCTGGGGGAGGGAGACAACCGGCAGGGATTCACACGCGGCGCTGGGGAGGGAAAACAGGCGGACATGCTGGCACGGCGGGATTGCAAGGGGCTAAGGGTCTCCACCGTGCCCCCCTGTGCCACGTGGGCAGCGGCTGTGTGTGCCTCGACCTCCTGCAGGAGAGCTGGGGGCCAGAGCTTTCTGCACACGCATGTGCGATGTTCACATCCGTGTGGATGTGCACACGTGTGCCTACAGCCTGGAGGGGAGATCGTCCCCCTCGTATGGGCAATTCAAGGCGTGTATGTTCAAAGCATGGGTGAGGAGGAAAGGGTCCTGCCCCAAAACGCCACCCCGGGCATCCCGTGATGGGGCGAAGGGCACAGCGTGTCCCCTTGGGCTGTGGCTTCGAGGGGGAGGTGTCGGCGTGTGGCACATGGTGTGCCCAGCTCTGCGGGTACCCATGGCAGCTGGGGCAAGGGGTGATCCCAGGGAAGGGGGCCACTGGGCTGATGTACGGGGGTCTCTCTTGAGCAGATGGGAGCTCGGTCGTCTGTCAGCCCCTCGCACTGGAGAACGGTGCCAGCCCACCAGCTGAGTGGTTCCCGTGTGCCCAGGGCTCCGGCCCTCGCCAGCCCGGCGGCGACAGCGACAGCAGGAGCTTCCGAGTGAATCTGCACTGCAAACACCCCCGAAACAGGTACCTGGGGGCCTCAGCCCAAAAATGGAGTGCACCAAGGGGGATTGGCAGCACACCTTGGTCGAGATGTTCTGTCCATCCCTGTCTGGGACGTACAGGGCATGGGCTCCCCGGCTCTGCACAGCCTCCCAGCTCGGGATTTTGGGGTGAACAGAGGGGCTGCAGCCCCTACGGAGTTCAGGATGGCCTGTGCAGTGGGCACGTGGTGCTCGGCACCCATCCTTGAGTGCCCGAGCCACTTCATCATCTCCCTCGCTATACTGCATTCCAACAAGGGGAAACTGAGGCAAGCGCCACAGCGGGGCGTCCCGGTGAGGGGAGGCGTGGCACCGGGCAGCGTCACCGCGGGTGGGGGTCGCAGCTGTGCGTGGGGTGTCCGCGGCGGAGCCGGGGAGATGTGGGGGTGGGATGTGCGGAGCCGCCTCCTCGGGCCAAGACCCCCCCGAGTGTCCGGAGCGCGGCTCGCCGGGGACACCTAGTGGCAGCGCCACCAAAGGACCCCCGCCACCCCCGCCCCACGGAGGGGGTGCTGGTAGTGGTGGGGATGGGAGGGGGCACATAAACCTCTCCCCTCTGTCCCCCAGATCAGAGGGAGCCTCCCCCTCTTTGCCCATTCCCCCGCAACCCCGACGCCACGGTGAGGGGTGGCCGTGGGAGCTCGGGAGGAACAGCCCCTGGTATGGAAGGACCAGCACAGGGGTGGTGGGCACTTAAGTGAGCCCCCTCCCCCGTGTGGGGCTGACCCTGCACACCTCTTCCTTTGCAGAGAGCTCAAGTGCAATAGCAGGAGCAGCAGCAAAGCCGAGGGTAAGTTCCAGTCCTCAGACGTCCTCACAGACACCCAAACTCTACCCCTATGGAAGGCTGGGAAAACCCAGACCCCCACAGAAGGCAGCTACTCTTCTTCACCTGGGAGGGAGCCCTGTGCTGGAGTGTGGCACGAGTGGTCCTGATGTGGGGGGGACATCCAGCCCTTGCTCCTGAGCTGGGGAAGGCATCCAGTTCCCCCAAGTCCCCATTCTCCCACCTGTGAGCAGGGCTGTCACATTCCTGCAGTGCCAGCCAGGTCTTTGCTGGGGCAGAGGAAGCTGGGGGATGGATATGAGGACCTCATCCCTGAGAACGGGGGGATGGAATGAGGCTCTGCTGGCTGGTTTTGGCTGGAAGTCACTGTCCCCTTCTCTACCACCCATAGGTCCTGGTGTCACCTTCCCTGACCCCCATGTCAGCAACTGCTCGGCCAAGCGGCACGCGGGGGAGGAGGAGGTCAGGATGCGTGTGAAGCCCCCGGGCCCAGTGGTAACGACCAGCGTTGTGCGTGGCTCACCCGACTACGTCCGAGAGCCCAAATTCTACCCGCCAGGACACCCAGTGCAGCGGCCCCCAGCCTGCCCGGCTGAGAAGGCGTTGTCCTGCAGTGTGCTCAGCTTCCCTGAAGGCTCGTGCCCCGCGCTTGGCCGGGAGCACCAGGCAGGCTCTCTGCTGCACGGTGACCCAGCCGACCGCTGCCAGAGTGTCCACGGGGGCACCAAGGCGGCCGAGGACCTGCTGGGCTGTGCCGGGGAGCCCCGGATCCTGGGGGGCAGCGCAGAAGAGGCACCTGCCCGTGACCGGGCGCCCAAAACCTTCCCCAACGCGACACTGGCCGCAGGCCGCTGCAACGTAGACAGCATCCTCGCCTTGCTCCGGAGCAAGTGCGGCAACGGGCACATCAACCTCCACCCCGTGGTGCAGCTTATCGACATCATGAAGGACCTCAACCGCCTCTCCGAGGATCTAAAGAACAGTGGGGTGCACCTGGACTGTGGCAGCCTCCGTGGTGGCGGTGGGGCTCACGAGGACAGCCGCCTTCTGCCCACTGACCGTGACCTCCAGTACAGCTTCTTCTCCTCACCCTCACTGGCCAACAGTATCCGCAGCCCCGAGGAGCGGGGGGTGCTCCTAAAATCTGACCCGTCACGGCACCTCCGGCCCCCAGGACGTGATGGAGAAGCTGAGGGAGGCAGGGGAAGTGCCCCACAGCCCCCAGGACACAATGTGGGTGTGGGGGATGTCTCCAAAGCTCCGGCGGATGAAGCCGGCTGCTCCCAGCCTGATGCCAGCGATTACTCGGAACTGGCTGAGGCGGACATCCTGAACGAGCTGGCCTCCCTGGCTTGCCCAGGGACACAGCTGCTGGAGTCACAGGCGATGGAGCCACAGCCCCAGTTGCTGCCAGCACAAGAGCTGGACTCCCAGTCCCGGCTGTTGGATTCCCAATCCCTGGAGTCACAGCCCCAGCTGCTTGATTCACAGAGCCTCGAGCCGCTGCCAGAGTCGCTGGAGCTACAAAACCTGGAGCCGTTGGGGCTGCAGTCACTGGAGCCGCTCTCAGAGTCGCTGGAGCTGCAGTCACTGGAGCCTCTGTCCGAGTCGCTGGAGCTACAGTCACTGGAGCCGCTGGCGGAGCCTCTGGGGCTGCAGACCCTAGAGACACTGCCTGGAGCGCTGGAGCCACCGCTGCTGCCCACCGAGCCCTCACTGCTGGAGCCGCAGCCACTGGGAACCGTGTCGGAGCTGCTGGAGGCACAGCCGGGTGCTGGCGACCCTCTGCGGCCCCATGGGCTGCAGCCTCGGCTTGGGGGGTGTCCCCTGAGCACTATGGTGAAGCGGGGCCCCTGTGGGGGCCGGGGGGCTGGGCGGTGTGGAGAAGACCACCGCAAGTACGCCCTGCGCCGGACAGATAAGCCAAAAATGCTGTGCCGCCGGAGGAGGGCGGGCCGAGGGCGCCGGGTGGACATCACCCCCGAGAGCCATGTTCTGTCTCCCCTCGCCCTGCCCACCGAGATGCCCCCCGGACCCGAAGAGCCCGATACCCCAGTGCTGAGCCCCCCACCGCCACCAACCCCCACCACACTGGACCCCAATGAGATGCCCAAAGTCCCCCCAGCAGGGAAGAAGAGCAAGTGCCGGGGAGTGAGGAAGATGGTGGTGAAGATGGCCAAAATCCCTGTGTCCCTGGGGAGGAGGAACAAGACCACCTACAAGGTGTCATCGCTCAGCAGCAACTTGAACCTGGAGGGGAAGGAACTGGCAGCCAGCAGCTCTATGGAGCCCACACCACTGCTCAAGATGAAGAACAATGGGCGCAACGTGGTCGTGGTGTTCCCCCCTGGTGAGATGCCCATTATCCTGAAGCGCAAGCGGGGCCGGCCTCCCAAAAACCTGCTGCTGGGCCAAGCCAAGCCCAAGGAGCCCACTCCGGAAGTGAAGAAGAGGAGGAGGAGGAAGCAGAAGCTGGCCTCGCCCCAGCCGTCCTACATCGCCGATACCAATGACAGCAAAGCTGACTACTCGGACGTGTTGGCCAAGTTGGCCTTCCTCAACCGGCAGAGCCAGTGCTCGGGGCGCTGCTCGCCGCCCCGCTGCTGGACCCCCAGCGAGCCTGAGTCCATCCACCAGGCCCCCGACACCCAGAGCATCTCCCACTTCCTGCACCGTGTCCAGGGATTCCGCCGGCGCGGCGGCAAGGCGGGGGGCTTCGGTGGGCGCGGGGGGAGCCACGCCGCCCGCGCCGCACGCTGCTCCTTCAGCGATTTCTTTGAGGGCATCGGGAAGAAGAAGAAAGCCCCCGCCGCCCTCCACAGTGACCCCGTGCACCCTCGCAAGCGCGGCCGGCTGGAGCCCGATCCCGTGGGCAAACCCAAGCGGAAGCGACGGGCGCGCAAGAACGGGGCGCTCTTCCCTGAGCCCAGCTCCGGGCAGAGCTTTGGGGACGGCCCTGCCGCAGAGTGGGCGGGGGGAGAGAAGGGCAGCCCCTGGGCCCCCCACCACGGCCACCCCGGCAGCCAGGCTGGACGCAACGGCAGCTACCAAGGGGCCGAGGTGAGATCTTTCCATGCTGCAGGGCTGGAGTCGGGCTCCTCCAGCCGCGCTGCTTTCTACGCCAGCAGCGCACCGTCCTCGCAGACAGAGACCGGTCCGGAGCGGCACAGCCTCTTCACTGGATATTTCCGCTCCTTGCTGGACTCGGATGACTCCTCTGACCTGCTGGACTTCGCCCTCTCCGCATCCCGCTCTGAGTCCCGTAAATCGGTGGCTGCCTACACAGCACCGCCGGCCACGCTGCCTGGCCAGCGGGGCATGGCTGCCTACACAGCCCGCGGTGGCAAAGTGGCAGCGGCCAGCCCCGCTGCCGAAGCCGCCTTCCACGCGGCCATGCAAGGTCGGCCAGCATTCCCGCCTGGCCGTGCCTCCAGTGGCTACGGGGTGACCCAAGGCTCATCAGAGTGCCGGGGCACTGAGTCCTTCCCCAAACTGGCCCCGCCATCAGCTGTGTCCCGGTCACCCACAGCTCACCCTACCGCCAGTGGCACCCCCAGCTACTCCCCATATGGCAGCTACGGCAGCGCCGGGCAAAGTGTGGCACCCGCCACTGTGTTCCCACCAGGAAAGCAGTACCCATCAGCACAGGAGTGCCCCAGCAGCAAGGACTGCAGCTTCGCCTACGGCAGTGGCAGCAGCCTCCCGTCCTCGCCCAGCAGTGCCCACAGTGCCGGCTACGCGCCACCGACAGCTGGTCCCAGTTTGCCGCTGGGAAAAGCCGCCTTCTTCAACAGTGCCGAGCAGGGGGGGCAGTTCTCCAGCGCTGCACACACCCCTCTGCGTTGTGACAGCCGGGCCAGCACCGTCTCGCCCGGCGGCTACATGGTGCCCAAGGGGTCAGCATCCTTCCAGCCCTCACCTGAGAATTGCCGGCAGTTCCCCAGTGCCGCACCGTGGGCCTTCCGGCAAGGCTATGGTGGGTTGGATTGGAGCTCAGAAGCCTTCAGCCAGCTCTACAACCCAGGCTTCGAGTGCCACCTCAATGAACCCAATGTCATCCTGGACATCTCCAACTACACGCCGCAGAAAGCCAAGCAGCAGACCGTCTCTGAGACCTTCTCCGAGTCCTCCTCTGACAGTACCCAGTTCAACCAGCCGGCTGGTTACCGGCGCGCCAACAGCGAGGCATCCTCCAGTGAGGGCCAGTCCAGCCTCTCCAGCCTGGAGAAGCTGATGATGGACTGGAATGAGGCATCCTCTGCCCCTGGCTACAACTGGAACCAGAGTGTCCTCTTCCAGAGTAACTCTAAGCCCGGTCGAGGCCGACGGAAGAAAGTGGATATGTTTGATGCCTCCCACCTGAGTTTCTCCTCATCTTCCTCTTCTTCATCTGTGTACCCCTCCAAGAGGAACACAGGACCCCGGCAGCCTCGGGGTTCCCGAGGGGCTTGTGCCTCCAAGAAGGAGAGGGGGACAGGCAAAGCCAAGTTCCCTACCAAGTCACAGGCAGTGAACCCCCTCTTCCAGGAGAGCACAGACCTTGGCTTGGACTACTACAGCGGGGACAGCAGCATGTCCCCCCTGCCCTCCCAGTCTCGGGGCTTCGGGGTGGGGGAGCGGGATCCCTGTGACTACACCGGCCCCTACTCCATGAACCCCTCCACCCCCTCAGATGGGACCTTTGTCCAGGGGTTCCAGAGCGACTCCCCTGGTTTGGGGCAGCCGGATTTGGAGAGCAAGCACTTCCCTGCCCTCCCACATCAGCTGGCAGGCCCCGGCCAGCAGACTGTGTTCGAGGCCGGTTTGCAGAAAGCCTTCTCGCCCAACTGCTCCCCAACCTTGGCCTTCAAGGAGGACCTCCGGGCAGGCAGCATCCGAAAGTTGCCTGCCTGCGATTCACTCAAACACAGCATGCAGGGGGGGGCCCTGCCCCATGCCCCACACCTGACTTGCCGCGACCTCCCCATGCCTCAGCCGCACTACGACTCCTCCAGTTGCAAAAATCCCCCGTACTGGTATTCCCCCAATGCCAGCACACGCAGCCCCTCGTACGACAGCAAGGCGGGGGCTGGGATGCTGGTAGACTTCATGGGCAGGACGGAGCCCCCGTGTCTGAACCCCCACTTGAGCAGCCCGAGCAGCACCCACCCCTCCAAGGGTGAGAAGGAGCCCTTGGAGATGTCCCGGGCTCACCACCGAGGACCCTACGCTTGTCCCTTGATCAATGACTTGAACATCTCCCCTGTACCAAGAGACTCAATGTTGCAGCTGCAGGACAACTACAGGTACCCCAGTTTTGCACCCCAAGGGCACCCTGTCATGGCCCCCACCCAGAAGAGCGGGTTTTTGGGACCCATGGTAGAGCAACAACACCCTGAGGACACTTTTACGGTCACCTCATTGTAGTGTCTGCTGATGTGCCAACCGGACAACGAGGTTTTGTTACAGGGTAGGTGTGGGAGAACCTGGGGGTGAGGGTGGCAGAGGGGGACATAGGGGACCCTCAGGGCCCTTCTCATCGTGTCCCCCTCTCTCTCCATGTTGTGTTTCTCTTTCAGAGGTAATTTAGCCAGCACTTTTTTCTGGAACACTTTTCAAGTTCTGTATTTAACTGGGATTGGAACTGTTTGTTTGTTTTCTAAAAAAAAAAAAAAAAGAAAAAAAAAAAAAAAAAAAAAAAAAAAAAGACGAAAGGAAAAAACTACTAATAGTGGATGAAGAGAGAAACCCCCTCGTTTTTCCCCCTCCGCACTCAAACCCACTCCACCTGCCAACCTCTGGCTCTGCTTCCCGGACTGCCGCCCCGCCGCCTCGCAGCAGGACAATCGGACGGACGGACAGACAGCGCAGGCTCCGCCAGGCCCGGCTCAGGGGCACAGGCAGGGCGGGCAGGAGGGCATCTGGGGGTCCACGCCGGCTACCCTCTGCCCATAGCCCGGCCGGGGACCCCCTCGGCCGCCCCGGGGGAGGCTGCTTGGGGCTTCTTTTCTTTCTCTTGTCCCTCCCCGTCCGCTCGTTCGCCGCGGGGGTTGCTATGCCGGATGGACACCGATGGGTGTTGGTGAAGCGCTGACCCCCACCAGGCTCTGGCAGCGTCACCAGCGGGGCTCGGAGACGCCACCATCACCAGGTAAGTGCCAGCTGCGTTCACCAGCCAATGTTGCTCTCCCGGCAGGGTGTGCTGGGTGCTCCAGGCTCTGGTGGGGTCTCCGACCCACTTGCACCCACCTTCTGTGTGCCCCTAGCCCCTTCTGGGGTTGCCCCAGGTGTTGTCCCACCAAGCATCAAACTGGGGACCCTGTCGGCTTCAATGTCTGGGGTGGCTGGAGCCTGGGCTGTGGGGTGCAGGACCGCGGGGGTGCCAGAGCTGAGGGGGCGTGGGATGCCCCAGACCCCTCGCAGACTGTTTGGGTGCCAGGTGGGGGGAGCAGGACGCGAGACCCCGGGTGTGTGGGTGCCAGACGAGAGAGAACAGGACTCCAGACTGCTGGGTGTGGATGGGAAGGACCCCAGATCCCCTGGTACGTGGCTGCCAGATTGGGGGTGAGCAGGAGCCCAGCCCCCTGGGTATTTGGGTGCCAGATGAAGGAGGTGGGCAGCTCCCCGGCCCTGGGTGTGTGGGTGCCAGACCCCCAGCCCCGTGGGTGCTGGGTAGGCGTGGGCAGGCGCCCCGTGGTGGGACCCTCACTCCTCTCGCTCTCTCCCCCCAGCCACAGCACCCCCAGCCCCGCAGCCCGCACCCATCCCGGCCGCCTGAGAGGAGAGAAGAGATGAGAAGAGAAGAGGAGAGGACATGAGAGGACAGGAGAGAAAAGTAGAAGAAGAGGAGGGGGCCACTTCCGGAGGGGACCCCGCCCTGCCGCCCCCGCTTCGCCCCCGGCCCCCACCCTGGCCGTGGCGCCGGCGCCGCGTTCTCTCTCTCTCCTCCCAGCCAGAAGCAGAGGGACTCTTTAAGTTTTATTTTTTATTTGATTAATTTTCATTTTCTGCACAAAACCAGCAATTGTAAATACTTTTGAAGAAAAGAAGTTAAAAAAATGTTTAAGGATAAAAAAAAAATTAAAAAGCTGAAAAATCACAGAGAAAAAAAACAATCACGCACCAGAAGGAGAATCCAAAAATCATGGAGAATAGGCCTAAAGCATCCAAGAGGTGAATATGCAGCAGAAAAGAGCAAAAACCCCCCCCAGTATGCACTGAGAAAAAATTTATTTACAGATCAAGCAACAAAAAAAAAGAAAAAAAAGAAAGAAGTAACAATAACCTATTTATTGTATATAATGTTTTATTATAAATCGTGTCTTGTATATTGCATTCTGTACATCTGCTGTGGTTTTGTGGTGTGCAACTTCCGCATGGGTTCCTTGGGTTTCCGTTGCCTTTTTTTTAATGATTCAATGATGATTTGAATTTTATTTTTATTATTATTCTGAAGAACGAAGGCGGGTTTTTGGTTTTTTGTTAGGTTTTTTGGTTGCTTTTTTTTTTTGGCAGTACACACCCAAAGATCCAAGTTTGTATAAAAACAAAAAGGAGTTTAAAAAAAAAGAAAAAAAAAAAGAAAAAAATTTAAAAGTAAAAAAATAAGGGATAAATCAATCACAGACCCTCTTGGTGGGAGGGGGAATGGAGGGGCTGGGGTAAAGGGGGGGTCCCTTTCCCAGGGTCCCCGAGGTGGTGGTGGTGACAAGCTCAGGGTGTGGGTGCGTGTGTGGGTGCCAGGTAGGCTTTGGGGTCCTCTCCTCCCACAAATTCCCTGTATGTCCCTCCCTCCTCAAGAGTTTGGCAATCTCTGTACACCTTTGTAGGTTGTGCAAAGAAAGAGAACACACATACACACAAAGAGAGGAAAACCACCCTGAAATGGATAAAAAAGGCAAAATTCACAAAAAAAAATATTTAAAAGAAAAGATAAAAATACCCAAATTTGATCAAACTACCCCCTCCTTACCCACCCCCCCCAGCTGCCCTGTGCAGTGCTTGTGCTGCCCTGGCCAGAGGGGCCGCCCCGTGAGCCCCCCCGGCCCCGCTTTGCCCCTCAAATGGTCTTTTTGTGTTATTTAGGAAGGATTTTTAATAGGCACTTTTTTTATATTAAAAAGAAACCTATATATTGAGCAACGCCTGCTGCTTTCTTGCTTCTCTTTTTTGGGGGAGCGCGGCCTGGCTGTGCTGGGGGCGGGTGTTGGATAAATCCCTGGATTTAGGGGAGGATGCCAGGATCTACTTTAAGGTGGGAATTGAATTCAGAAAGCTGAATTTTGGTGCAAATCGGGATGCAGTGTGACCCGGGGGGCCCCCGCTGCTGCTCTCCTGGGGATAGGTGGCACTGGGGGCCCGGGGAGTGGTGCCAGCGGGCCTGGTGGCACTTTGGGGACCCAAAGGGGCTTTGCAGTCCAGAGAGGTGCCCACCCCTCCCTGGCACCTCTGGGAGGGGGCACAGGAATACAGGCGGCTTCCCGGTGGCAGACGGGAGAAGCGTCAACGCCAGAAAGGAGCAAAAGGGGAGGAAAATAAGGACAAAACAAATAAAATTCAGAAATCCACCAACTTCCAGCCTGGGAAATGAAACCGGCAGAGCCCTCCGGGCGAGAAGGGGGGCGCGGGGCGAGGGGTGGGAGAGGGGAGTGGCGCCGGCGGGGTCAGGGCTGCAGCACGGGCGGGTTTGGGGGGCCGGGGGTTGCTATGGAGAGGAACACGCGGCGCATTCTGATGGAAAGGGCAGCGCGGGGTGCCGGGGCTGCCAGCGCCGCCGCAGCCCGCAGAGGTGCCTCGGGGGGTGGGGGGATGCTGGAGGACCCCCTCTTTGCTGGACCGGGGGAGCCACAAAGCTCCCCCAAGCTGGGAGGAGCCCAGCCCACTGCAGCTCCCCTAAAAATGGCCAGGGGCACTCTGAGCCCCCAGGCGGGCTCACAGAAGCCCCCCAGCCAGCCTCGAGGTGCTGGGAGGGAACAAGGGGCACCTGCCAGTCCCTGTGCCCCGGCTCAAGGCATTTGGGGCAGCTTTATTTCCAATCCAAGGCGTGCAGAGGTGGGTTCAGGGAGGCTCCGGGTGCTGTAGGTCACAGACCCTCCAAGCCTGGCCGGGGGGCAGCACGTGGCTGTGTGTGGATGGGATGAGATGGGTCCCTCAGTACAACCACAAGCTGGGGGCTTCGCTCCTCTGTCCCCCCCAGCTGGAGCCCTGCAGCACCCTCAGGGTGAGCTGGGGAGTGATGGATAGAGCTGGGTACTGTCCCAGGTGGGACACCAAGGTCCTGTGGGTGCCTGACACCCCCACCTGAAGGTGGTCACAGTGCGGGGAGTGGCTGGTGAGGATGGGATGAGAGTTGTAGCCTCTCCTTCCCACCATCCTCACACAGAACGACAGGGCTGGGGGGAACGGGATCCATCAGGGACACCCCAACGTTGTGCTTGGTGGGCACCAAATATCCCCTGACTGTGACATAACATAGGGGGAAACTGAGGCATGGAAGCAGGTTGTGGGGTCCAGCCATCCCTGGTTCAGTGCTTGCATCCAGCATCCATCCCAAGGTACTGGATCTCCACTCTGACTCCTCCATGAGCCCTCCTGCCAGGTCTTTTGGGGCTCCTTAATTCCCAGCTTGGCTCCGATATGATGCTTCCCACAAGCATCACGTTTACTCTTTCCCACCCCATTTTTCCTCTCTTCCATTTCAGGTCAGAACAAGCAACACAGAAAGATGATGAAATTCCCCCCAACAGGTAAATCCCACCAGGAAGCATCACCTGGCACAGCCAGAGTCTCACTGGGTATGACCAGATGCTTGGACCACAGCTGGATTTCACTTCTTTTATTATTTTTTGTCTTTTTTTTAAAGCGTCAATTATATCTCTCAAGCAGCATGAGCCACTCTGGAGCATGAAAAACCTTGTGATGGGGCTGATTGTTGGGGGTTGATCAGCACAGCTCAGCATCGCCTAGGTTTGCTGGAGGAAAGGAGGAAAAAGCTCAAAATTTGGGGGGGAAATGACTGTTTTGCTATTTTTTAATTTGTTTTGCATGGATTTTTTTAAGGTTTCTGGGAGCTGCTTTTGGGAGCACCCAGAGTCAGTCCAGCATGGCCACGTGGTGTGGAGTGAGCCAGGTCCTGGTGCCTGGCTGTACCTCAGGATGGAAATGATGATTTTAATTAAGCAGCTCTGCTGGGAAGAGGGTTCTGGTCTCTCAGGACGCTGGAGCTTGGAGATCAGGGACGCCGCAGGGCCGTGGGATGAGAGATGCTCCATGTCAGAGGGGGCCAGGGCCGGGCCACGACGGAGCCAGAGCACTGACCACTCGATCCTTGGGGAAGACGGATGTAAGGATGCTCAGAGGGTTGCGCCAGGATCCGGGATGCACCTGGCAAAGGCAGCTCTGCCCCCATTTCCACTTTTTCCCATCCCCTTGGAAACAAGGCAGGATATTGCCCTCCTGCCCCTGCCTTCCTCTCCTACCCATCACCTGGGGCTGGAGCCGGGGGAATTCCTCGATCCCGGGACCATGTGCCGGGGCACAGGATGGTTTGTATGGAGGCACGCATGTGCACATCCATGCGCACCATCACCCTGGCACGGGAAGCACATGGGATGCCCGCGCCGGTGCCAGGCTCTCCGCGAGGGTCGTGTCTCCCCGCGCAGGCAGGAGGAGCCGCCCTCACCCCGCAGTGCTGGGGCCAACGGATCCGCCGGGAGCTGCCGGGAGGTTTGGACACCCCCTTCTCCTTCAAATTAATGGCTGTGCCGTGAAGAAAATTGAAGCCATTATTCTTCGCTCGCATCCTTTATACCCACCAACTTCAACCACTTGACATGCTAATCACAGCTAACGAGGGAGGGAGGCGATTTCCCACGTCAGACCTGCAATCCAGCGCAGCCGGGTGGGGAACAGCTCCATGTCGGGGGCACCGCGGCACCTCTGCCCCGCACCGGCCCTTCCCAGGAGCAAACAGCCCCTTCAGCCCCACCGAAGCCCCCCGCGGCCGGTGTCATCCCAGACTGCTCTCGTCCCGCAGCCCCGGACAGTCGGGACGGGCGTGTGGGCGCTGGCGGCGCCGCCCCGCCAGAGGCAGCCGTGCTGTGCCACAGTCCCGCCGCAGCACCGGCCCCTGCACAGGCGGCAGGGGCGGCAGACCCCAGCTGGAGCACCAGACCACCCCTGCTTTTCCCAGAGGAACTGCCAGGCCTTGGAAGACTCTTCCAACCCACCGTGTGTCTGTCCTTCCATCCTCCTTCCGCTCTGCCATGTGCTCCAGGGTCCAGCTGAGCCCTGACGCACTCACTGCACCCGCCTGTCCATCCAGGGCTGGATCCATCCCAGCCGCCAGCCGGGCAGAAAGCTCTGGAGTCCATTAACATTCCCCGGAGCGATCTAATCCCCCTCTCTGCCCTGGCTCTGGCTTTCACTTGGGTTTTAATCAAGCCCAGCCTGGCGCCTCTTAAATAAGAGGGCGGATGGCACCTAGCTCCGCACATGGCACATGGGTGCTTCTGGCCCCAGTGTGGGTGCCAGGGAGGAAGGGGCAGCCGGGGGCAGGATGTTCACAGGGGTCTCCACTCTCTGGTAATTTTAAAAGGCATTTTGGAGCCAGAGGAGCTGAGCTCAGCAGAGCCAGGGCCAGCAAAGCCAGGGAATAAAAGCACAGGCGGTTGCAGGGTTGTTACTAATATTTGCTGGATGGTGATGGAGGGAGGGCTTGGCACCAGGGGAAATAGCAGGCTGGGGTCCCCGGGAGGGGAAGGGGATTTGGCAGCTGCATGCATGGGTTCCTTCCCAGCACCCCAGGGGTGGCTGGGGAGTGCAGGATCCGTGTTTGCACTCCTGGAGACTCAGCTGGGGCAGGAGGTGATGCTCCCCACACCAACATCTCTAAAACAAAACACTGAGGCTTAGCTGGGGCATCTTGGGGGGCTGCAGCATCCCGCAGACCAGGGGGTGCCGGGGGGACACCCATGGTGTTGTCCCTGGGCAACAGAAGGCACAGGGCCACCTGGTGCAAAGCTTCCTGGGGCCCTGCCTCTTCCCTGCTGCTGAGGAAGCAGGAGCTGAGAGGGCAGGGCCTCCATGGGGGTCTTGAATGGGCCCTCGTCGGCTGAGTTTGGGGCTCTGCAGGGTCAGGATGGCCTCACTGAGTGGGAAGGAACCAGGAGTGTTGCCGGATCCTCCCAGGATGGCAGTGGGGCTGGAAGGGAGTCTGGGGATGTTGGGAGAGGGAGACGCAGGGCAGCACATGGAGTTTTGGGGGGCACCGTGTGAGCCAAAGTGTTTGTTTTTCTGGGGGCCCTGAGTGTGAGTTATCAGCAGCGGCAGAAGCGTGGAGCTTCCCGGCCGGGAGTGCACGCTGGCTCCTCGGGGAGGGATTAAGGGGATTATATTATTATTTGTTATCACTGAGGGGGGGAGAAAAAAGAAGAAACCTCCATTGCTGGGAACTCTGCCTAATCAGAGCACAGATTAGCTTCCTGCCTCTGCCTGGCCAGGATGAGCTCCCCTATGCCCATCCCACTGGCAGTTGGGGCCCAGCAGGGTGACACAGGGTCAGGGGGTCCCCAGGGACGCAACTTTCCTGCGAACCACACGTGGCACCGGTTTTTGGACATGCCAGGTACTGCCTGAAGCACTTGTCAGAGGGAATGGCAGCTCCTTCCAGCTTCCCCCAGCACTGGGGGCCATCACCCTCATCTGGATATGGTGACACCCTGGACTAGGAGAACATCCCCACAGGTCAGTGCAGGGCCAGGCAGGAGGCTCCTCTGTCCCAGGGATGATGAGAGCCACCTTGAAGCTGAGCTGAGGCGAGCTCTTGGCCATGGCCAAGGATTTCCATCTCCTCTGGCCATGATGGGGGCATCTTGGGCAGTTTGGGGGGGATCTTGGCATGCTCAGAGGGAGCTGGAGCTCAGCTTGGCAGCACAGGCAGGGGATCTGTGCCCCCCTGGCACAGAGGGGTCACTCTCATCCTGCTCCATGGGGGCAGAGCATCACACCATGAGGCAGAGGTGTGGGACCACCCTAGGTGCTTTGGAGCTGGTGCAGTCATCTCAGGAGATCCAACTATTTCTTCTCCCCTCTTTAAGACTCAATCTCTATCCGCAGGGCCAGGAGTCCCCCCAGAACAGCCTTACACATGCACATCTTGAAATTTCCTTCCCCAAATCCCCAGTTCCCAGCAATCAGGGGCTGAGCCAGGCTCACATATGGGGTGCAGGCACTGGGACAGCCCCTCTCCAATTTTCCCTTGCTGAAGCAACCACGGCACTGCAGAGAGCCCATCATTAGAGCCCCTTTCACACACCCCATCCACTGATGGACCCACGATTTCCTTTAGTCTTTTATTTACACTTTATTGCTCTTGTTTTTCACTGGCAAAGCACGGCTGGAGAGCACAGAAATCCTTCAGATCTCGGCTGGCAGCAGAGCTCTGCCTAATCATAGTCATTATCTGGAAGCAGGTAATGGGCATCTTTCCCATGTTAATTTGAAAACAGAATCAGCAAGAACAGGACACCGGGGACAGAGCATGTTCCCAGCACCAGCCACTCCCTTTGGATGGTTTTTGGGTGGCTTCATGGATGTTGGGGTGTAGGTTTGGGATGAGGGAACACAGAAACCCAGGCAGAACCACGTGCCAAGCCTCGTGGCTCAATAAATCAGCCAGGAAAGGGGCTGCTTGCCGGAATCCGGCATGGATGGAGCCTGTCCTTGCTGCCACAGCAATAAAAACCCCCGGCCTTGTTTTTTTGGCGGCGAGGAGGATGATGGTGGCTCTCCCTCCTCCCTGCACCACCGTCAGAACTTGCCCTCGTGGCTGGGTCCTTCGCTAACAAGGACTCGTCCCTTTTATCCCCGGCGGCAGGAGGGGATGGGGATGGAGGTGAGAGGCGAGGATTTCTCCCGGGGCCGGGAGGGGAAGGCTGGGTGGCGTTGGAGTTTCTTTTGCTGAGATACCATTAACGAGTGAGCAAAGGTTGCGGAGTCTCCATGGAGACAAGACAGCAAGAGAAGGGAGCTGGTGTGCGCTGGGTGAGAGCTGATTAGTAAATGTCAGCGGCACAGCCACTGCCCGCGCCACGCTGGCGCAGGGACGCGCCGGGCACCCCTGCACCCGAGCACCCCCCGAGCATCCCGGACACCCTGGGCACCCTTTGAGCATCCCGGACACTCAGGCACCTCCTGAGCATCCCAGACACCCCGGGGCATCCCACGCATCCTGCCCATCCTGTGTGCCCGTCGCACCACGGGTCCCCGGGTATGCCATGCACCCCTTGCACCCCATGCTCCATCGCATCCGGGTATCCTGTGCATCCCAGGTGTTCTGTGCACCACAGGTACTCCGTGTGCCCTGGCATCCCAGGCACACTGGGCAGCCCATCCAGCCTGTGTGCCTCATTTCATTCTGGTTATTCTGTGCACCCAAGGCACCCAGTCCATCCTGTGAGCCTTATTCCACCCTTGGTATCCCATGTGTCCTTGTGCATCCCAGGTCCATGGGAATCAGGGATGCAGGAGAAGCTTTGGGAGCATGTTTTCAAGGCATCCTCACAGCTCTGGTGCTGACAGCCCTGGCTCCTCTCCCACAGAGAGCAGGGATGCAGCTGTGCCTGCTGGGATAGGGGCAGTTGGCCAGGGAAAAGACATCCAAGGCTTCAACAAGCTGCCATCTCCTCCCTCCCGTGGAGAATGTCCCCTTTCCCAATCCCTGAAGCACACAGAGAAAGGCTGAGGCTGGACCTGCTGGATCCCACCTGGTTTTCGGCAGAATCCAAGCCCATGCTGAGGGAATCGGGGCTGGGATGAAGCACTGATTTGTGCCAGAGTCTGTCTGCAGTTATCAAGGGCTTGGACATGGCTGGAGCCCACCTGGGAGGGAGGTGGGAGTCAGGAGCAGCCTGGCTGCCCTTCCCCATCCCCTGGAGCATCATTTACCTCCAGTAGAACACAGGAAAGCACCTGGCAAGCAAGAGCACCAGGGAAAAAAGTGTCGGGGGCATAGCGGGGGGGGGGGCTGGATCCTGCAGTTTAGCAGCTTTTATTCAGCAGCTATAAACAGAGCAGGAGAGATAAAGGTTGCAGTGCAGATACAGATTAGGTAGGTCCCTTGAGGCTGTGACACCTTGAGATAGAGGCAGATCTTCAAGGGAACGGCTGGCTGGCAGCTTGGAAAACACGGAACTGAGCGGCCTCCAGCAGCACCTCAGCCCCCCGTCCACACCCACAGGTGAGAACTGGGGGTGCTAGGGCAGGATGAGGGTACTGGGGCAGCATCCCATGTACCCCATCCATCCCTTGCGCCCCACTGCATCCCCACCCTGGACATCCCGTATGTCCTGTGCATCCCAGGCACCACGTGCATCCCTTGGCTCACAGGTACCCCACCTGCATCCCAGGCCCTCCCAGGCCCTGGGTACCCCATCCATCCCATGTGTCCTGTTTCATTCTGGCAGGATGGAGCACAGGGCAGCAGGAAGCACCAAGAACTGCTGACAATCTTACAGATGTGGGACTCATGTGCAGTAAAGTGATGCAAAAAATAGGCAAAAAATGGTTGTTTCTGTCTGTCTATGTGTCCATCTCTCCCAGCAGAATCTGGAGGGACAGCAGCAGTGCCAGACAGACCCCTGGGGCAGGCACAGGCTGTGTCACAGGGCACAGGAGGGACAGACATGGCTCACACCAGTGACCCTGGGATTCAAGCTCTGCCATCTCAACTCCAACATGGATTTGTTTGCTTCCTGGTGGGAGCACCGGTGATTTACTCCCTGTGGTTTGGTTGAAAGCAGGAACACAGAGAAGGAAAGAGATGGATGTCTGCGCCAGTGCCCTTCATCCTACTCCCTCTTCCCCATCAAGCCCAAAGGCTTGATCAGACAGGGAGGATTTAATATCCAGGTGCACCAGCAGAAACATGGAATGCCACGTGGTGGAATTTCTCATCAGATCTCTGCTCCTGCAGTTTCTGGAAGGCATTAGCATCACCCTGGCTCTGCCGAGGACCAGGATGAGTTGCAGCATGCTGGCCCCATCTCTGGAAGCGTTCAGTGCCACACTGGACAGGGCTTGCAGCAGCCTGGTCTAGTCAAAGGTGTTCCTGCCTATTCAGATGAGCTTTAAGATCCCTTCCAACCCAAGCCATGCCAGGACTCTGCTTCTACACTGAGCTGGAGACCGGGCAGGAAACAGCACTTTTCTGAGCCCTGGTGTGACCTGCACATGCTGTGAGACATGCACGTGTGGGACTGGGATGCAGGACAGTGCCCACCCAGCAGGGCCTGTCCCTGTGTCCCCAACAGCTCTATTCGCTACTCCAGGCTCCTTTAATCCCTGACTCCGTTCCCAGCCTCATCAAGTCACAGGGCGAAATCCAGGCGGGAATCAAAGTCAGCATCACCCAGAGGATTCCAGTGGCCACTACCAGGAGGGCTGGAGGCTGTCCCCATGGCCCAGCTCCGGGGACCCCCGTGATGGAAACCTGTTTTGGGGGCTGGGGACACCCTCCTCAGTAGGGGGCTGGGGGTGGGCAGGGGGGCCTGGGAGTTGCGGCAGGACTGGCAGGTGCCAGGCTGCCGTCCCAGTGGCCAGCGCAACACCGTCCCTGTCATCTGCAGCCCCTGCCCCACTGCCAACCCCCGCCTCTCCCCGAGGCCTCCCATCCCTGCACCCCTTCTCCTGCAGTCCTGTCCCCTAACCCGCCACCCCACGCGCCTTGTCCCACAACTCCCAGCCTCGACCCCAAATCCCAGACCCCCCTGCCTGGTTTGACACCCCCGCTCCCCCAGGCGGAACTTTCCTCGCAGGGCGGGAGACCATAGAGGCGAGAGGCAACACTAAAGCGGAGGTCTCCGGGGGAGATACGGAAGTGACAGACACCCGCCTTCTTCAATGTCACTTGGAAGAATATCAAGTTCTGGCTATCATAAATAAAAAAAAATTTTTAAGATGCCGTAATTGTGATTGGTGGCGCAATTCTTTCCTCTGTCCCTGTAATCTGTCCCCAGACTGCGCGGGATTTCCCCCGACTATCTCCCCTAATGGTACACTCCTCGTTATTTACTCTCTTTGCGCCGCCGGCTTGGGCGCGGTTCTTCCGCTGCGCCAGGTCCGTACGAAAGTGGCGTAGGACAGCCTTGATGGACAGAGAGCCTCGGCCAATAGGGCGGCAGCATTTTCGGGCGGGGAGCCAATGGAGCCGTGGCTCGGCAGCCGGGGGAGGCGGGGCGAGGGCCCGCCAGGGCAGGGAGGGGGAGTCGTGGAATGGCGGACGGGCGGGCTGGCCCGCCCTGGTGGTAGTGAGACCGGGGGCGCGGAGGGGACAGCCGCGGACAGGGTGAGTGCGAGAGGGGCGAGCGGGCCTCCTCAGCCCCCCCGAGCCGTCTCTTCCCGGGAGAAGGAGACAGAGGCGCTGGAGTGGGCCGCAAGGCCCTTGCTAAATAGTGAGGTATAGGGTTGAGGCGGGCTGTGCTTCCTGCCACATTGTGAGTTATTACCGCTGTGGTCCCGGGCGTGGGTTTTGGGGGGCTCTCTCCTGGTCTAGAGCTCCATCCCCGGCCTGACACTTCCCTCGCCTCTCCCGGAGGCCGCGGTTTGGCGTGGGGTCTGTGCTCGGGCCGAGCTGGCTGTGGTGAATTGGTGTGTAGGGGCGGGCTGGCTGGCCGGGGGTCTCGGAGCCCCGTGCTGGGTGAAGGAAATGTCGCCTGCAGGGCTCTCTCGAGGCCTGGCCGGTGTCTGCTGTCCTGGGGCTGTTCCGGAGGTCTGGCATAGCGGGGTACGCCGGAGGACTCAGGAAACAAGGGGTGCTGCAGGGTCCCTTGAGGGCGGAGCAGAGGGGCTCTGCTGGGGGAGCAAAGGGGTCCCTCTCTTTACTCATTTGCTGCCTGAGTTTGACATTGGGACTTGTGAAAACGTGTCTCTGACCGTGTCCAGAGTCTGTCTGGGTGGGAGGTGGGTGCCCTCATTGAAGGAAACCTCTGTCCTGCCTCTGTTCCAGCCCCACTCCTGGGTGCACCCCTCGATCTCTCTGGGAACACTTTTAAGTATGTGTGTCACCCACTTGTCTCTGAACCATACACAGTGCATAAAATCTAGAACTTCTTGATGTGACCCCCTGTGGGTGCTGTAGCATGCTTAGGGAAATGTTTGGGTTTTTTCCCTGAAAAAAGGCTTGGGGTATGGTTGGATAGTTCGGTTTAGTGCACTAACCTCCTGGTGACCTCAAATGATATTTCTTCCAGCGAAGAAATAAGATATTAGGCAATGTCCTTGTGGTTGAATCTAACCAGCATTTAGGTTAGTATTAGGGTTACTTTAGGATACACATAGTCTGGAGAAAGGTGAAGATTGCAGCTTCTCCCTGTTAGCTGTCCTTGATTTCAAGGACCTTCCTATGGCAGGATTTTTTATTTCCCTGTCAGAATTTCACATTTGGCCTTGCTGTTTTGCTTTCCTTAGAAGCAACAGCAGAATTGGACACCTCTCCATAGGTTAGAGCACTAGTGGGGCTGAGGGATGTGCTAATGCTGGGAGTTCAGCACTAGGAAACACAAGAGTCTTAAACCTTTCAGCACTGCAGATGTTGGTAGACATGAAATTCTATTAACAATGATTGAAAAATCTGTTACATACAACAGCTGCAGACAGAGTCATAATTGATGGAGCTCTCTGTAACCCTTGCAGTTTTGTGTCCTTCCTGAAGACTCGTGAGAGGGAGAAGTTGAAATGAAAAGATGTTGGAAGCCAATTGAGGGATATGAATGTGCTTCCCTGAGACAAAACTGATGCAAAAATGTTGCTTTTATGGAATCATAGAATGGTTTGGATTGGAAGGGACCTTAAAGACTCATTCCTGCCATGGGCAGGGACACCTTCCACAGACCTGGGAAGTCTCACTGTATGGGAAGTACCAAGTCTTGCGCACTCGGTCACACAAGGAAGGGCAGTAGTTATGTTTTCCGCCCATTTTCAACATCTGCAGAATCAGTTGCTGCTAAACATTGCAGGAATTCAAAACTCTGTGTTGCGACACTTCTGATTTGTCCCTTCCTGACCTTGAGTGGGTTTTGCCATAGAAACCGATGCGCAGTTTAATCCCAAACTGAGTTAAAAACAAACCGGAGCCAATATGTCCCCACGAGAGCATAGCCAGCATGTCCAGAGAGTGACTTTGAATCCCCCTCGTGTCCAGAGCCAAGTAGGAGTGTTATTCCAGAAGTGAGGTAGAGCACACCAGGCACAAAGTTCGGGGCACTTTGGAGGTTTGATTTCTTTTTAAAGAATATATTTCAGAACATGAAGTTTGAGTGACAGAGCGTGACCTGAGCTTGCAAGAGCTGCCTGACACTGATCTTGGCTCAAGCTGCAGTTGTCACTCTTATCCCTAGGTGTGTTGGAGATGGTGGGATCAGACTTTCTGGGATTTACCTTCCAAAGCCTTGATTTCTGCATGATTTAAAGCCTGGAGTAGTGGGTATGGCAGCTCTCTTGTAGCCCACCTGACATGAGGTGAAGCCTTGCTGTGCTTTCTAAGAGTGGACTGTAAGAGGATAAACTTCTAGGGGTGATCTCAGTGTAAACTTTTCCCTAAACTATACATTTTCCACTGGTTTTAAAAGGAGCTGTGATTTTTTTTTTGTCTTGTCTGGCAATGAGACCAAAAAGTAAATGTCCCAAATTCCATTATTTTAATTTAATGAATAAAATCTTTCTGATGGCTCATGGCAGTGTAAAACTGGTTTCCCTGTGACTAATGTCACACCACAGAGAAATGGTGTATTTTTGTGAGTTACAACTCAGAAGGTATTTGCAGACAGTGATTCATAACAGGGAATGCAACCATTCTGATCAGTCCCAACCCAGTTTCTCAGCGTGCTTTGAATGTATCGGATTCTTTAGGGCTGGTCTAGGAAAAGTTGATTTCATTCACCAAGGTTAGATAATCATGGTGTGTGGGTGGAGGGGTTAAAATTTCAGTGATTACCTCATGTGCATAAAGTTACAGCAATAAATCCCTCTCCTGGGTTTATTTTTTTACATTTTTGTGGTGATAGAAGAACAAAGTTTGGTAGGATTAATGTTTGTCAAAAATTCAGGTTTTCCTTGACAGATTGTAATAAAGATTTCAGCAAGTGTTAAGACTTGGTTTTAATCCTTCTAGATAGTTTGTCTCAGTGGGTTTTCTGGACTCAAAATGTTTAATAACTTTGAATGCAAGGCTTTAGGTTTGCCTCTGCTTGGTTTGATGATAATACTGAGCTCTTGGTCATTCAGCTGAGCAAAATACGTTGCTCGTGAGTCAGTCACAAACCAGGAAAGGGACTGGATAGTGATTGTGTTTGTGTGCTGTGGATAAAGTTCCTGCTGTCATGATGCAGAATGGGACACCAGGAAGAAACACTGCCAAAAGCTCCTCTAACACCCACAGTGGGCCCTGTCCTGTGGCCCAGCTCTGCTCCTCTGTACGGTTTCTACAACAAATGCACAGGAAACAGCCCAAAAGTGACACAATGTGAAAACCCAGGAAGGCAAAATGCAGCTATTTTTCCAGCCCGTCTTGTGGTGTATTACTGTTTTCAACAACACTCTGGCTGAAATGGGATCTGTAGTAAGAAATTTGTGTATTTGAGTGTTTATTCTCACTGTGCAAGGATAAATATTTGTGAGATCGGGGCCTTAGTTACCACAGATTAACATTTATTTAAATACTTTAGGTATTTATAAACACAGGATTAAAAAAGGCGTGTGGCAATGGCTTCTGGGTAATAAGCAAATGACTGCTCAGAACAGAACCACCCTGGTGACATTTACTTCCTTTTGTATTTTTGTAACTCTGTAATAAAAAGATGTATTGGTTCTTTTTTGAGGATGGGTGGAAGATCAGGCTTCACTGGGAAGGGAGTGCTTGGTAGAGGATGATCAGATTCAGGCCTAGTTCTCATTTATATGACATTTCTTTTTCCATCTGAAGGTTTGCAGGATATATTTTTCCCTGCCTGGGAGGCAATAGGGGGGAGATCCCTTCCCAGAACATCTTAAATATGAATTTTCTCCAGCAAGCAGCATGAGCTGTTAATCACATTCTCCATCCTAGCTCCTTTCCCTCAGTAATGGGCCTGGGAAATAGTTCATCTAGATCCTACCCTAATTCCTGAAATTGTGGGAAAGCTCTCTGGTGTTGGGTTGCTGTTGGAGAAGTGGTGGAGCTCAGATATCTCAAGTATGCATCTGCAAGGGGCTTTGAAGAAGGAATTTAAAGCACCAGGAATTCTATGATCTCTCACAAATGGGTCAGTGGTGACCTGTTCAGTGCTTTCTCTTCAACTCCTCTTCTACTGCAGTATCCCAGATGCCTTTTGGGGAGAAGTGGCGCTTTAAGGGATGCTGTGATGCTGAGAGGACGGCAGGAGATGACTGGGAGGCAGCAGCAGTTGGCATTGGGTCTTGAGAGCTGGAATTTCTGCCTAGGAGGCTGTTGCTGTGTCACTGCTTCAGGTGAGCTGTTCCCAGGTCACTGGTGATTTTTTTGTGAGGTTTGGATTCTCCTGCATTACTGGTGGAAGCAGTGCACAGTCCAGAATGGGTCAGACACAGAGCTGGCCACTAAATATGGTTTGTTCTCACTGCTGCTGTAAAGCAAACGTAAACTGTGAGTTCTTAGTTTGGTTTATACTGAAAGTGCTCCATAAGAACTAAGTGCTTCTCTTGATCATAGAGCCCAGAACAATTTGGCTTGGAAGGGACCTTAAAGCTCATCTCATTCCTATGCCATGGGCAGGGACAGCTTCCATAAACCAGGTTTCTCCAAGGCCTGTCCAGCCTGGCCTTAAGATACAGCCTGCGAACCCTCTGCTTGGAAGAGGCTTGTTTTATATGAATGGTGATGAATTTATTTGAACAACTTCTTTGTGAAGCAAAGCCACACCTGGATTTGGGATTAAAATTCCCGAATTGTGAAGGGCATAAAAGGAAGTGTCTTTTCACCTAACATGATAAATACGGGATTTGCTGCCCCAGGATCTCATGGATACACTGTTCAGATGAGTTAAGGAGCTGATCAGATCAGTTTATGGAAGTGAAGTCCATGAAGGACAGTTAAATGATAGTGTTTGTTTCCACATGGAGGTCCATCGGGGCGCTGCAGCATGGAAAAGCAGGGAGAATTCTTCCTCTGTGCGTGCCTTGTTCCCATGCTCTTCTCTTGCTGCATCTGATACCTGGGCATGGTGGAGAGTGTACAGGTGGTATCTGAAGGCTGGGTGATCCAGCATGGTTGCTCCAAAGCCATGTGACTTGTCTTCTTCATTCCGTGATGTTCCCAATGATGTTCCAGAGCAACCTGCCTCTTCCAAGGCTACATTTCTCCCCATTTATCAAACTGGGCTAATGACTCTGACCTTTTGTTTGTAAAGCAAAAGGAAAAGGATCAACAAAATACTGGAGCTTATTTACTATCATTACTGAAATGATGAGCAATGCCACTTTGCAGCACTTCAAAGAGGCTGTGCTCATAAGATGCTGGAAATCCCTTGAGAGAGAAAATGTTTCAGATGGAAAAAGAGGAGCAGTAGTATTCCTCATGTTCTCCTTTCCTAAGTGTACTTCCCTGCAAGGCATGGAGACGCTCTCCCCCTCCAGCCCTCTCCTCTCCCAGCTGGGCACTTTAAAATAGTGCTGACAAAATTTGCTGGTTTTGGTAAATGCCAAGCTCACTGGTGTCACTGTTCGGAGTGTTGCATAAGTTGTTCCCATGCTGCAGAGTTGTGCAAAGTACTCTCGTTGACCTATTGTATTACCACTAATAAGATTGAATGTGGTTTTAATTTCTCATTTCCTCTTTCTCTGGATGCCCTTTTCCTACTACTCAGAGTCTTACTTCAGGTCTCTCTGTAGCAAAAGTCTCTTTCTGTCGCTCAAAGAATGAGCGATGCTTTGCTTTCAGAGCGCTCCGCACTGGAGGGCTTTAAGTGGCATTCAGGGGAGGCTGTCAGCCGCAATATCTGATGTATTGGTGTGACTGCAGTTCATGCATGGAGTGCAAAAAATGGGATTTAATTGGGAGGGAGGGAAATAGCAGCCTTGGCTGAATGGATGGGTGAAAGTTCCCCGACCACCCCTTAGCCCAGCAAATAGTTGCATGAGTGCTTGCCAGAGCGGAAGCGAGTTGCCTTTCAGACACCCTGCCTTTGTCACCATAAGAAAAAGCACACACGCACTCATATGGGTTTGGCCTTGCAGCTGCAAAAAAAACCCAATCAGGCGAGAGAGAACCATGCACACACCCAGATCCTGTTCTTTCAATACCAGCAGCTGCGGGGCCGGTGCTTTGCTGGAGGAAAGCGTAGTGCTATAAACACAGCTTGTGGAAAACCTTTACCTTGTGTCTAGGGCAGCATGAAATCACTGGCCGCTTCTTTTCTGCAAGCTAAATTAAAAACAGCTGTAATTAACTTGTACAAAATAGCCTTTTGGTTGTTATTGAGAATTCAATATTGTATCAAGGAGGTTACATCTAGGGGCTGGCTTCACATGAGAGGTTTCCATAAAGCAGCTTATTATAGCCCTTGTGGTAAGGTTGGCTAGAAAGGCCTGCATTCTTAGCATCCCTAATACTAATCTCTTTTTTCCCAAAAAGATCAGTTCAATGAAGTGATGACTCCCCCTGTACTTCAGTACCTGGTGTACTGCATCCAGCTCTGGGCACCCAACACAAGAAGGATGTGGAGCTGCTGGAGCAAGCCCAGAAGAGGCCATGGAGATGCTCTAAGGGCTCCCCTCTGCTCTGGAGCCAGTCTGGGAGAGCTAGGGGTGCTCACCTGGAGAAGAGTAGGCTCCCAGAGGGACCTTGGAGCCCCTTCCAGTGCCTATCCAAGAGAGCTGGAGAGGGACTTTAGGCAAGGGCCTGGAGGATGGTATGAGGGGGAATAGCTTCAAACTGAAAGAGCAGGTTTAGGTTAGATTTTGGGAAGGAGTGTTTCCCTGTGAGGGTGGTGATGCCCTGGCACAGGGTGCCCAGAGCAGCTATGGATGCCTCATCCGTGAAAGTGTCCAAGGCCAGGCTGGACAGGGCTTGGAGCAACCGGGGAGAGTGGAACATGTCCCTGCCTATGGCAGAGGGTGGAACAAGATGAGCTTTAAGTCCCTTTCCAAGCCAAACCATTCTGAGATTTTATGGTTTCAAACACCCTTGAATAGTTTCGGATGGTCCAGAGCCTGGAGTTTGCACTGGAGATTACATAAGGTGAGATCACTGCTGGGCTCAGAACATGCAGAATGGAAATAGCTGCAGTTTAAACTGAATATTTTTCTGCCTGTCCCAAGGAGATTTCACAGGCATCTGTCACCACAGCCGAGCTGAAACCTGACCCTGCTCTGTCAGACCAGGGGGGCTGATTGAAACTGTGGGGCCTTGCTGGAGTCTGCTGGAAGGTTGTTCGGTCCTGCTGGCTGCAGGGGTGGAGAAAGCGAGTCCAGGGATTGTCATGCTGTTGAGCAAAACCAGAGGGCTGCTCCTCTCAACTTCCTGCAGTTCTGCCTGCAAATCCCAAATGGCAGCCTGGGATCCTGGGCCATGCCTGTGCCTTGCACAGATGGCTTGTGCACACACAAATGCTGCATTCAACATTTCTGTGGGATCACCTCATGGACGCTGCTAAGGAAGAGATGGGTGCACCCAGATGTGGAGCAGGCCCCTTCTCCTCCAGCCCTGGTTCCTCTCCTGACCCTTGAACAGGACAAACCATAGGTGTGGGGAAAAAACTGCATGGAAAATCCCAGATAGGTGGTGGCTTTTGGAACTGGTGTGATGGGATCCTGCCTATTCTCCTAAGTTCAGTAGTGCTCATATTGCTGGGCTTATGAGATCCCAAAAGCATATTCAGGTTCTTCATGTGGCATCATGTTTATATATTTATTTTTTCCCTCCCCGGTGAAAAGCCTGTGTATTATTTTGACTTTCTTAAGATACTGTTTATAAACTGTTTTGATTTAGATGCTCAAGGCCAGTCTCTTGGTTTTTTGTGACCAAAATCCCAGCAGATACAACACTTCTGGAAAATATCAGGGAGTCAATGTCTTTTTTTTTTTCTCTCCCCTCATGTCAAAGGTTGACTTAAAATATTAATGCTGCAAAGATTCATTTAAGATACTAAAACTGTTCAGGCAAGAATACATGTACATATTGTAATTACTTCCTTTTTCTTACAATTAAAGTAATTGGATTATATTTAATGAGCTATTTACATTTAATAATTAAGAAAAGACTTATCTTTCCAGTATTCCCCAAGTGCAGCAGAAGGGTGGGGGCACTCAGAGCTGTGATATAATTATCTAGGCGTGAGTTGAAACTGAAAGAGCAGTTGAGCTCTATAGAAAACACTTGGAACTGGTTTGTTCCTACTCTTTCATTAATCAAAATAGTTTAGTGTGTGGCAAAGAAGGGAAGGCTGAGCTTAGCTGCAAATGAGACAGAGTTTATCTGCTGAAAAGGAAGGTTAAAATATGCTCGAACTTAACGAATAAGTCATTTAGGGGGAAAAAGCACACCCTCTCTTTCCATATTAATTACTGAGTGCTGCCCAGGAATGAGAATGTGCTGCTGTATTGTGAGTTGGGCTTTGTTAGTGCGACAGACACAAGCCTTTCCTCTGGCTGGGGAGGCTACTGCGAAGCAGAGGAAGCAAAGGCGCTGTGCTCATTAGTGGGAATTCAGGACGGGATGGAGGGAGGGTTTGCTTCAGCAGCCGTTCTGGCAGCAGGGCTGGGCTCCTGCGCAGGCATTCCCGCAGCCAGAGGCTCCTGCAGGCCCTCCACGGGAGCTGTGGCCAGAGGTACTGCTTGCCTTCCCACCTGCATTGTATCTCTTCTAGTCAAGAGCCTTTGAAGTGAATTCAGCAGTTATAGGCTTTGAGGCTTGGAAAATTCTGCCTCTCTGTTGTGCCCTGATGACCTCCAGAGCTGCCTCCAGCTCTGGGGTGCTCAGAACAGGAAGGATGGGGACCTGTTGGAGCGAGTCTAGAAATGCTCCAAGGGCTGGAGCCCCTCTGCTCTGGGGACAGACTGGGAGAGCTGGGAACATCCAGCCTGGAGAAGGCCCCAGGGAAACCTTAAAGCCCATTCCATTGCCTAAAGGGACTCCAGGAGAGCTGAAGGGGGACTTTGGGCAAGGGGGTGTGGCATCCCACTGCCACAGGGCAGGGTTAGGTGGGAAATTGGGAAGGAATCCTTCCCTGTGAGGGTGGTGATGCCCTGGCACCAATTGCCAGGAGAAGCTGTGGGTTTTCCATCCCTGGAAGTATCCAAGGCCAGGCTGGTTGAGGCTTGGAGCAGCCTGTTCTAGTGGAAGGTGTCCCTGCCCATGGCAGGGGGTGGCATGAGATGGTTTCTTAAGGTGGTTTCCAACTCAAACATTCTAGGATTATGGGATTCTAGGACTGAAACCAGCCCAGGTCTCTCCCTACACAGTCCTGAAATGTTTTAGAACCTGTTGTGGGTTTTCAGTACCCAAGTGCACCAAAGCTACCTGTTGAATCACGCTCATGATGCCACTCTGTGTTGTCACTGACCTTGTAATCTTGCCCAAAATATTCACAGGTTTAGTAGAGAGCATTCTGCTCCCTTTGCTGCTCTTGTTTCCTAGGAAGCAACAAAGCCGAAGCTCTTGTGTTGCTGAAGGAGTCCTACCTCTCTCTCCTGATGTATACCTTCACAGCAAAGACCTTGAAACCTTTCTGTTCTGGAGCTTTAATTCCTGTTTAATCAATAGTTTTGTATTCTGAGAATCAAATCCCTGTGACAGCTCTCTTTAATTGAGCTAAACTGCCTTTCTCTTGTCACGTCTCTTCTAGAGTTTTATTTAAATGCGTTTGTTCTGCCTGTATCCTAGTCAGGTATTGATAGGAACACCAGGTGACCCTCTTTGTTTAACTTGTTTTTCAGCTAAATGAAAGGAAACATTAATTAGTGCAATGGTTTGTTTTATAGGAATTAAAGAAATAAAAGTCTAGGTCAAACTGCTGGCTCTATTAGCACTCCAGCAGGAGCCAGGAGGATCTGTATGTTCCCCCATTAGTGACACCCCCATCCTTCCACCCCCAGACAGATTTCTGACAACAGCTCTGAGCGAGTCCCTCTCCAGGAGAGCAGCCTGGTATTTATTCCAGCAAGATCATCTTCAGCAAAGCTGATAACAAAAAGTTTAAAAGGAAGAGCCAAATTTTCAGTCACACCTGTGCAATCCCCTTGAGGGCAGTAAATGATGATGATAATGCATGAGCCAGACAAAAAAACCCGCAGAAAATGGCTTTCTGAGACTCTTTTGCATTTTTCAGAGCCAGCAGACTGGAGGGAGGGGGGAAAGGCAGGGGAGGGAAAAAAAATGTGTATTTTTATTCTGGGATTGGAGCGGGCTGGATGTTTGTTGTCTCAAGGACTCCACGCTGTATAATCCTTGTACTGCAGGATCAGGGCTGATGCTCCCAGTGTCAGAACATTGCTGTGGAAAAGGGCAGTGCTGCTCTTGCCCCATGGTATTGCCCAAACATCCTCTTTCGTAATGCTGGCAGGTCGGGCCTGCAAAGTTCTCCACTTGGTGATTGAAGTGTGTTATTAATACACAGAGGGGTTGTGGATGTGGGTTTTTGTGATCAGCTAAGTGTGTTCTCTCAAAGGTCCTGGATTTTCGGTAGATCCTGCTTCAGGAGAGCTTTTGTGTGATGGTGGGTGAAAACACAGTGTGTGCTTCCCATGCCACCGGCTGCTGAGAGATAGTGGGCAATGTTTTCCGCTGCACCGGGGGGGTTTTACCCACCCGTCTCCCCCGTGGTTTTTCGGGAGAATAGACCACTGTGAAAGGAAGCAGCCCTGCAGCTGCCCTTCACTGCTGACTCCTCAGCTGCTGGCAGGCTGGGCTGGTAATGACAGATGAGCCTGTGATGCGTTTTTGGGAATGAATACTTGTTACAGCTGGCGGGATGGAGTAGTTTGTGGCATCACATGGCAGTTTGCTCTATAATTTTGCTCCCTATTGCTCAGATGCAGCACTGATTGCTGGGTCTCTCTCTGAGCGTGGAACTGGAGCATTTCTGATTGCCGCATCCCACTTCTCTGTGGCTGCATTGTGAGCTTGGATATAGCCCTGAGCACTCAGCAGAGCCTTCTGCTGATTTTTTTCCCCCCTCAGTTCTCCCTGTGTGTGTGTGTGTGTGTGTGGCTGCTGCTTCCCTTTCTGCAAGTCTTTTGGGGTTATATAAAAGCCAGTCTCTTTCTGGCCATTACAGCTACATGGGGGAGTAGTTACTGCTGAGAGAAGCTTGAAATTTGAAGCAGAGTTGTCACAGACATTAGAAAGAACAGTCGGTCTGTGTTGGCAAGCTACTGAGTTAAGTCTTATTTCATACTGATGGGAATTTCAGATCTGATTATCTCCTTTCCCCCTCCTACCCAAACCTGCTGGTGTGTCTGTTCCCACAATGGGCACTCTTAGAGGTGGCTCTCCAAAGCACTCAGCTGAAGGCTTGGTCTCTTTGACTGTGCTGCCTGTTTGTGTCCAGGCAGAGGATTTTGTAAGCCCTGCTGAGGGCAGGGTGGTTGGCCGCCCTGACGTATTTGGAAATCAAGCCTAAATTACCTTCCCCAAAAAAAGCGCTCTGCCCTCCTTAGGTGCTTTGTGCTACACCAGACACTATGACAGATGATCTCACTGCTGGGGTCCAGATTTATTTGCAGATGGTCCCTGATCTAAGAGGTTGTGTGTCACATTGAGCGGGGAATTACCCAGGTGACTCCCAGTAATGCTATGCTAACTGGTCAAACACCAGTGAGGAGAACCTTGCCAGATCTCTCCCTCCAACTCACCTGTTATTTACAGCTCTTTGTGTGTGTTGCATCTGCAGGGCTCGCCTTGGAGTCCTGCCTACCTTTCTCCTCTGCACCACCACAGTGACTGTGCTATCTGCCTGCTGTACAAAAAAACCCCCAAAAAACAGGTCTGGTTCCTCTCTTGCTGTGCAGTGCTGATTTCTGCTCTGCTCCAAACCACTTGTTAGGGAGTATTTGCTCTGAGTTGCTGTTTTCAGTTGACAGAACTCGCCTTGAAAAGCAAATATTCAATCCTAAAACATCCCTGTATTGCTTCTCAATAGTTGTAATCAAAGTCTGTCTCCTTTATTGTTCCTAACAATTGTTCAATTTTACTGTGCCAGCCCTATTTATTAAAAATAGTCAATAAGATGCAGCTTTTTGCAAGGGGTTTATGGACTGGCAGTTCTTGTTTGAAACAAACCAATTGTACTTGATTCTAATCCAGAGCTGGGATTCCTGAGTGATCTGCTGCAGCAGAGCTCATGGGGAGAGCAGTCGATGGCTTGCTGATAAGAAATCTTGGAGCAGCACACTTATCTTGGATTTACCTCAGCTTTGCATAAATTGCTGGATTACAAAAGGCAAGAGTTGCAAGTCACACGTTTTTCCACCTTTTCGGGTCTGTATTGGGCCACACTTGTTCCCCAGTGCCCAAGAGTATTTGCAGAACTAATTGCCAAAGTCGGAATCCTCTGAAAAGCTGGTGAGCAGGACGTTCAAGGTGAGAGCTTCTTGTGGCAGGAGCAGAGTGTCTGATCTGCAGCCACAGGAAGAAGCTCCACTTATGGACCCTGCTTTCTTGGGAAAACATGAGGCATTCAAGACCATAGTGTGTGCAGTGAGAAAGGACAGGTGTGGTCAGGAAGGATGATGGGGAGCACAAAGCCAGTGAATGCAGGGAACAGGAATTGAGGCTGGAAGATCAGTAGGAATGTAGGAGCAGTGAGTTCAGCTTCCAGGGCTTTTTCATGCTCAGCAGATGTTTTTCTGAGCTGAAGCAGGCCAGGGCTCAGCAGTGCCTATGTAAGCATTTTGGGAGAGGGGAAAATATGAGGCATTCTGGCAATGCCCAGCTGTAGGTGGGGCAGCAAGGGGAGAGGAGCTGCGGGGCAAAGTTGGGCTTTTCAGATAGTTTGGCTTTTAGTCACTGCCATCACAACATCATCAAGGCTCTTGGAGCCTGCTGTGATTCAAGTCATGGCTTGGAGGCTTCAGAGGAAGTGCTTGGGAGCAGGTAGGAAGGGTCTGGTTCAAGTGGGAGAGGAAAATAATTTTGTTTCCTTGTTTTTAAGAAGGTGTGAAGCATAGTGGTTGGGAGGATGAGTCGTTTGAACGTGGATTGTTGCAGCAGGGTTTGTGGATTTTCCTTACAAGCACTTCCAGCCAGCAGAGATCACTGAACTTCTTTTCTCGCACTGTCTTTCAATTTGATGCCTTTCTTTGTTTTCCATATTCATTAGAAATCTGTTGCAGTTTTCTGTTTCTAGAGGCAGTTTCCTTTTACTTCTAAGTACTTGATCTCCTCTCCTGTTACACTGGGATCAGGGCAGCTCCTCTGTGCCTATGCCATTCTTGCAGCTTCTTTAAAAACAGTGTTTGCACCCCAAAACTACGCTCCTGAAACTAATCTAATTTTCAGCATCCATAAGTAAATAAAAGCGCTTATCTTTACCCCAAAGATAAAGATTTTCGGCCTTGCAATTCATTTAAAGCATCTGAATGGTAGGATTTAGTTATAATATATGGTCTGCGGTCCTTGTGTGACAGTGACTAATGCGTGATGACCAGGCTGGCCAGCCGGGGTGGAATTCTGCTGTGCTGTCATGCCCTGAGCACGGGAAGTGAAGCAGTTCTGGATGGCCCGTGCTTGGCACTGCGCTGTCAGTCCCCTCCTTGGTGACTCTCTTAACGAATGACAGCACAAGCCTCTCAGGAAGCATTTTTAGCTCTGTCCCTTCTTTCATTTACTGTGACTCCTCCCTGCCCCCAGCTCATGCCTTGTGCTGCCTCCAGTGTTTTGCTTCTTCTTCCCCCTTCCCCCTCTGCTCTCATACCTTGTCCCTTCTCCACACCTGTTTTTCTGCCCTGCCTGACTCCTGCTTTTGAAATACACCACTTACTTTCCAATCCACACTATTAATCTTTGTCCCACCTACTCACAAGGCATGAAGGTTTTACAGGAGCCCATTAGCTGTTATCTCTATCTCTACCCTACAAATTCTCCAGGAAAAAACAAGGTCTTACAGTGTTCTTGTGGAGGCATCACCTGCTCTTTTTCCAGGTCCCAGATTTCCTAAAATTCTGTAAAATTTCATAAAATCTTGAAGCTCCTCATCCTTCTGCTCTTAAGAGAAGAATTTTTGCTTTAAAATCTCTCTCTTAATCAAAATCTTCTGGGAGAGTAGGGTGGTTGTCCACAGCCCATCCTGCCTTTCCTGCCTTGATCTTCTTCGATGCTTCACAGGGTTAATTTAATCCTTTAGTTTGCTGGGTCCTGGCTAGGTTTGGGAGCAGCAGAGCTGTCCCCCTGGCCTTGGGAAGCACTGCTGTGCTCATGAGGGCAAAACTCTCCTTCCGCAGTGGAGTGTGGCTGGGAGAGTGGGGGTGGCTGGCAAGATGAGCTGGGCTATAAAGGGAGTCTTTTTCTTAGCCTTTATCTCTGCTGTCTTGCACCAGCGCAAATTTGTGCTGTACATGTGCTCTACCTTAGTTTTTCTTTTAAGAAAAGCAGTTCTCACCACTACTCCTTGCATTTACTTTCATAACATGCTCAAAGGTAAACTCTTTTGGGGTGTCTGTGTACAGACAACGTATTCAGACCCTTTTTTTGCTGGTATTTGAGGCGCTGCACCCATTTTCTGCCCCGTTTTCCCCATCCTTGCAGAGTGTTACCTGAATTTATCCAACCATGCTTCCCATCATCTTGGGGGCTTTTTTGTCTCCTTTTATACAGTACACTCACATCTCATCCCCCACTTCCAGGCTTATTTTTTCCCTTGCTGTTTTCTTTCTGTCTGTCCTCCACCTTGGAAGGTTTCCAGCCAGGCTGTCCACTCCAGCTCTGCAGATCCCACCATGTGTGCTCCCTGGCCAAGCCCTGGGGAAGCACAGGGGAGAAGCTGGATGCAGGCAGCCTGCAAATGCTGCCTTGTTTATGAGAGCTGCTTGTTGGTGCAGACTGCAGTCTGGGGAGAGCTGGGAAAGTTTGTCTGGCATGAAGCACTAGAGCTGACAAAAGATTGTAGGGCTTGGGCTGGAATCGATAAAACACAGGGTGTTGGGAGGGGAAGGTCAGAGCCCTTCCTTAGTTCACCCTGCTCTTTAAATATCCTGGCAGTTACTGGCGGCTGCAGTGGACATGGGGAAAAACAACACAGACTCGATCCTCAGAGAGTCTTGCTTTTATTTATTTGGATGCAGATCTGGCTTCTCTGTTCTATAAGGTGTTGGTTTTGGGGACCCTTTCTGTGCAGCCTGGTCTCATGGCCGGAGGTTGGTACAGGATGAGCTTTAAGGTCCCTTCCAACCCAAGCCATCCTGGCATTCTGAGATGCTGTGAAATCCCTCGTGTAGAGGCATTGCAAAATGGTAGCAACCTACATCTGCTTGTCTGGGAGATATCCCAGCGCCCGGTGCTGTGGCTCTTGAACTCCTCTGCCTTAATGGGTCAAATTTAGCAATTCAAAATCTGGCTTCTGAGGTAATTAGGAGGGATAATGCCCACTTCTTCCTCTTAACACCCTGACAGAAAAGCATCCAGGAAGGACTCCTGGACCTCAAAGATAAGCTGCCAGCTGCCACAGAGACTATCAAAAGGTGGCTCAAAGTCAAGAGCAAACAGCTGATTTTTTTATGGTTCTTGGGTTTTTGCTGGTGGTGACAGGAAGCCATGTTCCCCAAGCTGTTCGTTTCCTGTTTTATTTTTACACCCAGCCCGAGCAAATCCGCATGCCTATCACATGGGAGCTGCCTGCTTCTCTTGGGTTGTTCCTCAGCTGACCTAGAAAAGTGATTCTTTCCCCTTCTAAATTAATCAAGAACTTGTGATGTATTTGCTTTCACTTAGTCCTAAAGATTTCAGGCATGTATGATGCTCCTTGTAGTGAGCTGGTCACATGGGTTTCCTTCTCCCTCTTGGAGCTGGACGATCTGGGAGGGAACTGTTGGATGCTTCAACGTTTGGGCCTGGTAGCAAAGGAGATTTGTGTTAGTTCAAGACACTGACCTGCACATAAAAGTGTTTTCTGTCCAAAGCATAACTTCCGGACACTTAGGTTTTCTTCAGATTTTTTATTTTATTAGTTTTTTAAAGAACTGGAAGTTTATCCTGCCTGTTGTACAATCAATCCTGACTTGTTTCTTAGCACACTCTAGTCCTGCATCCTGATTAGAGCTCCCTCAACCTTAAACTGCCCTAGCACAAAAACAATGGTCCAGTGTAAACTCATCCCCGGGGGATTTCCCAAGGGAAGAGAGGTGCAGCCTGCAGGATAAGGAACAGTCACCAGAAAGTTTCCTGGTCAGCTGCAAGCCCTTCCTGTTGTTCCAGGAGAGCCCCGTGTGCTGCTCCAGGAGGGAGGTGCCACGCGTGCTTTGGCGTGCTGGGAGAAGCTGTTTTGTTCTTTGTTTTTTTGTGTAATAACATCTCCTGTCTTCATCTGCACAGTTTAAGCAACGATTGATTGCAAGTTGGAAATGTTTCTGAAGAGGAGCTCGTATTGCCAGGGCTGCATGAGCACGGGAGCACTCACAGTGTGTGAGGGCTGTCTGGGCAGCGGCTGGGTAGGAAGGGAGCAGCTGCAGCTCTGCCAGCAGCACTGGGAATGTGGGCGAAGATGTGGAGCTCTCTATCTCTGCCTCTGTACCTGGGCTGGTGGGGCTCTGCTGTCACTGCAAGTCAGAGAACAGGAGGATCTTTGTTTCTCATGAACCAGTTTTCTCAGGATGGGAAGAGGGGGAAAGAAGGCTTATAAGTAAAGCCGTTTGAGAGCAGGAAAAACGAACACCATGGCTCTGGTGTGCCTGGAATTTGCGGTTGAGTAATCCTTTCCTGTTTCTTTTTTGGGTTGTTTTTCATCTTTCAGAACAGTGCCTGAAGCAGGTCCACCATGCCGTTAGTAACGAGGAACATTGAGCCAAGGCACCTGTGCCGTCAGACGTTGCCTAGCGTTCCGAGCGAGCTGGAATGCGTGACCAACATCACCCTGGCAAATGTCATTCGACAGCTGGGCAGCCTGAGTGAGTACCATGGCGAGCCTGCGCGTTGCCCTCAGGAGTCGCTACTGCTCTTTATTTAGCTCCCTTTCTACTCTCATGTTCCTATTTCTCCCCCATCTGCCTTCCCTGGGTAATGCTAAAATGTTTTCCTAAAGAAATCTGATGCTAATTTCATATCCCTGGTCCCACTGCCTTCCTATCTAAGAGAAAATGGGGAGGGGGGTGTGTATATGTGTGTGTGCATGTGAGAGGCTGCAGTGGAACTGCAGATGGAAGGATGGAGCACAACCCAGGCTTGTAAAATGGGAGGCTCTTGGAGCAGGCAGGATCCTGTGTCAGAGAACGTGCCTGTAATTGCATGTGCTACTAAATGGAGCTTGACTCTGTTGAATCTACACTATGTCAGTAGTCTTATTTTTAATGAAAGATAATTAAAGCCCCCACGCAGAAGCTCCTGTTGGCCCCTGCTGCTGTTTGTTGCATTGTGAGACCAGAGACCCATCTGAGCCACGTGGTGCCTCCAGAGTGCTGGTCGTTTGGGGCTGCTCACTCAAATGGCAGTGTGAGCTAGAGCGATGCCTGGCTCAGCTCTCCAGTGAGCTGACCTGTAGCCTTGGAAAACCTGGAGGGAAAACACAGGCCTACATGCCATAGGAGAAATGAAGAGTTAATTGTGGTCTCTCCAGGATGACTCTATACTCTGTTGAAATGCTCTGGGTTCTGATTAACCACCTTTGTCCTTGAAGGGAGACTTTGATAATCAAATTAATCTATTGTTTAGCTTCTCTGGGGTGCTTGCAAGCCCTTCTGCTTGCTCTGCAAAGCAAGCCCTTGTCTTCCGCCATGTGGCAGGCAAAGTTTGGGTGCAGCCTCTTTCCAGTAGTGCAAACCATGGCTGTCACTGAAATCTGGGCCCATGTTTGTTGCCAGTCAGTGTCACATTCTGTTGGGTTGGAGAAATGTCACTGCACAGGCAGGACCAGGCTCTCTGTTCGCATTCAACTGGCCCTCGTTGTTCATTTGTTAGGTCTGCTAGCCAAGATGGTTGTGGAGTGTGAGTGAAATCCATCTCGTGCATGTGAAATGGTGAGGAAGGAGGTAGTGAAGCTATGCAAAGCCCAGCTGCAGGGAAAGCTCATCCCTGTTCAGAGACACGCTGTGGGTTATTGTGACAGCCCTGGCCAGATCCCACAGGTTTAGACCTTCCTTGCACGGATATTCAAAGCTTCTCTGCTTCTGAAGTGCTGGGAGCCAAATTGCAGCTCACAGACTACGCTCGCACCCAAATGACCAAACTCCTGCCCCCCGCCCTTTCCTCTCTCCTCCAGAAAACAAATCCTCTCTCTCCTTCTACCTTGACTACTACAGGAACGTAGAGCAGGTTCAGTAGGCTGTGACAGCCCTGTCAAGTGAATAATCAGCCATGCCTGGTGCACCACAGTCTCTTTACAAAGATGCAAACATAAATCTTGTCAAACTTTCATATTCCAGTGAGTTTACCCTTCGTTACTATCGCAGCTGGGAGCACTTTGTATAAGTCGACTGCGCGGTTTTGTGTGCTTTTACAGAATCCACAAGCTAAAGATGGAAGGACCTATTAAATCATGCCGTCTGTCTTCCTGCCAGTGCATGACAAAGATAATTCTGATTGTAAGCTGCATTTTTGCAGTCAAAGTAACTAAACTAAAAAATTAATCTCTGTCTTTCCCCATCTAAAAGTGTTTGTGAAGCTCAGGCAACTTGTGAGATGCTGGGTGATAACTCCAGGTGCACTTACACAGGCAAGGGGACACAGACCATCTCTTCTTCTCTCTTTAGGGTCAAAACCAGTACATAAACTGTTGTTACATATTATTTTATACTTGAAATATACTTTGCAAACCAAAGACTTTTTTCCCCTGTTACTTGTTACAGTTCCTTGTGAAATTTAGAAATGTTTTTCGCTTCTCGTGAAAGTAGAAACGAAATTACAACTTTCCTTTTTTTGACCTGTTGCTGGAAGGTTTCGTATTTTCCCACAGATAAATTTGTACTGTCTTTGGTCAAATAGGAGAGCTGGTCTGTGCTATGTTGAAAATGGAGATTGCCTCATGAAACATGTCTACAACAAGAGCTACCTGACCTTAGATCTCCAAACATAAAATCCTTCACATTAGTTTGGGGTTGTTAATTGAGCATATGTGGAATCTGCATTGTCTGGGAGAGTGGAAGGATGAGGTCAGTTGAAGTTAACCTTCAGCATTTGCTTTCTACAAACACTTGGACCTGGCATTGCCACCAAAAGGGGTGGAGAAGGTTGAATTTTAACCTGGCTTGTTCCCCGTGCTTGGCAGTGTAAGGAGATCCCCTGGGAGCAGGAACAAGGAGTTGATATGTCGGGTTAGATAGCTGGGAGTGTTTGTGCAGCTGGGCTTTGGGAGATGCCCTCTCCTTGCCTTGTGCAAGGGGCACTTTGTCTCTCTGACTCTGTAGACAGCCATGTTTTCCAAAATTGCTGTTGAAATTAGACTTCCAACGGGTTTTTCTTTCCTGAGTGTTGGAGAGGATCTTTAGGACTAACAGATTCCAGAGCAAACTGTTGACCATATGATGGTGCACTTCAAAACCAGACTGCTTATTGGGAGCAGCCTTGTACTCAGCAGCCGTGGCTGGAAATGTTTCCCATCAGTGGGAACACCACGGGCCCATGTCTGCGGCTGGTGCCAAGTCTGCTCTGCTCTGCGCTGTCCTCAGCATGGTTGGGGCTCCCTGTCTTGGGTTGTGCCTGGGAGCAAAACAAAAAGACAGGACTCCATGGAAGTTCTTGGGTTTCTTCCAGGTCTCCCAGCTCTGTCTACCTGTGGCCATCTCTTGTTGCACTGCAGGTTTTAAACTCCAAAGAACAGGGCCATATTTTTGTTACTCCTGTAAGTGGTGCAGCTCCTGATCTGAGTGCATCCAAACCATGGATAGTGCTTGTCATAACAGTCCACTGGGCAGTCCAAGCTGCTCCAGGGAGAATGTCCCTGATTGAGATGTTCCCCTTTGGTTTTGATTTAGAATCAATGTGAATGCATCAATTTTTCAGACACTGCCACCTGAAGGAACAGCAGGGTCAGTGCTGTCATCAGCTGCGGTTTCAGCTCCAGCTTTGGGATCCAGCACTGGGTCTGCTCTCTACTTCCAAAGTGCTTTGAGCTTGTAAACATGTGCCAGCTCCCCTGGAGGCAGGCCTGCTGGAGTCTGGGAGCCTTTGAGATTCTCCAGAGCAATAAAAATCTGACTGTATTTCCTTGTCTAATAAACAGAACAGCAGAGAATCTTAAAGGACCTTCAGATCCATCCACATTACACCAGTGTGGTGTAGTCAGCCCTCTTTGGTTTGTTACTTTAATAGACTTTAAAGTACGTCTCAATTTTTTCCTTATTGCTTTAAGATCCCTTGGAAATGTCAGGTTTTGGTGGAACACAGCGCTTTCTTCCTGGATGTTAAACTCAGCCCCGACAAACTTGAAAAACAGAGTAGTTCTTTCTCCTCTTTTCTCCTCTTTTCTTTTCTCTTTCTGCAAGCTGGGAGACTGAGTATGATCTGATGTGGTTCATAAGGGTAATGTAGACACTTTAATTGCAGGTAAATCTGCAGAAGACATATTTGGAGAGTTGTTCACTCAAGCCAACACTTTTGCCTCTCGGGTGAGCATTCTCGTCGAGAGAGTTGACCGCTTGCAAGTCAAAGTCACTCAGCTGGATCCCAAAGAGGAGGAAGGTAATGGAGTGGAGCACAGGCTGAGCATGGTGAAGGTTCTCATTGAGTCAGCGTGGTTGGTTCAGCACCATAACCCCAGCATGACACTGCCGTGGGTGCTGGAATTAGAATGTGTTCTCTGGAGCTAAGAGGGACTGTTTCCCTGCCTCCCAGTAGAGCACTTGTGGACAACCTTTGTGGCTTTGCTCTGCAGTGACTTTCCATGTGGGAACTCGCTCTCCAGCAGTTGGGTGGCAGTGGGTGAGCTGCTTGAGCTTGGTCACAGAGGTTCCAATGCTCATGGGCCGCTCAAGGGAGAGCTGTGTTGATGGAGCAGTGGATCTTGGCAGCACACTGGAGGTTTGATGGTTTCCCAAGGGATCTGTGGGAAAAGGAACCTGACCTTGGCAAAGCATGCCAGGAACTCCAACTGAAATCAGATGTTCACTGCTTGGGCTTCACTGTCGTTGGCCTGGGTCAAGCTGTTCTTCACTTGTTCTCTTCCTTACAGTCTCCTTGCAAGGCATTAACACAAGGAAGGCCTTCAGAAGCTCCACCACTCAGGACCAGAAGCTCTTTGACAGAGATTCTCTCCCTGTGCCTGTTCTCGAAACCTACAGGACCTGCAATACCCCTCCACCTCTCAATATCCTCTCACCTTACAGGTAGGGCTGCAATGCCTTCTTGTTCCTGTGCAGAGAAGAATCTCTTCCTCCCAATCTGCTGGAGTGGTCCTTTCCCATCCTGTGCTGGACTGAAATAGCTATTCCCACTGGGAAATTGAGTTGCTAAACAAATCCACTAGGAAATCTCTGTCCTTTGGATTACGGGAAACTTTGCTTTTGAGGTCATACAAATGAATGTAGCTAGAAAATTATCTCTTTGGTTTTCACTTTTGTGAGTGCTGTGGGGCCAGGCGTGGCTGGCACTGCAGAACCATGCTGGGTGAGCTGCAGATGAGGCATTTTTCTTGTGCTCCTCCATAGCCCAATGGCTCCTTTCCAAAGAGCCGCAGTGCGAGATGCAGAGCATTCACCTGGAGGTGGCTCTCACCCAGCTGAGTGCAGCAGGCTGCTGCTGCTGCTTCCTGTGGCCTCCAGTGTCTGGTCCGAGACATCTGGTGGGACCTACATTGGCTGTGTAACCAGTTCTGAGCAGTCCCACTCTGATTGCATCTTGTAGGTAGTAGAAGTAAAGGGGGTCAGAATCCAGAAACTTATCCCACATCCTTCTGAGCAGGTAAAAAGTAATTACAGATAGCTGGAGGCAGCTGTCTTCTGCCAGACACTGCTGCACTGCAAAGTGGGAGGAGAGGGAGTCTGTGTGTGCTCACTCAGGAGCTTCAAGGACGCTGCTGGTCTGATTTAGGGTTCCTGAGCTGGAGGAGGAGGTTTTTTCACACCAAAATACAGCGTAAACAAAAGGGAGTTAAAGTGAGAGACCTGCTGCTGTCCTGGTGATTGTTCAGAGCAGTTGAGCTCTCCAGGTGCTGAGTAATGAAGGGTTTGTGTGAGGGAAAAAGGAATGGGATGTGGGAGAGCTGGGATGACTGATGTGGCGGTCTCTTCCTGTTCTGAAATGGGGGGCAGAGTTAAAAACAGCACTTGTGACCATCTCACTGCACTTTTGAACTGTTGTCTGAGATCATGCCGTGTGTTTCCTTCAAAGAAATGTGTGGCTTGATCCTTGTCTGTGTGATTTTTTTCCAGGGATGATGGCAAAGAGGCACTTAAATTCTACACAGATCCTTCATATTTCTTCGACCTTTGGAAGGAGAAAATGCTTCAGGACACCAAGGATATCATGAAGGAAAAGCGGAAACATAGGGTGAGGAAGGGAAGAATAGGAAGTGGGAAGTGTTAGTAAATTTTGGACTCCAAATTTGCTATCCAATATTCAGGTCTGCTCTTTTGGACTCCTGTGGGATCAGTTCAGTGAAGTTTTTATCTGGTTTACCCACATCCTTGTTAATTAAAAAAAGAGAACAAATATACCTTTAATTGTTTTTTCCAAATGCCATTGTCTTTGGGCCTTAATGTTAAAGTATATCATAGCATAAGAGATGTAGTCTTAACATACTTTATTTAGCTTTTGAGCAGCTTGAGTATTAAGCATGAAAACAGATTGTGATTCTTCAATGAAAAATAGCAAAGGAGAGACTTAGGATGTGTTAGAATTCTGAGTGAGGCCATCTAAAGCCCAGTTCTCTTGTGGGCAAGTGTCCATATTGCACTCCATAACACTGAACACCATCAGGGTGAAGGTGAGATTTGGGCATCTCAACACAGAGGCCAAACCTAAACTGATGTGGGAAACTAAGCTTTTACTCTGCCCTCAAGTTGCTTATGCCAGGGGATGATGATGGCATTGTGTCTGGGCTGCACTGAGCAGCCTGATGTTGTCTGGCATTTTTTATGTTGTCTGTGCTTTTTTATGTGGAAGATCTTTGGGAGAGTGCAGCAATCAGGAAAGTAACCTAAAAATCATCTTTGAGAATGCTTGTAACTGCTCCAGGTCTCTCCTGTCCCTCTCTATTCCCAGTGAATGTAAAGCAAAATAAAGTTTGTGTTTGATTCTTCCTCTCCTAGAAAGAGAAAAAGGAGAATCCGAACCGAGGAAATGTGAATCCACGGAAAATCAAAACCAGGAAAGAGGAGTGGGAGAAGCTGAAAATGGGACAAGAATTTGTCGAATCAAAGGACAAGCATGGTCCTGCTGGGTAAGCAGGTCTGGGGCTGGGTGATTGGGATGCAGTTCACCCTGCGCTGCAGCTCCTCCGGATCCACGGATCAATACTGCCACTAATCAGATCCTCCAAAGTAAATCTGTCTGCTGATTTAAAATTTGCCAAATTACTCAGGGAGCTGCACGGTTGGAGCAAGGTGGCAAGAACAGCTCTGGCTGCTCTCGCTTCCTGTGGGCACAGAGCTGTTGGGAGCTTTGGCTCTGCCCCACGGTGATGCCCTTCCCTCACACCCAGCTGAGGGTGGCATCTCGGTGCCATTGTGTGATGGCTTTGTTACTTTTCACAAATGGCTCTTCACACCCTTAACTTGAAGCGGGGGCTGTCCCCATCCAAGTATTTCAAGCTACAGATCTCTCTTTAGCACTTCTGGCTTGGGAATTCATTTAACGTTTGACACCAGCAAGGCTGGAAGCAGACCGAATTCCCCACAATGCTTTTCTTCCTTGCAGCTTCCTTTCATATAAGAAAAAAATATCTCTTTAAATCACACTCTCCAGCTAAAAATAAAACTTGCTTTTAGTTTAATAAGAGAACAGGTTTGGTTTCTAGCTGGGGAATCAAGTAGCACAACAGCACCATTTTCTTGCTCCTCTCTCTTCTTATGTGAGTGTGTTCGTGCATTTGGATTCACTTGGGGTCCAGGGCCCCCAAAAATAGGGAGGTTCCTCCTCCTCACAGTGAAATGAGTGCACTGAAAGCATGAAAGTCTCTTTTCAGAACTATTCCAGCTTTGAATACTTGTTTTAATGGCATTGCGGTGTCCATTTTAGTGTTCTATTCTTAAGCTTATTTTTTGGCATTTTTGAGTATCTCCTGTTTTTGCCACTGATGATACTCAGTGTAACTGCAAGTTACTTAAGTCCAAGTTAAGGTCAAAACACTCTTAAGTGTTTTTACGAAATCAGGTGTTAAAAAAAATGCATTTATTCAGGTGTATTCTTGTTTATTAAAATATATACTCCTGCTGTTCTATTGTGTGGCAGCGATAAACAGGGCAGCGCATGAGCAAATTTTAGCCAAAGAATTACGTAGAGCAAACACATACACGTTTATGTGGTTCTCCATATAGGAGTCTTTGTGAAATAAAGGAGTTTTTTAAATGATGTAAATTCATGGACTTATTTTGTTTGGAAAGGGTCTTAAAGTCCATCCAGTCCCACCTCTGCCATGGGCCGGGCCACCTTCCACTAGACCAGGTTGCTCCAAGCCCCATCCAACCTGGTCTTGGGCACTGACAGGGATGGGGCAGCCACAGCCTCTCTAGAAATCCCTCTGGGGAAAAAATGAGCTTTAGACATTGCATTGAGCTCTTTAAACCATTTATCTTGCTTTTCCCAGGTACCCCTCCAACATGGTGTATCAGAATGGCAGCATTGGCTCCAACGAAAGCATGGATGCATGGAAGGATGGGAACTGCTACCCGCCACCGCCGCAGACTGACTCTATTGTGCCACCACCTCCCTCGTTCCCAGATGACAGCCTGCCTCCACCCCCGGTGGAATTTAGGTAAGCCTACGGGATCCCTTCTGTCACCAGGGAGTAGTAGGTGGTGTAAAAGGATGACATGAGACAGGCTGAGATAGTTCAGCAGAACTTCCTAATGGGTGTTTTACGGGAACCAGAATGCTCCTGTCTGGAAGTGCAACTGCAGACAGGGACAGAGGCACAGGCAGCACAGCTCTCCATGAATGCCAGCCACCGTCACCATTCCCAGGCAGAAGGGGAGAACTTGCTTTATTCCACAGCGCTGTCCCAGTGAATGGTTTGGCTCCATTGCTGCAGTTTTGCAATGCAATTGTTCTATAGCATGGACTTCTGTTCTTTATGTTCCATTTGGACAACACTCACAGGCACATTGTGGAATTCTCGGGGGTGTCCTGTGCAGGACCAGGGGTTGAACATGATGATCCTTGTGAGTCCCTTCCTGCTCAGGACACTCCATGACAGCTTTGCATAGAACAGCTTCTTTAACCTCTTTTGCTCTGATCTGTGAGAAACGCACAACGTGGGCACTGGAGATGGAGATGTATTTAAATTTCAAGGACTTGAGCACAGCAGCTGCCTCCTTTCCAGAGACTTGGGTGCAAGTTCAGGTCATTTACTTTGGATTGAATGAAATGGTGACTCCCAGGCACCCCCAGAGATTAGAGTTATGGTCCAGCAGTGGCTCAAGATGCAAAGGGCGAAACAAGAGTGCACTTTTTCTTTTTTTCTAAAGACATTAAAACAGAGTCAAGAGGAACAAGAGAAAGTCTGTCTGATAGACAGGGCTGCTTGGCTTCTCTCCATCTTATCCAAAGGCAGCAATGCTGCAGCAAAGGCTCTTCTGATGTGTCAGAGAGACCCAGCACTGCACTCTGCAGCCTGTGCCTCTCGGGCAGAGCAGACATGAGCTCTCAGATGAAGCTCTAACTGCCTTATGCAGTTGCTTAGATCTCTGCCCAACCCCACAGATCTCCCCTCTCTGGTTTTGTTTTGATGGTTGTTTTTTAGGAACCCTGGGAGGTAGATTTCATCTCCAGGTGTCTGTTTTGAATCAGCGCTGGTAAAGATGGTGATGATTTTGTGGCAAATGTACCTTATTTTTCTGTCTCGCTATGGAAAGATGTGTCAGTGTGGGGCTTCCCTTGCGCAGGATGTCACACGGGCAGTGGAGTCCACAGTGGGAGATCTAGTCCCTCATACACTGGTGTTTTCCATAAGAGGACCTTGGATTCCCATGTCCTCCCCTTCACTCCCCACACTGAGCTCTGAGACATGGCTGCTGCACTCCAGCTCTGAGCCATGAGATCCAGGGAGATCTTTCCCAGCAGGTGCTCAGAGCAGCATATGCTTTCCTGGCATCCCCGCCCTCCTTGTGCAGTTTATCCCGGCAGACATCCCTGATCCCTGCCTGGCATGTCACTGGCCTGGCTTTGGCGAGGAGGGGTGATGGCAGGAGCCAGGAGGCTGCTCCAAGATTGGACATGCCTGCCTGGCCTCTGATGGAGGTGAGGTGGCTCATGTACTTGTCAGCCTGGGAGATGGGATGAGGACAGCATTCCTGCCATCCCTAGAAGCTTTCCTTTGTTCTGGAGGTGTAGGCCAAAAGAAACAGTGCGAGAGAACTAAAACCAAGGAGTGAGGTCTCATGGAAACATCAGTTAATACTGGAACTTGGATTTTTTTTTTTGTCTGGACTGCAGCAAACACACATGATTTGCATTAACATGGAGACTGTACAGTCTGATCTGGCCTTAGGGCTAATTCCCTGTCTCTCTCATTGTGTTGCCACAGCTATCCTGTAGACAACCAAAGAGGTTCTGGTTCTGGAGGGCCCAAACGATCCAGCCTGGTTAGCCCGAGCCATCCACCACCAGCTCCTCCAATCGGATCCCCCTCGGCAGCCAGGCCGGGCTTTGCTCCCCCTCCAGCTCCTCCTCCACCATCACCACTGATGGAAAACACCCCCCCTCCACCACCTCCCATGGGCTTCCCATCCCCAGGAACTCCCCCGCCACCCTCACCCCC
>VWYI01002848.1:299350-313120 GCA_013399455.1 Anthoscopus minutus
GGCCCCCCACCCCCTCCTCCACCCTCCGACACCTCCACATCCAAGCCCAAATCGTCCTTGCCTGCGGTTAGTGATGCCAGGAGTGACCTGCTTTCAGCTATTCGGCAAGGTAAGGTTGTGTTTCCATGCCAGCATTCTCCTTTGCCTCTGGAAAACCCTCCCTCTCCTGGGAGCGGTGTGACTGCCTTGCTGCTTGAGGCTTGTCCCTTGTGGTCCCTCCTTGTTTGCCTACCCTCACGAGCACCTTTCTGGGTTTTATGCTTCTCCCAACACTTTCAGAGATGGCAGTGCCAGAATTGGTGTGATCCAGGTTTGCTGGGGAATGTACAGCAGTGGGCAGCTGTGCAGGGGCACAGAAGGCATTTGCTTCCCATTCCACCTGCCCACCCAGCTCATCCTGGCGGTCACCATCAGTGTTATCCCAGCACTCCCAGCCTGCCTCACTCAGAGCACTGCGCTCTCCCTCACTCAGGGAGATTTCAGTGTGACCAAGACCTTAGCAGGATCCCCTCCGTTCCCTCCTTCCCAACAGGCTTCCAGCTGCGCAAGGTGGAGGAGCAGCGGGAGCAGGAGAAGCGGGATGTGGTGGGGAATGATGTGGCCACGATCCTGTCACGCCGCATCGCAGTGGAATACAGCGACTCCGAGGACGACTCCTCTGAGTTTGATGAGGATGAATGGTCGGATTAGCCACGCTTCCATCTCCTCCTTCCCTTCTCTCCTGGGTTCGCTTCTTACAGAATCAGGTGGCCAAACCTTGCACCACATCCTTTTCATCCTATAACCAAAGATGTGCCAAGGGTTTTCAGACAACCAGCAGCATATCTCCCCTCTCCCTCCCCCTCCAGCTTTGGCAGGACTTTGTGCTCTGCCTTTCCAAAGGTCTCCTCACGGACACTGAGGATGTGGTGTTGGGATTTAGCTGGAGGGGGTGTAACGGTTGCTTATTTAAAAGAGAGCTAAACCTCCAGATTTTTGATGCCACCAGGCAGAGCACATATAAACCCTCCATCCTGAGGGATTTTTAAAGTAAAGATGGATGATCCTGTTGCGGCCGTGTGGCCTTTTGGATGAAGGACATTTTCAGCTGGTTTTCTCACTGCAACAGCAGACGGTTGATCTGATGGCTCTTCCTTGCCAGTGAATACTGGTCGTGCTGCAAGAAAATGGGCTTTAAATGTCAGTTCTCTGCTGCATCCCACTGTCAAATAATCAGGTTTTTGGCAACAGTGCACAATTCTTTCCCCCCTGACCCCTGAATATTAATTCCAGATCACCCTGTGTGGGGTGCACTTCACAGCTCCAAGGCTGCTGGGTGTCTTGGGTGCAGTGTAAGGTGGGACTTCTTTTATTTTACAAGCTGTCTTTACCTTCCTAACATCTCCAGGACTGCTTTGTCAATAGGAGACTTGCACACAGGGATGTAAAACCAGGGCAGGATGCTTGCTCAGCTTCCCACTCTTGGGAAAGCAGAGCCACTGCCCCACTGAGACACATCTGTGGTCAGCTCTGAGCGGTGGCCAGACCTCGCCAGCTGATTTTCTCCAATTTATGCTGAGATAGTGTTTTCAAATTCCAAATCCAGTGCCTAAGACAGGGAGTTGGGCTGGGGATGGAGGGGTTTTCTGAACACCAGGCACTGTTGTGGTCTTTGGCCTGCCAGGGCAGTTTGAGAGGTGCTTTTTTTAGTGGAGTGACTACTTTTAACACGGGGACTTAAATGCTGTTATTGCCTTTGATTCTTCTCCCTTCCCCCTAGGGAGGGGAGTTCGTGTGCCTAAAAACATCATGTGTGTGAACTGAGTTGCCCATCAGTTACATCAGACCTAACCTACTCTAATTTTGTTATTATAATTCATTGGTTAATTTTAAGAGAACAATTTTTCTCCTCACTAACCCTGTGAATTAATTCCCAAGCTGCTCACTATAGATCCAGTACTGGCAGGGGAAAATGGGGAATTTGAACTAGCTGACCTCGGTTTTATTGCTGTTTTATGTTACCTTACATAGAATATGAGCATATCTTTGAAATCTAACCCAGACACCCCTGATGTGTATTTTAATTTGGACATGACTCAGGGTCATGCAAAAAGTAATTCCAAAGCCTTTTTGAGGTTGTGGGTCCAGCTGTTGTGGGATGTGTGTCCCACTAAGACCAACTCTCCCATCTTTTTGCCTTTCTTAAAGTATTTCACCAGCCTGTGCCTGTTTCTCTTCCCTGCCTCGCCTCCTTTAATGATGTTGCTGATACCTGGAACGCTGGGCCCTGCCTGAGGCTTGCTGGAAATCCTGCTTGGGAGTTGATTGATGGCTTCAGCTTGTGCCATCGAGTTCTTACTGATTCCTTGTGTGTGTGTATTAATCGTGGCTGGGGCAGAGATGACCTGGAGAATGGGCTCAGGGGTGCAGATCAAGCTGGGACCCAGGGAGACCCCAGAGATTCCCTGGATGGCTGCGCCTTTGGGTTTTGTCTGCAGGCAGGATGCGAAGGGTGTGGGCAGCCAGGCATCCCAGTGGGCTGGGAACATCTGAGCACCACCAGTGCCAGGTTCTGCAAGAGGGAACAAACCCCCGGAGCGCAGGTGAGCCGTGGTGCAGTGGAGAGATTTGGAAATGCAGAGGGAGGGTTGCTGCAAGCTGGGTGGGGGGATGAGAGGCACTGCCTCCTACTGCTCTTTCTGAGAGCATCCTCCTCTGGCTGCTCTGAGAGACAACCCCCCGGGAAAAACGGGTCCTGAGCTAACCCGGGCTGACAGCAGGACCACACAGGGAAGCAAGGAACTCACAAATGCCAAACCTGGCTAAATTTGAGATCGCCTTAACTAGACTTAGCCTGTGTTGGGAAAGGAGAGTGAATCTTCCTGTTGCCTGAATTACCAAGAAGTGCCATATTCCCTGAGCCACAATGGATGGTGTGTCAGCAGGGCTGCGCCTGGGGCGCTGGGGACACGGCCCTCACACTGCCTATTGCACAAGGATGCTGCTGTGTGGGCACGGCCATGGGTGGAGGTGGCTCCTCTGGCCTCCAGGCAGCGGGAAGGACCCTGCCTTGCCCCTGCAAGCCTGCTGGAAACACCCTCTGTTCCCAAGTCCCATCCCAGGGTGGGAATCAAAATTGCAGGATCCCAAACAGAGGTGTCCTGGACAGGTAGGAGAGGTTGGTTGTTGGAGTATTTTTTAAATTTCCTTTGAGTCCTGCTTTTTTTTCCCCCCCCCTAAATCTCTGATTGCCAAGCAGGCTTAGTCTGTGTGGGGATCCCTGAGAAACAGCTGCTCTAGAGAGGGGACGATCTCTGAGTATGGTTGCAAAATCGCAGAGCTCTGGGCCACCAAGTGAGCTCAATGTTTTTGAAAGCAGTAGGGGAGGAGGAGAGGTGCCAAAACCAACCTTTGCAAGACAGAGCAGCTGTGCTGGAAGTGCAGGGCTGCCCCACTACCTCTGCCCTCGTGTCGTTGGCTTTTACTCCTTCCCTCCCTTTTCGTGGGGCTGGGGTGAGCCTCAAGCACTTCCCAAAGCCCAGGGCCGAGCTGGCTCCCTCCCCGAGCCTCTCGCTCGCCGTCGCAGCCATTTCGCCCGTGCTGGGAGCCGCTGGCTCGGGGCTGCAAGTCCGGGCAGGCGCGGCCGCCTTCCCTTCCCTGGTTAAACATTCTCCCGGTGTCCGCGCCCGCAGTGCTTGGCTGCTGCTCCCGGCAGCCTCTCCCCCGCCTCCCCCCTCGCTGGGAAAGCCTGGTCCTGGCTCCCCGGGCTCAGCCCGGAGCCGCAGCCGGTGACCTTCACTGCTTCTCCTCTCCTTATCAGAGCCAGAGCACCAGGCCAGAGCCGGGGAGGGGCTCCCAGAGATCCCAGATGGCTGAGGAGTCCTGCAGAGTGTCATTTCAGGGAAAGGGTAGATTGGATTTTATATTTTTTTGCAGAACATGAACTTATTTAACGTGATTTTTTTGGAAGTCCCTGCCCTGGAGGGGCTCTGGGACAGAGCTGCCTGGCAGGGCAGACGCAGCTGCCCCGGGTCAGGTTTCACTGCTGTTGGATTTCGGGGTGCTTTTTTCTCTTCCTTTTTAAACAAAGCCTTGAAGTGGAAGTGGATCCGATGTTTTTATTACTGTATTAACATTCATTTTAATTCACTTCAGAAACTAACCTATTTTTCTTCCTGATTAGAATGTCATAGAATTAGACAAGTTGTAACCTCTCCTGAAGTGCCTTATTTTCCTACATGATATAAATATATTTATAAGAGTAATTATTCCACTTATATCTTAGGGGTTTATTGCTGAGCAGGAGATAAGATGGGAGAGGAGGGATGGGAAGTGCCCTCCACGGACCTAGCCAGGCTGGGGGTCGGAAAGGCGACGTTTGATGGATACTCTCAGGGTGCAGGGGGTTCCTCACTTCAGACCAAAGGAGTTTCAGCATGAAACTCTGCTTAGAAAGAAGAAAAAAGGACAAAAAACCCCAAACTTGTGAGCAAAATACTGTAGATTTGTCAGATTTTTTTTACCCCAGTAAAATAAACACTGATGGCTGGACTCTGCAGGGAGGCAGTGGGTGTGGGGGATCAGAGCCTGCCCCTGGTCCTTACTTGCACATCCCAGTGCAGACTCCCTACCTTCTGTATTCCCATGTAATGTCTGTGCTTTTCCCTGGTGGTTGCTGTATAAGCCAGATTTCCTGCTGCTTTGTTTTGTTGTTTTTACTAATCAGCTCAGTAACCCCTGGATGAAGATCCCAACTGCAAATATTTTGTAATGTACATGTATAAAAAAAAAAGTAATAATTTTTTTGATTCTTTTTTAAAACTTGATAAATCTTTCTATCCAGCCAGAGCTTGTGTGTGTTTCTGGGGACGTGGGGGGTGGTGTGAGCCTGGGCCTGGCACAGGGGCTGCAGTGGCTTTATGTGTGACTTGGAGTCATGGAAAAGTTTGGGTTGGAAGGGACCTTAAAGCCCATCTCATTCCCTGGCCAGGGACACCTTCCACTATCCCAGGTTGCTCCAAGCCCAGTCCAGCCTGGCCTTGGACACCACAAAGTAGCTGCTCTGGGTAAACCTAGCTCATTCCTGGGAGCATGGGAGGTGCAGGGCTGCCTGTGCCAGTCGTGCCTGGCCTTGTGTCCTTAGTGCAGCTACCAGGGTGTCCCTTGGGAAGCCCAGAGTTTGTGGGACTGCCAGCTTCCTCCTGCCCAGGTGGAGGCTGAGGAAAGCTGGTGCATCCTGAGCTGTCTGACAAACACCATGGGCACAGACACCTTTTCTATGCCGAGGTGGGTTGAGGGTTGTTAATGGTGGGAATTTGAGGGTCACAAGGAGCAGCCTCCAGCCTCCTTCCAGCACTGCCTGCCATAGGAAGTGAACCCGGGCTCCATCTTGCAGAGCAGAGTTGCTGCAGCTGGGCTGGGAAGGGGCTGCAGCAGCTTTTTGCCTCCATTTTGCAGCTCCAGGTCCCTCGTGCAGTGAATGTGCCTGGCAGTGGTGGCTGCTGGCCCCAGGCTCAGGTGCCTTCTCTGGCCTTGCTCCGTGGGGCTCTGTTTTCTTGCTGGTTGGTGAAAAGCAACAAAAGGCTCTGTCCCTGCTGCTCCTCGTCCCTGCTTTTACCACGGGCTTTGCTCTGCCAAATTCCCTTGGCTTTAGGAGACACTGGTGCCTCGCTCTGCAGCGCTGTGCCTTTCTTGGCTGACAATGGTCCCTGGCTGCAAAACCTCATTAGATTAATTGGCATTGCCAGCTCCTGAACAAGCAAGGCCTTTAGTCGTGCTGGGGCTCAGAGGGCAGGGGAAGGAGGGAGCTCTGGGGCTTCCACACTCCCTCGAGCTGTGTGTCCCAGCTCTTGGCTCCAGCTAGAGCCTGGGAGGAGCAACTGGAGCTCCTGGCTCCCTTTGGATGGGTGTGGCTGTGGCCAGGTGGTGCCTCTACTTTTCTGGGGTGCAGGACAACACGTAGCCTTGTGCTTTTAGCGTGGCAGCACCTGGAAGTCATCGTCAGAGTTTGGCGGTGTTGGTGAGTTTTGTGCTGGTTTAACCCTCTAAACAACAGGGAAATTTTAGTCTCAGATCTGCCTTCCTGGGTAACCCACAGGCTTCCACCCTTACGGAGGCAGGAAGCTCCTGCAGGCTGAGGTTTAGCTCAGTGGAGGGAGGAGAAGCCTAACAGTGATGGATTGTGTGAGCCCCAGCCCCGTCCGTGAGCAGCACTTTGCTGCCACAGCTGGGGCAGCGTCTCCAAAGCTCTACAGCCTTGGCACACCGACCTTGGCCCCGGCCTTTGATCCCTCTCCGTGCCCGTCTGTCTCTTCTACATGACTCGGCAGAGGATCACAGCTGGCCAGGCTGCAGCTTCACAGGAGTCCCTGTCTCCAAAGACCTATTTAATTTTCTCCTTCAAGGTGGTGTTAGCAACACCCAGAAGATGCTGCCGGCTGCCTTGGACGAGTGGGCTGCGTGTCCTTTCCACCACTGACGTCAGCTTCTCTCCCTTAATTCTCCCTCTGGGACCAAAGCAAGTGCAGGCGCTGCCAGCTCAGATCAGCGTTAACAGCCTGCTCTCCCAGTGTGTGGCAGCGCTCCACCGTGCCAATGTCACCCCCGGCTCGCACTGCTGTCCCTGGCCAAGCAGCCACGGGTGGTGGGAGAGCACTACCCTCTTCCAGCATCCTGGGAAGGGCCCAGTGCCAGCAGAAAGTCCCCATTCCTTGCACGTAGGTGTGCTGAGATGGCAGCTCAGCCCCTCAGAAATGGCTGACTCCTCTCTCTCACTCTCTTGCTGCCTGGTGGGTTTTTTCTCTCCTCCTCCCTGCCTTTGCCGTTGCCTACGCAGTTGTGTGGGGAAGGCAATCGGCTCCCGTGCTGCGGATGGCTTTATCTGTAACTCTTCCATCTGCTCACAGCAGCTCACAAATAACCACGGGGTGCCAGAGGAATTATGTTATTTGGAGCTCAAGTTTCTGCAGTCTGGCAGGGCAGCAGCTCTGCGCCAGGCTCAGCCGCTCTGCAAAGGCCAGTGCCGGCATGGCCAGGGCTTAAGGCAGCAGCTGGGGATGTGGCCAGGGCTGAATTACTCTCCCCATCCATAGACAAAGCCCCAGCCCTGAGCCAGCATGGAAGCCTGGTCCTCTGGGAGCTTTCTGTGGAGAAAAGAGGGTCTTGCTCGCCCCAGGTCCCTGCACAGCCATGGGCTTGTGGCATGAAGCCACCCTCTGCATCACATGCGGCAACAGGGATGGAATGGGAAGCTGATGAGCCCCTTGCCTTGAACTTTGCTGTTTCCCACCAAGCACAGCCCTTTCAGACAGACTTCCCTCCCTGGGAAGCACCATCTGATGCCTCAAAAGCTGTGGCTGTGGTGGTGGCCGGGGATGATGCTCAAGACCGAGCTGTGCTGGGAAATGCCTCCCGCTGCCTCCAGCATTTGGTAAAACACTTACAGCAGGGCTGTGTTTTCTTCATTTCCTGCCTGCTCCTGCTTCCAAGGAAACAAAATCCCCCAAGCCAGGGCTGAGGTTTCTCATTTAAATATAACCCAGGCCCATAACTGGAGCTGCCAGCCCTCCCTATAGCCCGGCTGTCCCAGGGTGGTCCAGGAGGAGGTACGTCAGGACTCATGGTCCCATCATGGGTGCTTCAGTTAGGCACTGAGAGCAGAAACCCATCCTTGGGATGGGGTGTGGGGAAGGGCAGCTCTTGGCTGTGCTCCAGGCAGGGCACTTGGGGTTCAGGGTGCCAGGGGGAGATTATAAGGTAGCAGCAACCTCCTTCCCTCCTCCCATCTGGCAATATCCCAGTGGTTTTGGCAGCAGGGAGCAGGGGCTCCCAAGTGGGTGGTTTGGGGCCAGCCCTGGCTCTGTTGTGGGTGCTGCCAGCTCTTTTACCTGCACGGTAGCCAAGGGTAAGTGCTCGGAGCTAGATCTGGGCCCCACTGCTGCCAGCAGGACCAGGGCTGCTCACACAGGAGAAGGGGAGCAAACCCCAACCTGCCCCCCCTGCCTCCCCTGCAGCATGGGCAGGCCTTGGAGGCAGCAGCTGCCTGTGCTTGCGGCATCTGCTGGGAGCCTGGGAAGGGCTGGCCCTGCCAGATGTGCAAGCACAGCTGGGGTGAGGCTGTGCCCACATCTCTTAGCTCATATTTTAACCCCAAAGTTGGGCTGTTGGTCCCCCCTGAGCCTCTCCTGCATATCCCTGGTATGGGGGTGGCTGCTCAACACTCCAGCGCCTTCTTGGATGAATTTTACTCTTTTTTATAGCTTTACTTTCTGCATCTTTCTCCACCAAAAAAGGGAGCAGGCTGGGCCCTGCTGTATCTCCCTGCCCGGTGCTGCCTGCTCCATCATCCCCCAAAGGCCTGAAGCAGCTGGGAATGGCTCTGGACTCGCTGGAGTGCTGGGAGAGCGACCAGCACTGACAGCGCCCAGGGTCGTGGCTTCCTCCAGCCCATGCTCCACCTGAGCTTCCCTCATCCATCCTGGCAGCAGGCAACCACACACAGGTAGGAGCCAAAGGGTGCATTTCCCACCTGGGAAGGGGACACACGTTGCTGGGCAATGGCCACCATGGTGGCAGCAGGGGATGGGGCTGCGAGGGTGACATTGTCAGGGTGGCAGTGACAAGGATTCAGTGAGGGCTCAGCTCCCACAGCTCCCAAATTTCTGGTCCTGGGGAAATGCCTTGGCCTGAGTTGTGATGGCTTTTGATGCCATGTTGTCACTGTGGGTCCCCACAGCTCCTGAGCCCTCTGCATGCCCCCTGATCAAGCTGGGAAGCTCCTCAGTGATGGCACGGCCCTGCCAGGAGCTGGGAATGGGAGGGGGCTGCAGCCCTTGCCTACCCCAAGCTGTGCTGGGTGGGAGTCTGAGGAGGGGCTCCAGCAGATGGTGCTGCCTTTGTGCCTTGCACACTCTGGTGTGTCACCCAGTCCCCAGGGAAAGTGACAGGGACCCCAGGGAACAGGAGGAACTGGATGGGTAGGCATACCGTGGAGAAGCTCCCTCTGAAGATATCAGCAGGGGAGGCACAAGGGAGAGGAAAGCTGTTTCAGCTGCCATGTGATGTTGACATAAGAATCACCAGGTAAAAACTGCCCCTGAATACACCAGAGCTGGAAATTACAGGATTTTTCACTGCTGGGGGAGGTAGGCTCGGGTATTATCTCCTGAGGGTGCTCAGCTGAGCCCTGGGGTAGAATGAGCACCTCCAGCCTCTGGCTTGACCTCGGTGGGGACAAGGGAGCCCAAAATTCTCCATCCCCAGTGCTGAGCCCAGCCCTGGGAGAACAGATAATAATGTGTGTCCTTCAGCCCTCCCAGCCCCATCTACCCTCATCATTTACTAACGCAGCCCCTTGCCGGCGCTCAGCCGAGGGAAATCTTCATTTCCTTTGCAATAAACAGCCCCAGCCCTCGGGGCTGCCACCAGATCCCCGAGCGCGAGGTGAAGCGGCGCCTCGGGGGTCGCACATATCCCAGGGCTCCGAGCCGGCCCCGGCTGCTCCCCAGCCCTGGGCTCCGCCGTGTCCCGGCGCGGCTGCAGATGCACAATTGCCTGTAAGAAACCTGCTGCTCCCTGGCCGAGCTGGGCACGGGGGGCTCGGGGGGCGCAGAGGCTGCTACCGGAGGGGCTGAGCTGCCCTAATTAGCTCTGCCATCATCAACCCCGCCCTCCCGGCGACCGGCAGGCAGCTGGGGCAGCAAGGATGGGTGTTCAGATCCTGTGTGAGCCGTGACTTTCGGAGCACGCGAATCTCACGGGAATTTGGGGGGTGCTGGGCTCGGTCCCCATGTGCCCCCTGCGACACGAGAGGCACTGAGGGCAGACGTGGAGGCAGAGATACCATTCCTGCTGGATGGAGGGCCCAAGTTGCAACCCCTCTCATGGACGCCCACGGTAGGAGCAAGTCCTCGCCATCCCTGGCTGAGGGGACATGCCAGATGTCGCCAGCAGAGCTGGATGCAGTCCCTGTGTCTTCTGGGGCTGTGAGGATGAGGATGGTCAGGGGCCTCAGTGCTGCTCCCCCCGGGCCAGCTCTTGCTAACAGGATGTGATGGATGGGGGAAGTGCTGTCACTCGGCATTTCTTATCCGGGAGCAGGGAAACGGAGTAGGGGGATGGCCCTGATGAGACTCGGGAACCTCAGCCTTCTCTGCCTCCTCGGGAAACACCATCCCAGCCCCCTCCCCAGCATCAAACAGCTGCACCTCGTACCACAAATTAATTTATTCCCCTACCAGAATTGTAAACAAGAAGCAGCCCCACCACCCTGACCCACTGAGAGGTCCCCATCCCCGGGGTACCTATCCTGAGGGACCCCATCTCAGGGGATCCTCATTCCCAAGGGTCCCCTTCATGAGGGGCCTTTCACATCCATCTCCCCAGCCCAGAAATGTGCAAATCCAACCCCAGTGCAAAGAAACGCTTTGGCAGGGGGAGCCCTGGGTGCCGTGAGGGGGGTGGCAGCACACAGAGGACCCCAAAACTTGTGCGTTTGGGGGTGCAGAGCCTCCGGCAGCCCCCCCCTCCTGAAGGCAGCGAGCACTAGAGGGCAGCAGGGCCCAGCACTGGGCTATGGGAGGGAGGCATGGAAATTAAATTAAATAATAATTCAAATACCAATAAATAAATAAATGGATGGATGGCTGGGAGAAGGGGGAGGAGGGGGTTGAGTCCCTCCTCTTCTGACAACAAGTCTCCCCTTCCCCAAATGTATAAAATATAGTTTTTCTGAGGTAAATAACAAGATTGTAAAAAAACTAACAAGAGGGGGATGAACGTTCCTGGTGTTTCCCCACCCTTAAAAAAAAAAAGCATCGTAAATAGTTCTAAAGAAAATATGAGGATCACCCCCCTCTCTCTCACACATAAATATAGATTGTATTATGAATAAAAAATATGTTTTTCTCTCTATTCAAAAAGTGGAAAAATAGAGGAAAAGAAGGGATTGTGCCCAAAAAGGATGAGGCTGGGAAGAGCTGCTTGATTCCAAGAGCTCCTACAATGTGCCTCTGGGAATGAAAAGGAGGAACTGACTGCAGTCGGTATGTGAAAGGTGGGGGGGGGCACATCAGACGTCACTGGGGGAACGGGAGCGGAAAGGCAGCGTGGAGGAGAAGCACCCGCAGCACACGGCCCACAGCACTTTCTGGATCTCCTGGTTCCTGAAGGCATAAATGATGGGATTGAGCATGGAGTTGTAGGTGGCGAGCAGCAAGGTGGCGTAGGTGTAGAGGGCTGGGGAGCTGTGATCGCCCAGCAGCCCGTACACGGCGAGGGGCAGCCAGCAGGACGCAAAGGTGCCCAGGATGAGGGCCAGGGTGGCGATGCCCTTGTGGGTGGTGTCGTAGTGGGAGCTAGCCAGGAAGTGCCTCTGCACGGCGATCTGGTGTGCGTGCCGGCACACAAGCCTGCAGATCTGCACGTACAGCTGGAGCATCACCACGAACACCGTGAAGAAGGAGACAGAGAGGATGATGAGGTGGTTCTTGGTCAGCGGTCTGATGATGCTGCAGGCGGAGGGCTCCTTCAGACAGTTCCAGCCCATGATGGGCAGCAGCCCGTAGCAGATGGAGGCTCCCCAGGTGAGGATCAACATGATGTAAGTCCTGGTGACCGTCCTCTCTGAGTAGTAGGTCAGGGCATTGTAGAGGGACAGGTAGCGGTCAATGGTGATAGTCAGCAGGCTGCTGACACTGGCCGTGAAGGAGGTGACAAGGAGCCCCACGGTGAGCAGGCTGACCGCTTCTGATGGGATGAAGTACACAAAGGCAAAGTGCAGAATCAACCCCAAGCCTGCCAGGAGGTCAGCTGCGGCCAAGCTGCTGATCAGGAGGAACATTGGGGCACGGAAAGCTGGGCTGTAGAAGATCACCACCACCACGATGGCGTTCTCACAGGAGATGACGGTCCCTGATATGCAGAGGACAACATCCCACGGGTTCAAGGCAAGGGGTTGCACCATAGACTCCAGATCCAAGGAGCTGCCACTGCCATTCCTGGCTGAGAACCAGCCTTGCTGGCCTTCACTGGAGTTGGGAGGCTCTTTCTCCATCATGATGGTGGAAGGTGACCTGCAAGAGCAGACCCTCAGCACCTGCTGTCCACGAGCTGCCCCTGTGCCACCCAGACAGGACAGTACTGCCTCCCCCCAAAAGTTGTCTTCAGGAGGGTGTCTTCAGCAGTGTACGTTGAGCATGTGCTCGCTGTTTGCTCCGAGGGGATTTTTATGGATGAGATGGTTTAGTTTTAAAACAAACAGGTGAATAAAGGGGAGGGAACACACACACAACACCCCTGATCCTGCCTGCCTTAGCTGCTGGGGGTTGGGCACTGCAAGATTTTGATAGATAAATCCAGGGGAGCAGGACCGGCAGTGGAAAACACCATCCCCCGGGAGGAGCTCGGAGGCAAAGTGAGGGGATCTCCAGCAGCAGGTAAAGGGGGTGACCCTGACCCCTCCCCCCCCGATCAGCATCCCAGCGGGAGCAGACACCCTCCTATCCCCACCATGGCATCCCTTCCTACCTTGGGGGTCTGCCTCTCCCCGGGCGGGCAGCACAGCCCCTGGATGGGTTTGGGGGGGCACGGCCGCCCCTCGCCACCCTCCCCATAGCGCGGCGCTGTGCCAGAGCGGGCTCCCCTCTGCCGGCGCCCCCCGTGCCGGGCACTCACCTGTCGGAGCGCTGGGCTCGGGCTGCGCTGGGCTGCCCGGCTGGGGCGCCGCTGCCATGGGCGCTGCCGAGTTTTAGCGCCCGAGCGGGGCCGGGGGGGCGCGGGGGGCTCGGGGTGACTCACGGCCCCCCCGGCCCCGCTCTCCCCGCTGTGACGTCAATGGCGCGCCGGAGCCAATCAGCGCCCGGGCGGGCAGCGCGGGAGCGCGCGCGCCGCATAGTAATCGCAGCTCATTCATAAAAGCAGCGCCCCGCGCCCCGCCCACGCCCGCTCCGCGCCCCCCGTGGGACCCCCCGAGCCGGGGCCGCACAAGGAGGGGAAGGGGCGCTGACTCTTCCTCTGCCCCCGCAGTGCGGAGGTTTGAGGGCTTCGCTGTGAAGGGGGCGGCCAGGAGTCTGGGGGCACCTGGGGTGGTCGAGGATGCGTCCTCTCCTGCCCCCGCACAGCCGGGGCTGCGCAGCCCCCTTCTCTCTCCCGCTGGGTGCCCGCGGCCCGGCTTTCCCACACCGGGCTGAATAATTCACCAGGAGAAGCGGGAATGCCCGGTCGCGGGGGGTGGCACGGGAAGGGCTGGCGGGGAACGCTTCCCCCGGAGGGGAGGAGGAGAGGAGGAAGGAGAAGGCTGCGCTCCTCGAGACTCTTTCCCACGCCGGCTCCTCGAAGCTTCCGAGGCGATCTGTCACCGCCGAGGAGAGAGGGGGTCCCGGAGAGCCCGGGCCGAGCTGCGGCTCTACTGGGACCCCGCAGAGTCGGGAGACCCCAGTGGTCCCGCGCACGGCTGCGGCCGCCCCATCGGAGCCCGGGCAGGAACCGCCGGGGCTCGGTTCGGTTCTGTTTGGTTCGGTTCGGTTCTGACTGGATCTGTTCGCGGTGCTGAACGGCAGGACCCGGCCCCGTGGGGGGAAGTGTCCTGGGCACGGGACTGGAGCGGGCAGGGTGCGCGGTGCGTGCAGGATGTGCAGGGTGTGCAGTGTGTGCAGGTGTGCACAGGTGTGTGCAGGTGTGCACAGGTGTGTGCACAGGTGTGTGCAGGTGTGCACAGGTGTGTGCACAGGTGTGTGCAGGTGTGCACAGGTGTGTGCAGTGTGTGCGTGTGTGCACAGGTGTGTGCAGGTGTGC
>VWYI01002848.1:313179-364213 GCA_013399455.1 Anthoscopus minutus
CCCCTCCCCCGCCGCCGCCGGGGCCGCCTCCCGCGGGCGCGCATCTGCTCCGCTCCGCTCTCCCGGGAGATCCGCGGACACACCTCCCGCTGGGACCGTGCCGAGCCGGGCTGAGCCGAGCCGGGCCGGGCCATGGCCTCGCCGGGTCCCGGGGCGCTGCGCTGCGCGCTCCTGTGCGCGCTGCTCTGCGCGCAGGGACCCACTCCCACCCGCGCAGGTACGGCCGGGGGGCGCGGGAGGGGAACTCGGGGCTTTGCAGCTTTAGGGCAGCTGAACTTTTCTGTGGGGTTTTTTTTTTCCCCACGGGTCTCGGCCGCCCGACCTTGGTTTGGGGGAGAGGGGCTCCTGCTCCCAGCCGTGCTCCGGGGGTCTGGGACCCCCAAGGGCCAGGGGGCTGCGCTGAGCTGCAGCGACCTAAGTGGCGTGCGGGATCCCAGCTCCTCCCAAAAAAGTGTGGGGATCTCATGGACCGTGGTGGAGAGAGGGGAGCGGAGCCATCACCTCCGTCCCGAGGTGCTGCAACTCCGGGCATTAATTATGCAAACCCCAGGCTTCCTTCTGCTCCCCCTCTCCCATCCCCCCTTCTGCTGCAGGGAGACATTTCCACCCTGACTTATCCCTGAGGGACCAATGCGTGTTCCCAGAGCACGCATGGGAGAGGGGCTGCCCTCAGCCGGCCCCGCTTCCCCCCTTTATTCCCCCTCCCTCCCCACACCTGACGGCAGGAGCGGGAGTTGACAACGTTGCGCTCAAACGTCTGTTCCTGCGCCTGCCGCGATAAAAATAAATTATAAACCTGCCTAAATCCTTGCGAACAAAGTCCTACTTTCCCATTGGTTCCCGGCAGGTCTCCAAATGCTGGAAGGGGGGGCCAGCGGCGTGCCCACCTCCCCCTCCCGTAGCCATGGCAATGGGGCCGCAGCATCTCCGCTTCCCGCCTTATGCCACCAGTTGCCCCCTCGGCTTTTCCTGGGAAAGAAGGAAAAGGGCTTTTCCATCAGCCGCGCATGGTTTTTAGGGAACCCTAAAAGCTGGGGGCTACAGCTGGTCACTCCAAAGGGAAGTGGTGTGGCGGGGAGCGCTGCCAGCAGGGATGGCTTGTGCTTTTTCCGTCCCTTGGGGAGGCAGCCCGAGAGAATGCCAGCCCGCAACAGCCTGCTGCGAGCCCTACTAGGAGGGTTTGCCCCTGAGAGCTAGGAAACACATCCCGCGTGGGGAATGGCTCCCGGCCCTTTCCCGGGATGGTGCAAACACGGGCGTGGGACGCAGCGAGATGCGGGCAGGGCCTGGCTGCATCTCCTCGCAGCCTCCCTCGCCGACAGTCAGCGCTGTAAATTAATGATGAGCGTGAGTGGGGGAAGAGCAGTTCTGCAAACACCAGAGTGACTCACTGCCTCACCAGGCCGATGGGGATGGGGCGATCCCGCGGGATGGCCTGGGTGGGCAGAGGGGTGACACTGCTCAGGTAACCCTGACCAGGCTGGTGCTGCCGCCTCGTCTCATTTCAGCCTCCACCAAAAGATCCCAGATCCCAGCGCTGGGACTGGGGGATGTTTCCTGTGTTGTGGGCGATGGGTGACCCCTGTGTGAACTGGGTGGGTGCTGTGGGGTGTCCCCTCGCCGGAGGGCTGCTGATGCTATGAGTGCCCCATCAGGACGGGGCTGTTGGGTTTGGTGCTATGGGATGCACCATCCGAATTCCCCTTCCGTGGAGCTGGGGGTCCAGCCCCCACCCCACTGCCGGAGGAATGGGTGTTGGCCCTGCCCTAATCTCTTCTCCCTGGCAGGAGAGTGTGGCAAGCTGAGGTCCTGCGAGATGTGTACGGCCAGCAGCCACTACCACAACGGCACTGACTGCGTCTGGGTGGGCTGTGGAACCCCTGAGGAGCCAGGTGAGGGGCTTGGCTGGGTGGGCACAGACAGGGGCTCTCACCAGCCCTTCCCAGCCCCTGTCACTGGACCAGGGCTGTGCCCAGATGGTGTCTGCACTCAGCACCCTTGGAAGCCCAGTCCCAGCTGCTGCCATGGTCAAGGTCCATCTCAGCCCCTGTTTGGGGCTCTGCCCTGTGGGGTGCAGCTCTGAGCCCCCACTCCCAGACCATCGATGAATGCCCACCCCTGGGAATAAAGCCTCTTCATCCCAAACCCTTGGGTGCCCAGGGCACCTGGCTGCACTGGTTTGGGATGCTCAGGAAAACTCTGCTCCCTCTTCCCACAGAACCAGGCAGCTGCGTGCGGAGAGGGTCAGCAGTGCAGGCGACCTGTGCACTCTACAACAGCAGCGCCCTGTGCCGAGGTAACCCCAGACCCCCAAACCCCCCCAGGCCCTCTAACCTTCAGGACAGAGGTGCTGCTGTGGGTGCCAGGGCCATGGGCATGAATCCCACCACAGGGATTTCACCACAGGGACAGGGACAAGGGTTGCACGAGTGTGTGGCAAAGTCCCCCACCACCCCTTTTACCTTCTTCCCTCTGTCCCTGCCTTTCCCAGCACTGAAGTCCCACACAGAAGAGCCTCCACGATCCCATAGCAAGGAGCCAGTGACACACTCCACAAGTAAGCAGGTCTGGGGAGGAGTGGGAGGCAGTGGGATGGGGGTCCTGGATACCCCAGGGATCAGTGACTTGTCCCAACAAGTCCCTCTCTATTTCACACCCTTTGGGAGAGGTGAGCGGAGCTGCCCTCAGGGTTGGACCAAAGGATGTACTGCTGTCCCAGGCCACAACTCTGTCCCAGTCCCCACTCTCTGCACTGGGCAATGCAGTGACTCATGCCACCCATCAGCCCTCCAAGAACAAGCTCTGATTCCATCCTTGCTGGGAATTACCCAGCAGTTCCCTGATTCCAGCCTGGCTTGGAGTGGAGAAAGCGCCTCTTCCAGTAAGCGGGAACTGGAGACTGCTGGGCTAATTATGCCAGGTAACTGGAGCCTAGAGCCTGCTGAATTATTGATCCCACTGGGATCTTTTTGCCACTGGCTCCTTTCCTGCAGCTCCAGATGCTCTGGCATGGGAAGGGTCCCAGCATCCACATATTGGTGGGGACATCCCAGCCCCAAGCTGGGAGCTACCATTCCTCCCTGTGCAGCCACACATTTGGGGTTTTTTCACAGCCCTAAATCCCCTCTCTTTGGTGGACATCTGTCCTCAGGGATGGAAACAGCACTTATAACTCCCCAAAACTCCTGTTTTCCCTGGCCACCAGGGACCACCACCACCAGTGCCCCGCTGACAGGCAGCCCTGAGTTTCACCCACCCGGCTTTGACACAGCGAGTTTCATTGGGGGCATCGTGCTGGTGCTGTGCATCCAGGCCGTCGCCTTCTTCATCATCAAGTTCATCAAGTCAAAGGACAGCACCTACCAAACACTGTAAGGGCCCTGTGCTCCCGCTGGGATCCGGGGTGGAGGGGGGACCCGAGCCAAGCCCACCCTTAAAGCCAGGACTGGGGTCACCTGGGCTGTGTCCCGTCTCTGTTGTGTCCCGTGGCGCTTTGTGCCAGTCTGTCCCCACCCTGCGGGGAACAGTTTGGGAGGTGGAGAGGTTCCTGTCCCGCTGTTTGGCTGTCCCGCCACCTCCTCTGTCTCACTGTCTGCCCGGATCCTGGCTCTGAGCCCCATAGGGAGCGGGCGGGCCCCAGATCTGTCCCTCAGAGCTGAGTGAAGAGGTGCTCCGTGCTGTCTCTGTGTCTGGGGGTCGCTGTGTCTGATGTGGGGGCCGTGCCCCTCTCTCTTTCCTTCCACGCTGCCAGAGAGGACAACCAGTAGGTTCTGGGTGCCGGGGGCAGTGGGGCGGGAGTGTCCCTCCGCACCCCAGAGCTCCACCCCTTCCCTCGCACCTCCCCGGGCAGAGGAGGGCATGGACCGTCCCTCCTGGTTTGCATGACGGGTGTTACCCAACTGGTTTTTCTGTTTCCTGGGAGCTGTTGGGGATGGAAGGGAAGGGGGTCCCCCTGCCCCCTTTCTGGCATGGAGCCCTCAGGGCTGCAGCCCCATACAGCTCTTGCCACTGGGGTGAGGCATCCCCAGTGCCCCCAGCCTCACCACAATGGGGTGCAGCCCCTCACCCTGAGACTCCTTGACAGCACGGGAACTGCAGAGCTCCCAGTTTGGCCCCAGTTTGACCCCAGCTAGCACCCAGCATCCCCCTTCCCACTCTCAGCACCCCCTGCCCTGCTGCCTCCCCATGGCCTTGAAGCTCGTGGGGCTGGAGGATCCCCTCTTCCCCTTGTGGGCTCTTTGGTGCTTTTCCCTCTAGCATTCTGGCTGGAGCACCCAACCATGCCCAGACACCCCCCATGCCCCCCAGCACCCTGTGCCCGCCAGAGGAGCCAGGGCCTTGCTGTGTGCTTTTGCTGTGCCTCTGTGTGCTCTGGGGGGGCTTGGGGGGTTCCCTCTCCCCCACCCTCTTTCTGTGTGCTGTTTTGGGGAGGGGGCTGCGTGTTGTGTGCTGTGGGGTGACACTTGTAGCTCGGGCTGCCCCCATTAAACTCTGCGAGGCGGTGTCTGTGCTGTGTCCAGGGGCAGCTGTGGCTGGGGTGTGCCGGGGATCCCAGTGCAGTCCGGCCCTTCCCCGTGGTGTGGGTGGGCACCGGGACACCACCAGCACCCCACTCCCTGGGGGGCCGCGAGGGGCTGGGACCCCCAGGGTGGAGCCCCCAGGACCTTTCCCGTCTCCTCTGTCCTCTGCACCAGGATCTGAGGTCCCCGCGTCTCCAGGCTGGGGGGGTGGCTGTCCCCATCCTCCCCCGGTGAAGAGGCCACCGCTGGTGTCACCTGCCTGCGGCCGGACTGTTCCCCCCGCATGGGCCCTACACCACGACTATGCAAAGCCAGGGACCCCAGGGTGGGGACATGTCCCCCGTCCCCATCCCCGCACTGCCTGGGGATGCTCCGGGGCTTTGCAGCCTCCGTCTGCCCCCAGGGGATGCAGGGGGGCCCACCCAGCCCTGAATTCCACCTGCAGCCCCCCCATCCTGTGCTTGCCAGACACCCAGGGCATCCAGGAATCAGAGGACAAGTGGCCACGGGTGGCAGTGGGGAATCCTTTGCTGGCCCCAGCCCCACACCAGGCAGAGCCCGAGCTGGAACAGCGGGGACAGAAACCAATAAAGGATTTTCCTGTAATTTCTGGTGTCCATGTCATTGTCACCACCTCCTGTCACCCCAAAGCCCCAGCAGTGGGTGCTGTCCTGGCAGATTCTGGTTGCAAAAAAAGCTTTGGGGATTTGGCTGTTCCCGCCCACAGGGTGGTATTGGTGGGTGGCCCCAAGGGACTCTAGTCCTCCCAGTGAGCAGAGACAAGGAACCAGGGACGATGTCCCAGTGGGACAGGGCAGCCCAGTTTTGGGTATCCCAGTAAGAAAAGAGCACCGGTAGAGCAGTGATGCCCCTCCCAGGGCTGTGACAAGGCCACTGGAAGGACAGTGCTGGAGGGCACAGTCCCACCCTGAGAGCAGTGGGACACAGCAGCTCCAGCCCCACAGCAGAGGCAGACGTCAGGGTATGGTGGCCAGTGCAAAAAGCAGCCACCAGATGTGCCCACAGCAAGAAAAAGCTGCCAGATGCCCTCTGCTGCCACTTCATTGCTGCTGGAAGGGGAGGGCACAGACACCAGCCTGCACAGTGATGCCCCAGGTCTCCATCCCTCAGACCCCACAGTCCCGCTGGCACCAGCTGGGCCTCAGGGCCTTGGAGGCTACGCCCGGGGGACCAGGTTGGTCCTGAGGGGGAGCAGGGCTTCCACCCAGTGCCCGGGCTGCTGCAGCAGCTGCTTCCACACCCCCTGCTCCTCCTGCGTCGAGTCCATCCAGCCCACGGGCAGCCCGTAGCTGCTCCCTGTGGAGAGACCACCCTGTCACCCGTGAGCTGTGACTCTGGGGACACCCTGAGGAGCTGGTGTGCCCTCCTCCTCACCAGTGCCCAGGCTGAGCCGGATGCCACCCAGCTGGTGCTTGGAAAAGGCCTCATGGTGCCAGAGGGTGAACTCGGCGCACGCCTCAGCCAAGTCCTTGGCCTGGAAGCCGTCGTACACCATGGTGTGGTTGAACAGGGGGCTCAGGCTCCGCTTCACCACTCGCGTCTTCTGCCGGCTTGCCTTGCTGTCGTCTGGCAGCACGTAGCTGGGGTGACACCAGGGTGAGGGGGGGACATGGCAGAGGCCCCTCTGGGTGCCCCCAGGGTGTCTCCCCACCCTTTACCACTGCACGAAGGCGTCCACGGTGCCGCTCTGCAGTGGGATGAGGCTCTGAGCATCCTTGACCCAGAAGTGCAGCTCGCCCGTGGGTGGCATCCCCCCTCCTGCGGGCCAGAAGGGTCAGGGGCACCCTGCCATGCCAGACCCCCCAGCTGCCCACAGACCCCTCTCACCTTCTGAGCCAGCAGGGATGAACTTCAGCGCCAGGTTGAGGCTGCCCCGGCTGGTGAGGCCGTCTGAGGGGATGGGCATCTGAGGAGGAGGAGGGGTTATGGGGGCAGTGCTTGAATAGCAGGATGGGGGAGGCAAGGAGCTCACCCGTGGCTGGAGACTGAACCACTCAGGGCGTGTGTTGGCCCAGTCCCAGGAGCCCAGTGTGACCTCCACCTCCCCCAGGAAGAGGTTCTTGCCCAGGCTGTCATGGTGCCACACGGAGAGATTCAGGGTCCGGCCCTGCAGGTCCCTCTTCTCCAGCTTGTACTGGTGGGGAGGGGACACAAGGCAAGATTATCCACCCCTGCCCATCCAATTTGAACCACGGGGACTCTGGAAATCCACCCCAAAGGAGAGTTAGAAACCTTGAGGGTCTCATTGAAGACAGGATCCAAGCTCCTCTTCCTCACCGTGGTCTTGCGCTTGCTGCGGTTGGACTTGTCTGGCAGCAGGTACGTCTTGATGTACCTGGAGCCAAAAAAACAGCTGGGGCACTGGGGGCCAAAGTGGGCATCCCCTGGGCAGTGCCACGGGGGTCTGGGGCACTCACGGGTCTGAGCGCCGCTTCTTGGCCTCGGCCAGCTCCCGGCAGCGCAGGACGTGCACCTGCAGCTCTTTCTTGGCCGGGTCGTAACGCAGGGAGAACTGGACACAGCCTCGCACGGCCACCCTGCCCAGCTCCCCTTCACTGTACAGGCTCATCAGGCTCCCACTCAGCTGCAGGGGGTGACACAGTCAGGGGGGCTGGGGAGGTGCCCCCCACCCACCCCAGGCCCCAGCCCCAGTCCCAGGCCCCGTACCGTGGAGGAGCTGAGGCTGGACACAGAGGAGCTGGTGCTCAGCAGGCTCGGGGGGCTGTGGCCATTCTGTGGGGACANCCCCTCCAAAATTCCTTACAATGCTCTCCAGCTCCCCAAATCCCACAGAGCCCCCCGCAATCCCACACAGCCCCACCAACCCCCACAGCACCCCCAGCCCCATCCCACCTGCTCAGCGCTGCGGCTGCTGCGTGCCAAGTCCGGCTCCTCCTCCTCCTCCTCCTCCTCCTCCTCCGTGCTGGATGGGCCGAAGGAGTTCCCACCTCCCGTGTCACCTGCAAGGACAAGGGCGGGTGGGAGAGGGATCCCTTTTTTGGCCAGGGGCTGCAGTGGGGGCAGGAGGAGGCTGGTGAGCAGTGCTGGGGGCTCCAGCGCCCCAAGCCTGCACCGCACCGAGCCTCCCCCANTCGGGGGGCTGTGGCCATTCTGTGGGGACAGTGGGGCTGGGGGATTCTGATCTGTCTGGGGGGTCTGTGGTCTCTGGAAATGAAAAGCGGGGTCAGCACTCCCCCCCTTGGGCCCCCAGACCCACTGAGGACACCCAGCTCCCAGGAGTGCCTGGTGCTTGGGTACAGCCCATGCTGTGCTGGCTTTGTTCAGTCCCCCCAGGTCCCCAAAACCCCATATAGTTACTTCTATTCCCCTAAAACCCCANCCTCCTCCGTGCTGGATGGGCCGAAGGAGTTCCCACCTCCCGTGTCACCTGCAAGGACAAGGGCGGGTGGGAGAGGGATCCCTTTTTTGGCCAGGGGCTGCAGTGGGGGCAGGAGGAGGCTGGTGAGCAGTGCTGGGGGCTCCAGCGCCCCAAGCCTGCACCGCACCGAGCCTCCCCCAGTTACCTGGCTGGGCTGGGCTGGCCTGCTCCCGCGCTGGGATGTCACCCTGCAGCAGGGGCTGTGACACCGGGGTCCCCTCCACAGCAGGGGTGGGGGGGCTGGGCTGTGAGGGAAAGGATGAGGGATGACCCATGGGACATTCTGTGGGACGTTTCCCATGACTCCCCAGGGTTCAGGATCACTCCAAGTGCAGCACGATCTTGGGATGACACTGGGGATGCTGCAGGGTGAACCCCACCCATCACTGGGGTGTCAGGTACTGCTCAGCCCCCACACCAGGGACCCACCTGGGACTCAGTGGCCTCCTGCACCTCCTCTGGGGGGGAACTGTGGGAAGAGATCACTGTTAGCTTGGTCTAGACGATGGACAGGCACCACTGGGACAGTGGGACACACCGGATAATGGACAGATGGACTCTGGGGTGGTAGACAGACACTGGGATGGTGGGAAACAGTGGTGGACAGACCCTGGAATGATGGGCAGGCACCAGCCCTGACTGCACCATCCCCTCCACCAGGAGTTCTGCTCCCCCTCCAGCCCCCTTGTGCCACCTCCAGCGGGTACCAGTGAGATGGCACCAGCCCCAGGGCACCTGTGGGACGACACCCTTCCTTCCCTCACCTCTCATCTGTCTCCAACACACCATCCTCATCCTCCTTCTCCTCTGCCAGCGGCTCATCAATGGCCTCCAACTCACCCAGACTAGGGCCACGTTCCAGGTCTCCCGTTCCTGGGGACATCAGGGACCTCAGCCAAGCCCAACCCCACGTCCCCTGTCCCCCCAGGCCCCTTCCCTGGCCTACCGCGGGGCCGCCTCCTGCGGCGGATGGAGGCTCGGACGAGGTCGGAGCCGAGGGGCTGCTGGTGCCGCTGGGCCCGGGCGTCGCAGAACCAGTCCCCGGTGAGGCTCCGCAGCCGCGCCGGGTCCGACACCGACTTGCGGAGTTTGCTGGTGGGCGGGAGTGGGACACTGAGACCCCGCCCTGGCACTGCCATCGGCCCCTGTGCCACTGCCCCAGAGCCTTCCCAATCGATGCAGCCGCCCCAACAGGGCCTGGGGGGACATCAGCCAGCACATCCCGGGGCCTTTGGGACCCTCGGGGCTGGTGTGAAAAACTGGGGGCTTCGCCCTGGCCGAGCGCAGTGGGTGACCCCCCTCACCAGGTGAAAAAGGGTCCCTCAGCCCGGCTGCTCTGTCCCCGGGGGAACAGAGGGCTCCGTGCTGATTGCTGCTGGGGGGTCCCCTAAGGGTCACGCCGAGTAGGGACCCCAGCCCACCTAATGCGCCCCTCCTCTCGCCGCCGGAGCTGCCAGTCCCGGCGCAGCACCTCGGCGATGCAGCTGCGTTCCTGCTCCGTCAGGAAGCTCAGGTCCAGCAGCGCCTCGGGCTCCAGAGCCATGGCGGGGCGGGGGGAAACGCCGGGGACACCCCGAGGGGCTGGCCCGGCTGGGGACACGGGGTGCTCAGCGTGCCGGGCGTGCACCAGAGATGCCAGCATCTGGAGAGGCAGCTCGGGGCCGCTGGGGAGGGTCTCCCCCGGTCATCCTGCTGAAAGGACAAGGGGCAAGCAGCTCAGCCCACACCCGCACCCCAAACACCCCCGCCACCCCCACCGCGACAAACCGGGTGCGGGACGATGCCGAGAGTGCCAAGAGAAAGGCACAGGCATCCCGAGGGCGGGCTCGGGGACACCGCGCCGCTCCTCCCTATGCCGGCTGCGTGCCAGGCCAGCCCTGCCCGCTGCCGGGACCCTGCCCGCGCCCTGTGTTTGCCCAGTGTGTTTGCTCAGGGCTGGCTCTGCCCTGCCCGCTTTCCCAGGGATTCACTGGGTGCCAGGGCACACGGACAGATGGCAGAAGGGGCATGGCTGCCCCCACGATGGGCTGACACCGTACTCAGCTCATCACATCTCCTAGAGGGGTCTTGCCCCATGTCCGTCGTTGCCTCACCACGGTCCTTCCTGTCCCCGGTGTTAGGAAAGCACTGCCCGGTGTCACCGAGGGCAGGAAATTGCAGAAGCCGTGGGGTAGGATAAGCCTGGAACTTCCAGGCACCCCCTGGGCGCCCTCCGGGCACCACTGGGTTCCTGGACACCCACAGAGCCAAGCCCCGGCACGGCTGGGGTGTCCCACCGCCACCAGGAGCCCTGTCCCCAGCCCCAAAGGAAACTTCGACCCCGCCCCACGGGTGGCCCTGTCCCAGCCTGTCCCCAGCCCCTCGGAGGGTTCCATCCCCGCCCCACAAGTGCCCCTTTCCCAGCCCCTGGGGGTGTCAGACATCCCCCAGCACCTGAGAACGGTGGGTGCCAACCCCGGCACAGCCCGCAGCAAACCAGCGCCAGGGACCCCCATCACACACAGGGGAGCCCCAACAGCGCCCGGCCCCTCGGAGGAACCTGTGACACCCATCCGCCCTCGGCAGGGTCTCGGGGGACACGCACCGGCTCTCCCCGGGGCTGGGGTGATGCTGCCGCTGCCTCCCCGCCGCCGCCGCTCGTATCCTGTTTACTGCCGGCACACGGGGGGGTCCCCCCGGAACAGAGCCACCACCTAAAAATGTCACCTCAGTCTGAGCCAGGCGCTGCTGTGGTGCCCAGTTCCCGGTGGGGTCCCCAAAATCGAGCCGCGAAGGAGCCCCACAGCCCCGGCAGTGCGCGGAGGGGTGCTGGGCATCGGCCCCCCACCCTGCAAGGGACACCTGTCAAACCAGTTAAACCTCCCCAGCAAGCCACAACTGGGGGTTGCACGTTCCCCTTTTTTTCATTGCAGGCAGTCCGACAAGATGGAGGGGAGTCCGAACAGCGTGAAACACTCCCCACACCCCCTCCTCAAAATGCACCCACACCCAGCCTGGGTGGTCCTGGGGACCCCGCAGCCCCCCGGAACCGGCAGCTCCCACCCGCCTCCAGCACAGCCCAGGGTTGCCCGACACCCGGGACAAGCTCGCCTTCGCCAGCACCAAGGACCCCATCACGGGGTCCTCAGCTCCTGGTCAGACCCAGGCCTCTGTCACAGCGTGGGGACAAGAAAAATTACCCCTCAAATGCGTGACCCGGAGCCTCCAGGCTCTCCTCACTGGAGAGCAGAGCAGAGGAGGGAGGGTGCGTGCAGCCCCCAGGTGGGCGAGAGGAGCTGGGCCGCACCCCCAGGCGCCGCTGCAGCCCCCCCGCATTGAGTTCAGCCTCACGCCGCCACTTACCTGCCCAGGTGTGGGGTCTCTGTGGCTTGCCCCCCCCCAACACCCCACGGGGACCCTCGTGGGTGCGCGGTGTCCCAGGTCCCCGCCCCTGGCTGGGTGCTGTGCCCGAGGTGACTCAAGCGCAGCCCTGCGAGCGCCTCCGCGCCCGGCGGCACGAAAGCAGGGACTGGAGCCAGCAGCACCCGCCGGACGGGACTGAACTGGGCTGAACTGGGCTGAACTGGGATATATCCAGCCCCCCAACCCCCGTCCTACTGGGAACAATGGCCGGGGGTCCCGAGCACCCAGGACCATCCCGGGTGCTCAGCTCCACGCAGGATGGGGCCAGCAATGCCAGGCAGGGATAAACCCCGGGAAGGAGCACCACAGCAGGACCTGTGCCTCAGTTTCCCTCGATGCCAGAGGGAGAGCGGCTGGCTGGGGGGGAGGGGCAGGCTCCCCCCCCAGCTTTAATGTGAGATGGCAGCACTTGCCGAGCACANTGCTGTGCCCGAGGTGACTCAAGCGCAGCCCTGCGAGCGCCTCCGCGCCCGGCGGCACGAAAGCAGGGACTGGAGCCAGCAGCACCCGCCGGACGGGACTGAACTGGGCTGAACTGGGCTGAACTGGGAGGCGTCAGGCTCCTGGGAAGGGGTGGCGCAGTGGGGATGCTCCCCGGGGCAGGGGGACCCCAAGCTCGGTGAAGACTCAAAGCCAAGGGTGTGGAAAAGGGGATGGGGTGGGAGATGTCCCACCCTGGTGTCACACGGGGCGTTGGGGGCAGGATGTGGCTCTGAGGTTCCTGGAAGAGCGCCTGGGCTGCGCTGGGGGAACTGGGGGGGACTGGTCTGGGCATGGGGGAAGCAGTACATCTGCCCCTGCAGCACCCTGGAGCCCCCCACCCCAAAAGCCCAGCGTGGAGCAACATCTGGTCCCAGGGGCTTTGCAGGACCCCCATCGCCCAGGGTGTCCTCGGCTCCATGGCCCCCACCCCGGAATGCATTCCCAGCCCAAGGGATGGCCCCAGCCCCCTCCTGGCTCCCGNTAAACCCCGGGAAGGAGCACCACAGCAGGACCTGTGCCTCAGTTTCCCTCGATGCCAGAGGGAGAGCGGCTGGCTGGGGGTGAGGGTCAGGCTCCCCCCCCAGCTTTAATGTGAGATGGCAGCACTTGCCGAGCACAGGACCACAAAAAAGGGGATTGTTTTTAGCCTGGTTTCTCAGGAAATGAGACTTCAGCAGTAGCTTCATGCATCTGTGGGCAGTCTCCTCTTTCTCCCCTTGCGGGGCACTCGCTGCTCTGCTCTGGTGGGGGGGTCCCAGAGGAATGAGATCCCTTCAATTCCTAGGAATGCCCTGAGTGGGCATCAAGCCCTTTCTGGGGACCCCGGACCCTTTGCTCCCGCAACATCCAGAGTGAGGAACATTTATGGGAAGGAGAAGGGTGTGAGGAGAGGTGGGACACATCCTGCAGTGTCCCACCCTGTCCCTGGTGACCCAGAGGTGCAGGGAGTTTGCTGGGTCTCAGTTTGCTGCTCACCCTTGGGTGGTGGGGACGGAGGCTGCACCAAGCCAGTGACAACCAGGAACACCCTGGCCACCAGCACACTTGAGGCAGGTGCCGGGCCAGCCCTCGGGGATAGTTTTCCTTGCAGCCAGCTCCTGGAGCAGCATCGGGGGAGCAGCTCCCGGTGCCGGCAGCGCAGGCAGGGAGCAGCTTCTGTCGCATTTCGGCGCCGCGCGGGCAGCCCCGAGCCAGCGCTGGTGAGGAGCAAGTCTCAGCCTGCTCCCAGCCCTCTTCCCCCTCCAGGACTTGCTCCTCAGGTCGGGGAGGTACAGGCAAGTCTGGTTCTCCTGGGGGGAAACTGAGGCAGGAGCACGAGTTGGAGCATGGGCAGAGCCGCAGCAGTGGAGTTGTGGGCGGTGGGGAAGCCCTGGCTGCGCAGCGCCCCTGCTTGAACACTGCAACGTGTCCCCCGAAAGGCATGGGGCCGCCCGGCCCCATTCCTCTCCTAGGATCCCAGCTTCCCGTGCCCTCTGTCCTCCCAGAGCCCTGGATGTGGCACCCAAGCTCTCCCTGGACACACAGGAACGGTGCCATAGCCCCCGGGACGGACCCAGATCCCACAGGGATGGACCCCAGCTCTCACGGTGACAGACCCCAACTCCCTCGGGAGAGGGGCCCTTTGCTCGCACTCACTTCTAATTTGGTACTCCAAATCTCCACACCAGAGCAGGAATCTCGAGGTATTTCCAGCTGTGGCTCTGGCTGTGAATGACATTCAAGGCCTGGCTGGGAGGCTAGCGCTGGGTCTTACTCCCCCTTCCCTTTCCCTCCCCTGCCTGGGAAACCAGGGCGTGAGGATGAGGAGGGACCCACAGCCTGGGAGGCACCACGGCCCCCGGCAGCTTCCAAAGCTCCCATTGCGCCCCAGTGCGAAGAGATATTGCTCCTGGGGGAGCCCTCTGATGCACCCCCAGAGTGACCCCTGGGGTCCCTCCCCTCCGGCCAGCTGCAAAAAAGTGATCCCACTTCAAAGGCGGCTCCCTGCGGTGACATTCCCGGCTCCCCGCGGGACGGAGGTCCCGACCCTGCTCCCAGCCCTGGTGCCTGGCGGGGGTCGGTCACACTCGGCCACCCCGGGCGAGGACGAGGGAGGGGTGCGGGGGAAGCAGCGCGGTCGCTCCGGGGTGAGGGCTCAGGCCATGGGGCAGCTGGGATGGATGCTGACATTCCATCCTGCAGCATTCCCGGCTCCCGGGGCTGGGCTGGCCACACTGAGAGCCTGCAGAGGAACGCGGGGCGAGCAGGGCTGGTGCTGCAGCCTGGTGCCCTGGGCAGGGCTCAGGGCTGGGGCACCTGAGTGGGGCTGTGAGGGCACGCTCGGACCGGCTGCTTCCCTCGAATCCCCGCGTTTCGGGACCTGAACCTCAGCTCCCACACATCCCACTCAGGTTCCCTGCAGCTCCTGGCAGCAGGAGATTGTTTGGAAAATCTTGCCAGGCTTGGAGGGCCCCCTGCGGTCCCGGAGGCTTTGGCATCCTCACCTCACCTTCCAGCGACAGATGTGCGTGGGATAAAGCCCTCGGAGCTGCCTGCCACCCTGCAGGAGCTGAGGTTGCTTGCCTGGAGGAGCTGAGCAGGAGGATCCAGGTGGTTTTCCACAAAATGGCTGCACCATGAAATCCCCTGGCCTTGGACACAACCTAATTTTAGGGCTGAGGTACTCTTCCCCCCCACCAGCCTCTGGATATCAGATGGAAAAGAAAATCAGTGGCTGCATCTGCAGTCAGCAGGCACAGCTTTCCCTGCTCCCAGCTCAGGCAGCAGATCCTGCTGGGAGAGAGGAAAATGAGTCTGGCTCTTTGCTTCCAGCAGCCCCAGGGCCAGGACAGGCGTCCCCTCCCCTGGGAAGATGGGGGACTCTGGGCTGGGAAGGGAAAGGAGCTGGGAAAGCAGAGCCTCCCAGAATAAAGGACACAGGAGAGACAAAAGGGTAGCTGTTTACAGCTGAAGGGAATCAGCCCTGGAAAAAAGCATCTCCCACCCCGGAACACTTGGCTGCCCCTGCCCAGGTATCAAGACCAGGCATTAAATCCCACAAACTCTTCCTGCACTGCAGGGATGGGGAATTCTCCTGCCTCCCAAATCTCTCTCCCAGCAGCAGGGTTGTGAGTTTTCCGTGGAGTAGGGAAAAGTGTGAGTTCATAAAGCCAAAAGTGTGGGAGCTTCAGGATCCAGCTGCTTTGGGCAGGAGAGAGGCCAGGCCTCAGAGGGCAGAGGAGATCCCAATCCCAACCCCGCTCCTGGCTGCAGGCTGGGGAAAGGGCAGAGATACAGCACTTGCAGATACCCACAGAAATCAGTTTATTTCCCTGCTGTCGGGATTATGAAACCACAGAAGCAGAGTTTAAATATTTACAAAGAAATCCAGCGCCCCGCAGAGATGAAGGGAACAAAGGATGAGGGATGGGGGCTTGCCCTCGCCATTCCAAACTCCACTCTGGTAAAAAGCATCGGGTGCAAACGAGAGGGAATTTTACAGTGGGGTTTTGGAAGTCCAGGGGCCCACTGACACCCCCAAGTCTCAGCTTTGGCAATTCTCGTAGATCTTGTGCATAAAATGCGCATAGGATGGGCCGGGGTTATTGCTGAGAGTGGATCCAGCCCTAGGGCTGGGCACTCCAAGAAATCACACTGAAACCAACACACAGGGAAGGCATTCCCCTCTCCCACCCGGCTGGGCTGTGGCTCCAGGGCAGAGAACAGAGCTCGGAACACTCCCTCCTTTCATCCAGGTTCTGTTTGACTAGGATTCAGTGCTGATGCAGCCCCAGGCCCAGCAGCCCCTGCCCCGTGCTCTCCACACCGGAAGGGAACGACTGCACAGGGCAGCCACGGCGGCACTTCAGATCCCGGGGAAGGCCACAATGACAGAGGGACAACAATGAGCAGGAGGCACAAGGGCTGATTTAAAAGTGATTGAGGAAAAGGGGAAAACACAGAAGGGAGCTCAAGAGAAGGATCCAACCCTCCCACACGGCTGGAGGAGTCGGGGAAGTGGGAGAGGCACATGGGGAGGGGTCTGAAAACCAGCAGGTTGACAGTGAGTGGGCTACCAGTCAGAGGAAGCTGCACACATGGCAGGGACCCCAGAAAAGCCTTCCTGCTGGCCACAAGCACTCCTTGAAATGGATTCCTTGGAATCTGTCAGGTACTGGAGTAATGAGCTGGTTTTTCAGGTGTGAGTGGGAAAAGCTCTTCACTCCCTCTGCAGTCAGCAGGGACCTGTTCAGCTGCACAGGACCCTCCAGCCAGGCTTGGTTTTAAAATTCCCCCTAGCTCAGAGCCTTCCAAAATCAGCACCTGCAGAGCAGACCCAGTTGTAAAGGGGCTCCAGGTCACATCCAAACTCCCTTCCCGCCTGGGCCTCCAGGACAGCCCCACTCCCAGGGCCCCATCCTGCCCAAGCTGTGCTCCTCACACCATGCCCTGCACAGCACCTGTGCCCAGGTGTGCTCTCCAAAGCTCCCCAAACCATTCCTCAATCACCACCTGGGACCAGCCAGGAGAAAACCACAGTTTGCTGCTGCAAAGCCCAGCCAGGTGGGCAACTTCACTCCCTTCCCCTCCTCTTTTCAGCTCTAGGCTTAGGTGCTACTCCCACAGAGGTTTCGCAGCCCTAAGCTCAGCCTCTGCCCCAGCTCTGCCTGGAGACACAGAGAACGGGGATCAAAGGGAAACAGTGAGTTTCAATCCTTGCTGTAAGGATTGCAGCGCCAGATTTAGCAACTGAGAGCCCAAGGAGCAGCAGCGAAGTGGGATTTTCTCTGGCACAAGCTAAAAGGGACAAAGGGCTGCCTCCCCAGGCTGCAGCAGGCTCCTGCAGGGGTGCACCCTGCCATGAGCCACTCCTAGGACCCTTTGGCTTTCCTGCCTCTGCACGCTCACCAGCAGCACCAGAGCAGTTGGCCCTGCCAGAGAGCGTCCCTCAGGAGTGTCCCACCCCAAGACCCTCCTGCCACTGCTGGGGGACCCGCGCTGAGTGCTGGGGCACCTCGGCCTCCCAGGAAGAACCCCACACTTCCCCTCTGGAATGTGTGCTGCTGGAGAGATGTGCCACAGGGAAAACAGCAACTCCCAACTGGAAACCCAGGGAATTTGAGGAAGCATTTGGGGAGAGAAGGAAAAGCAGGTGATCAGAGACCCTCCCAGGGTGTATCTGCTTGTGCCACTGCAGGAGGCAGAGTTTGCCCTGAGCCTTTTCTTGGCACTTAAAGCAAAGGTGCCTTCTCCTCTCTTTTCCTGATCCCATTCCCACCTCCCCAGGTGCACAAAGGGAGAGAGCAGAAGCTTCTAGACCCCTGACACTTGGAGACACCATCGACAGAACAGAAACAGGAGGAAAAGAAGCCAACTCCAGGAGAGGAAGATGAGCTGTCACGATGGAGTGGGGTTGCCACCTTCCCTGGAAAAGGCCCCCAGAGTCCCATATCCCACTGGATCAGTCACAGTCTCTTCCTTTGTGTGCTCAGGCCTTGGGGGATCAGGGCTGCCATCACCGCAGGTGGAGGGTGAGAACCACGGTCACAATCACCCCCAGCAGGAGGACAAAGGGCAGCCAGGTCTTCACAAAGCCCCCTATGCTGCACAAGGGAAAGGGGGGAAGGTTTAAATGTCAGAAATCAGCAGAGACAAAAGGATGGGAGAATAACTGGAGAAATCAGAGGAAGACAGATGCCTGTTACCTGTTGCTGGCACTGCCACACACTCACTCCTGGAAACTCAGTGTTAAAAACAGAGACTCAATCAGGACCACAATAAATAAATTACAAACAACAGGGCTGGAGTCTCCTTCAAGCTTAAATTAAGTCAAAGACAAGCCCACTTGCACATACAGAAATGGTGACAGGAAGCCACAAAACATGAAACCCCATTAACCACAGGGCTTGTTATTCTGACTGCTGGCGGATTTAACTAAGAGAGCTGGAGCTATCCTTGCCCAAAAGCAGGTAAAGAAGCTCCTCCACAACAGGGAAGACTCCACAGAAGTGGAGCTTCACTCAGGGCAGACCTCACAGAATCTTCTCTTCAGGCACAAGGAGCTTAAATGGAGATTCAAAACCCTTTCCTTAAGGAAAGCTTGGGGTTTCCCTCCCCACTCCAGCTGGAAGCTCCACAGCAGCTGGAAATCAGACCAGTTTTTATGTAAACAAGATTCAAAAGAGGGGAGAGAAATCAGTAATCCTTGGAGAGAAGCCATCCTGTGACCTTATGTTCTGACCTAACCCAGCCAGAAGACAACAGAGAGTGATATTTGCTTTAGCCAGCATTTCCCACATTCCAGGCTCTCCAAATTAGCAGCCAGAAACAGTATTTTGGGAGCAGCATCTAGTGCAACCCAGCAAGCATTCCTGCGTCTCTTGCTGAGCACAGGCAGTGACAGCACCACCCACCAGCAACACACCCACAGCTTGAAGGGATGTTCCGCCCTTCTCCATGGGCCAGGTGATGCTTCAGAGGGCTCACAAGAAGGAAGGAGCCCCTTCTGCTGCCAAATCCAGGCTGTCCCCCAGCTCACCTGACGTATTTCCCATAGAGGAGTGTGAAGAAGCACAGTTTCACCATGTTCCACGAGGTGCTGTTATCGTATCTCATCAAGTTTAAGGCCAGAGCCACGTGGGAATGGCAGTTGTCACAGCAAAGGTTGTGCTAGAACACAAAAAGGGTTTAGAAATCCTGTCCCTGAGGCTTCCCAGTCCTGGTGGAGAGCCACAGGTGGCAAGGAGCCAAACACTGGGAGGGCTCTCTTCAAACCACTGCAGAGAGATGGAATCGTGGAATGGTTTGGGTTGGATGGACTTTAAAGCTCCTTGCTCCAACCTGGCCTTGAACACTTCCAGGGATGGGGTATCCAGAATCTCTCTGGAAGATCCCTGGAGCCTCTGGCGGAATTCCCCCTCCCTCCCTGACCCCTCCCTCCAGGACAGGAGCTGTACCATGCGGTGCTTGTACTCCTCAGACGCATCGTGCACGGCCGTGTCCCAGGCGTTGGGACCAGTGGCATAGACTTTGCTGGGATCCAGTTTCCAGTACCTAGAAGGATGAGAACAGTTTCCTTTGCATTGTTCTGCTGCTGCACCTTCCCCACTGCTTGCTCCTCCCAGCAGGAGTCACAGCCTCCTAAGCTGCAAAGGACCCACGAGAATCATCATAGAGTCCAACTCCTTGCCCTGTACACACCAAAAGGACTTGGATAAACCCAGTGCCTCTGAAATGCACAGAGCCCAGCTCTCAGAGACAAGCAGAGACAGCAGAAAGGCTGCTCAGCACCCTTAGCACCCCAGAGGGAGAAATCACAGAGCTATCAGGGGACAGCCCTGAACTGCTCCCACATCCTGAAGAAACCTCCTGGCCATTCCGAACACAAACCTGACCTGGGAGACATAAACTCCTCCTTCTCCTGCCTCTCTCCTCCCCAGAGCACTGCCAGGGTGTCTGTGACATCAGCTCATCAGCACAGCCAGGCAGTGTTTGCTCAGAGTACTTGTTAACATCGTCTTAGAATGGTTTAGGCTTTTCTCTTCCTTTTCTCTAACAAAGGCTCCACACAGCTCTGGTTATCAACACCACCACTGTTGCTGTCATGCTGCTAAAAAGATTTAATTTAAAGTGGTTTCCTGAAAAGCAGAGACACAGTGGCCACCAAGGCGAAGGAGGGCAGCTGAGCACCAGGAAAATCGTCACAGCACGGCTGTGCCCAGGAACTGCAGGGCAGTTGGTCAGTTTAATACAAACAGGCAGCACTTACTTCACAGGTTTCCCAAATGCCATGTTGTCTTCCTACAAACAAAAAAAAAAAAAGGAAAACTGTCTCAGGAGGATGAAGCCAATATTCAGGGCATGGATGGTGCTAGAGGTCTCAGCTGGCTGAATGATCCAACTGCCCTAGACACCGATCCTGGCTGTGCCTGGGTTTGGATTCCCATTGTTTCCATACTCCTGGACTGGGCACGGGCATATTCACACCCCACACAGAGTAACATTGCTCCCCTACAAGTGCCTTGGTCCCCTCCTTTGGTTTTTTAAGAGTTAATATTTTGTTAACTCTTGGTTGCAAATGTCTCAGTCTATTAGGAGCATTAATTATCCCAAATTAAAACTCCCTTAACTTTTAGAATCCCCTAGACCCTCAGCAGCTTAAAAGGCCTGGCACACACCTGATGCTGAGCAGCACAACAGAAACAACCATGCTGAGGCAGCTGAAGGCATTTCTGCTACTCAGAATTAAGAGAATTTAGATCCTAAACTCTTAATTTAGAGCCTGGAATACAAGATTTTTTTCCCCTTTTCCTTACCAAACCAGTCATTATTTATCATACCCCCAAATGAGCTCCAGTGGAGCAACAGCAACGATCCCAGATCCTCCGAAACACCCAAAGCTGTTATTTGAGCTGGAGAAGGCAGGGCCAGAAGCCCCCAGGGCAGGGGAGCAGCAGAGGAAGCAGGATCCTGCTGATGCTCTGGGATCCTGCTGATGCTCTGGGATGCAGGATCACAGGATGTACTCACGGACACAAAGTAGGGCCCCGCGAAGTCGCGGATGATGCCAGCAGAGGTGCAGATGCCCATGTGGCCGATGATGGGGAACAGCCACCTGCAAGGCACAGGGACCCGTCAGGAGGGGACCTGCCCCTGTCACACCACAGGACACACAGCTGGAGGGGGAGGCATGGGACCCAAAGCCAGGCAAGGACTGGAAAAGACACAGAAACCAGGGAAAGCACCAAGGGAACAGCCCCAGCTCCACTGGCAGGAGGGCTGGAAGAGAACACTGCACTCCAAAGCGCCCTGCACACATCCTGGCCAGTCCCAGCCGCCCAGACAAACCCCTTTGTGCAGCCAAGCACAAAGATCAGATCCTGCAGGAGCTGCCTTGGGATAAAACCGGACTTTCCACTCCAGCAACCAAAAATCAGGTCACCCTGCCCACCTTTCCGCAGCAACCTAGATTTAAGCTCTCCAGACAGAAAACAGAGCTCCTCGCTCTAGGAAGTGCATTCCCTCCCCTAAATGATCCCATTGTTTCACAGACCTTCTCCCTGATGGATATTTACAGCCCCCGGGAGCAGCAGACCTATATCCCAACCCCGTTCCATCATCAGATCTGTATCCCAAACCCTTTCCCTTGTCAGACCTATATGCCAACCTCCTTCCATCACCAGCGCTAGGAGCAAACATTCCAGCCCTCTCCCATATGCTCCAGCATCCTCAGGTTTGCTGCTTTCCCTGATTTCTCTCTCCTCTCTCCCTGAGGGACTGCGTGGCTCTGGCAGCTCCCTTCAGCACTCCCAGCTGGGATTAGAAATGTTAAAAAGTTCTGGAAAATCCCCCAGGAAAAGGCTGAGGTTTTTCTTTTCAAAAAAGAAAGAGATAAAAGAGACAGCAAGAGGGGAAATGCAGCCTCTCCTGGGCGAGGCGAGCTCTGGGCAGTTCCCGATCCTGGCACACCCCACACCACATCTTCTACCTGACTGCGAGCCCCGGTTCAGTAAACATCACCTGACGGGAACCCGATGGGAAGAGGAAGGTGGAAAAACAAGCCCCGCTGTGCCCACACAACCCCCACAGCCACAGCTTTCCACGTTCCCACGACCAGAGCAAAACTCCCAAGTTCTCCTTGGGGCCTGCTCACACTTGGCTGACGAGCCTGGGAAGGCAAACCCAGTCCCGACTCATGAAAAGCAGAGCACCGAGCCTTCCCTCGGGGCACGGGCTGGCCTCGGATCCCGGCGGCCAAACTTTTGCTCCCAAAAACCTCCCCACGCTCCCCGGGATGCCTCCGCTCCCGCAGGGACAAACCCGTTCGGCACCGAGCCGTTTCCACACTCGCCGGGGCTGCAAGGCCGAGCCCCTGGCTGGGACGGGATCCGGAGGCACCGAGCAGCCCGGGGAGGCCAGGGGGAGGCCGGGAAGGGCATGGGGGACTCAGGAGGGCCAACGGGAACCGGGGAGGGGCGAGGGGAGAACTCGGGAAGGGCAAGGGAAGAAGGCGGGAGAAGGTCCCGACAGAGGCGAGGGGGATGCAGAGGAGCGAGGGGACCCCGAGAGGAGCGCGGGGGCTTCCGGGACAGGCGAGGGGGTCCGGTCCCGGGCCCGGCACTGCCCCGCCGCCCGCCCCCGGCGCGCCCCCGGCGCCTCGCTCACGTCAGGACGGGGATCGGGGTCCACACCACGCAATGCGGGAAGCGGCCGCGCTCCGCGTCCGGCGCGGCGCCACCGCCGCCATTGAACTGCTTCATCCCGGGCTCCGCCGCCGCCATGCCCGGGGCGCGCCCGCAGCGCGTCACTTCCGGCGGACCGAGCGCCCTTCCGGCAACAGGCCCCGGGGAACCGGGAACGGGACCGGGACAGGAAAGGGACCCGCACCGGGAACGGGACAGGAACGGGAACGGGAACCGGACCGGCACCGGGAACGGGCCCGTGCCGGGGTCCCAACCCCATGATCCGACCTCAAGTCAGGGCCTGGGCCGCAAAGCCAGCACCTAGCACCCCAAACCCCCTGGTCTGGCCCCAAATGCGGTCCCGGAATCCCGGGACGCCCCTCCCGGTGCCTTCGCCTCACGCTCCCCTTTGCCACCACAACCTCTTGGCTGTCCCCAAAGGCAGGAGCTGCGGGAACCCTCCCTAAAGCCCTTCATGGAAGTGCAGGAGCATAAATAATCATCCCTTGTAGCCTCCTGGGACAGGGAGAAACTGTCAGAGCAGCAGCATTTGTAGAGGGAAAAGAGAGGGTTAGAAAAATAACAATTGCTTTATTAGGAAGTTAAATTCAAACTACGCGAGGAAGCTGGAGAAATCTGTTTATTCCATATTTCCACCCTCCACAACACACTCGGAACACAGAATGAGATCCATGTGGCTGGAAGGAAGCACAGGGAGGTCAGGGCTGCCTCGGCCCAGGATGGGGATGTTCTGCCCGAGGGGTGCAGGAGAGCTGCCACCATCCATCTTCCAGCCTCTGCATCCTTCCACGTTTTCCTTGGAAGCTGCTCATTTCCTCCGCACACAGATGCCTCAGCCGTGCTTCCCGTTGAGGCACAGAGCAGCCAAGGCTCTCCAGGAGAGCTGTGGTGTCAGGCTGCTGTGCCAGGGGGTTGGGAATGAAAACAAACAGTACTGGTCCCTTCCTGCTTGTGGCACCGAGGCAACGCAGAGACAAGGTGGCCTTGGATTTGGGGATAGACAAACCCCATTCCCAACACTCATCACAAATGTGTAGCTCCCACTTTTTACCAACATTCTCCTCCTTCACAAAAAGCTTCTCCCTGCTTTGTATCCTGCTTTCTCTTCCCTGCCTTGTCCCACATGTTAGGCTGTGTCTAGCCATGGATGCTCTCTGTTCCAGGACAGAACAGCACTCACACACCGAGCTTTAGGCTCCTGAGGCCTCCAGGGAAGCCCAGGAGATGTGTGACCTCTGCCCACCTCAGAGGGGCCAGCACTTGGGGTCCTCCCATTTGGAAGGGCCACTGGGGCAGCAGAAAATGTCACTAAAATGTCACTTCCTGTCAAGGTGGCCTCTCCTTCCTCAAGCCACAGCAAATCACTCGGCTGTCTGATGGAAAAGGAATCCACAAAAGTCTCCAAAAGAGAGAAAGCTGAGGAAATCAAACACTTGAGAGTGAAGCCATGGCTGGTGCTTTGGTTTCTGCTTTCCACTTTTAGGACAAAGAGTAATGGGTACAAACTGAAAGAGGAGAAATTAGATGTGATAAGAGGAAGAAATCCTTCCCTGGGAGGGTGGGGAGGTCCTGGCACAGGGTTCCCAGAGCAGCTGTGGCTGCCCCTGGATCCCTGGCAGTGCCCAAGGCCAGGCTGGAGGGGGCTTGGAGCAACCAAGGGAAGGTGTCCCTGCCCATGGCAGGGGTTGGAATGAAATGGGCTTTGAGGTTCCTTCCAACCTATAACATTCTATGATTCCATTTTGGCACTTTGGCACACAAAGATTGTGTTTCAGTGAACACTTTTTGTTCGACAAAGAAAAGAATCCCTGGCATTGATTTGCTCCAGGCCAACATAAATATCAGAGATTGTGAAAAAGCCACGAGTGAGGGCCAATGTTCACATCAGCTAATGTGGTCCTGGCACGTTTGTCGGATTAGGCAATGGATTTGCTCTTCCTGCTCATGGCTGGGAGGCTGCTAAGCAGGATATCACCAGGGACCAGCTCCTTGGCAAAGCCCCACAGCAGGGACAGCACTGACAGCCTCCACAGGACTTGTCCCCGCAGTGCCACCTCCCGCCTGGGCAAGGGGCAGTTCAGACACTGCACTCCCTCGTAAACCAAATGCAGGAAGGCAAACCCAGCTGCTGCAGCTTGGGAAGAGCTCAGCTTTCCCCAGGCTGGATTTAAAAAAAAAAATAATTAAAACCAAAATCAATAGAGCACTGGTTTTCTGTGCAGTTCTTTGTGTCTGTCAGGGAAGCACAAGGGCTCTCCAGCCCCAGCAGAGCACAGCTGAGCTGGAGCTGACAGCAGGGTCTTCCTAGTGACAACTGGAAAGCTGCTGCTGTTGTGCTGCTATTGATCTAAGCAGAATACAAAACACCTGAAGTCAGCAGGGAAAAATAGCTGCAGTTGGAAAAGGAACTGTGGGGGGAGAGGACAGGGAGGGGAGAGCAGGTAAGAAGTTCTTCATGCATAAAATTAAAGGCCAGGGTTTTATTGCAGCTCTCTTGTCTGACTACGGCATTGGATCGATGTGCAGAGCAGGAATGGTGCCATCATTGTTTGTGCAAGCTCTCCTTTGAGGAGAAACAAAAGGGGTTGCTATGGACTTGCCACCGATGGCTCCTCTGCCTCCCCTCAGGACCTGAACGGACGCGTCCCTGCTCTCGGCAGGTGCCAGCGCGCTCCTGGCCCGGCACAGCCCGGAGCCCAGCCCGGCGGGGGTCGGGTCCCTGCCGGTCCCTCCCGTTCCCGGGCTGGCTCCGGGCAGAAGCTGGGAGCAGCAGGCGCCCAGCCAGCTCCTGTTCAGCAGCGCTTCCTTGGGAACCTTCCCTGTTGTGACAGCTCGAACATCAGAGGCACTGCCAGAACCGAAGCGCTCCAGGGGGAGATCTCCTCCCCCTCCCCTCCTGACACTGACAGCCGAGGCGGCAGCAGGAGCTGACTGGAAATGTCACCGAGGCTCGGGCTGATGGAGGACACCAGCCCCGTGTCCTTCCCCGGCCCCGCAGGGGAGGCTGGGCTGGGTTTTTGTTGTTCCTCTGCTCTGGTCTGTGCAGCCTGAGAGCCTCTTGTGGCTCAGTGCGAGCCAATAACGCCCACGGGGCTCTGCTGGTGCCACTCACACACACCCCCACGGGACACTCCAGGCTCAGCCACCCTCCCCGAGAGTGGCCCTGAGCCACCTCGGCCCTCAGCTGCAACCTTCGGGCTTTTCTCTCTCCCTGGCACTGGGAAGCTGCACTTCCTCCTCTCCCTCTCCAGCTGACAGCCAATGCACAGGGCACCTTCCGTGGATAAAGGAAAAGCCACCAGTTTCTCAGGGACAAGGGGCACGTGTGGAAGCAGTGTGCCAAGTGCTGGTTATGGCGATTTCTCAGCCATGAAAATGCAGGACAAAACCCAGCTCCTCTCCAGGCCAGCCCTAAAGGGGGTCCCCATCTCCTCTCCTGAAACAGCTACAGGGGCTGAGCACCCACAGCAGGCAGATTCCCTGCTCCCATTTTGCTCACACACAGGACCCATCTTGAGCCCTTTGCAGTTTTGTTGCTGGCACTGCCAACAATTCCATCAGAGAAAAGTGAATTTGTCAGTCAGGCTGCAACTGTTCCTCCCCACACATCCCAGAGCATATCCCTCCTCTGCTCCTCAACTCAATCCTCTTATCCAAATGACAAATAAAACTAATTTTCTGGGTCCTTCTACCCATTTCCACCCACAATTCAAACACACAGCTTCCAACCACTCACTCCAAGAGCTGACCCAATTAGCTGATTGCCAATTCCAGCTATGGATGCTCATTGCTTTGTTACAGCAGAGCTGCCTTTTAAAGCAATAATTTATATCAGACAGGATTTGAAATGAAGAGGCCTCAAAAGACCTTTGGCTGAAAGGTGTCCAACAGGAATTTTTAAGAGAAGAGTTCAAATGGATCCTGAAAATAACAGCCTGGTTTTCCAACTCTCCCTTAAGGCCTGCAGCTTGCAGAGCATGGAAATATTTGGGAGGTTTTGCAGCAGGAACCCGGAGGAAAAAGTGATTTTGTGAAATCCTTTAGGAAAGGAACATCTGTGGGTGCAAAGGTTGGTGTTGGACATACCATGTAAGGCAGGGAATGTGCTGCTGCTGACACAGGAACAGCTCGGGAGGTGCCTCAGGAAGGGTGACTCAGCCAGGTGACCTTGGTTCCACAGCCCAGGCCAGGGTGGGCTCCTCCAGCTCTGTGCCTCCCCTGCCCCTCTGGCTCTTGGCTTCAGCAGGGGCCTCACCAGAACTTTACAGTTTTGATGCCTCTGAGAAAGCCCCAGACACAGAGCAGCTCTGCAGGACGTGCTTCCTCCCCTCCTCCCAGGCAGCTGCTCCCATCCTCACCCCAGGGCTGTCAGCTCCAAACCCTCACTCCACCGACAGCTCCAAGTTCCCAAACCTGGGTACATCAACCCAGCACAGGCTCCATGGCCACCACAGCTTCTGGGCCACATCCTAGGCTCCCCAGCTCCCTTCCCACGAAAGCTTTTGGGGCCTCTGTTCTCTGAGGAACAGACAGCAGCTGGCCCAACCAGGCCACCCTCCACCCACCCTCACAGAGGAGAAAGGTAGAACAAAGCCACAAGGATTCCCCAAACAAAACAACACCAAGAAAGAACTAGAACAAAGAATTGTTTAATCGCTTAACCCTTTCTCTTCCAGGGACCAGAGAAACAAGTTTTCTGCTCCTTCTACTGAGGGCAGTAAGGCTCGTGTGTTACCTCTACAACTGCAGGGGCAAAGTTTACGAGATGATCGTCTTTAGTACTCAAAAAAGCGAGAAGCAATGGTCACTGCAACACTAAGAGAATCCTAGAGTCTCCTAATGGAGAGCCCATTGCTAGAATACAAAAATAAAGGAGGCATCCCTGCATATCCCAGGCTAGAAAGAGTTAACCAGAAAGAGCAGGAAGAAGCTTTCCCAAAGTGGGGGTTGAAGTAAACAGCAGAGGTCAATAAAGCAACATCTTCTCCTGACTTCCCCAGCATGTTTTTTTCCTTCACCAATAAATACAAATTCCTCATTAACAAGCGACAAGCAGGTAATCTGCCCACAGCAAGGGGAAAAGGGTCTAGAGGCAGAAACGTTTTTCTCTCCCCTTCTCTGCTATTATTATTAATCTTGGTTTTTTAACCAAAGCAGCCATTAAAAACAGCAACCCACTGCAGAGGCAGGAAATCTGGTTGCTTTCACACTGCAACTGGCAGGTAAAAGAGCTGCACTGTCTCACAAGGGTAAAAAACCCCAAAAAATAGCTGCCACAGCAAAAGGTGAATGGGGAGGGAGAGGTCTGTTCTCTTCAGAGCTTTCCATCTCAGTCTCTCAGTTTAAAAATCAAAGTCTGCAGACGTTGTCTTCTGAAAGCTGGAAAAAAGTTTGAGTGGGAGGAGAAGAGGGGAAAAAAAAAAAAGAAGAGGATGCATCTAGTAGGAAGCCTTAAGCAAAAAAAGAAAAGGGCAGACCATGTCAGAAAGCCACCCATGTGAGGAGAATTTTCTGCTGCCTCTGGGTTTGGAAGAGCAGCAAATGCCGGGAGTGCACCTGGCTGTGCTCCCGGCCAGGTGAACTCAACAGTCACAGGTACTGCGTGAAAACAAATAAACCTGCCCCAGGAGCTCAGGGACACCTGGCCCAGGTGAGCTCTGCCTCAGCAGGAGAGGGGAGGCTGATCCTGCCACTAGAGCAGAGCACACAGGGAGCTGCTCCCTTTGAGGGGCTCCCACAGCACCGGGGTGAGCTGGGGCTTCACCCCAGGACAGAGCAGGTGAGTCTCTGTCGGGGGTACCCTCAGGTCCCAGCTCTCTCTCTCTGCAGGGAACAGCGTCCTTGGAGAGATGCTGCCAGCTGACCCCTCTCCCTCCTCATCTCCAGGATTGTTCTGGAAGGCAAAGGCAGTCCTGGCTCAGGCAGCCCCGTGCAGCTGCGCTCAGCATTGCCTGGCAGCCAGAGGCAGCCAGGGGAGGAAAGGGAGGCCTCTCATCTTTCCACGGCAGCAACAGGAAGACCAGGGATTGCACCACATGGAAGAACAGCACACACATGCACTCACACTCCCAGACACACACCTCACACCCCTGGGACCAAGGCTAACATGTTCAGACCTTCGGCAGGAAGAGACACAAGACAGCGCAGAGCAGTTCAGATCTCCAGGGGCTCTTTGGTCTTAGTTGATAGTCCTAGAAAAAACAACCTCCAGAGGTGGTTGTAGCACAGCTGTGTAAGATCTGTGGGGTATTTAGTGTTTGGCAACTGCAAGAGGGGAAAACAGGGCTGTGTGTTACAGGAGGGGGAAGGAATGGAAGTACAGTGCTGTGTTTCCAGGTGTGCTCCTGGCTTTGCAGCCTGTCAGGGCATGGGTAGTGGGAAGAGGAAGGAGGGTTCCTGAGAGGACCATGAATCCATCTGATGTTACACCAGCAGAGGCAGGGAAGGCCTACCTTGGCCAAGAGAGCAGCTGGCTGCACAAAAATGCTGCTTCTGACAACTCCAGACTGTAGCTGTATCATTCACACAGTGACAATGTCCTCAGCTCCTGCACAACTGATGTGCAGAGGAGAAAGCAAACACCTTTTGCTACACACCTTGGGCAATGCTGCTGTCACCTGCCCCTTTCCTCAGCAGCTTTAGCTACACAAGTCCTAGGCCTCTGATCCAACCTGTGCCCATCGCTGTCACCTCCCTCCATGGGCTCAGGGACCACAGCAGGGAGTATCAGAACTGGGCAAGTTCGTTCTGCCTCGTGGAGCTGCACACCCAGTGCCTTCACTGATCCCTCAGCTAAGACAGGGGGACAAGACAGGCAACCTCCAGTCCTCAATACAGCACAACTACATCTGCTGACGTGTCTGAGATGAAAACCAGAAGAAAGATGGGACAAAACAGGTGTTTCATGGCCAACAACCGTAAACCGGGGGCCTCTAGACAGGCTGGTAGCACAGTCAAGCTTACAAAATCACTGCAGTAAATTCATTCCATAACCCCTGCCCTAGGTTTGTATTTTATTCAGGAATTTAACATCCCCCCTGCAATGCAGGCAACAGCCCCTGTACCATATCATACAGCAGCTCTGGAAAAATAATCACCAGTTACACTGCTCGCAGACAACTCAAAGACCCCTGTTGGGACTAAATTCCACTAAAGGTAAACCCCGGACTGCACTGCCATGGAGGAGGAGGAGGAGGAGGTGATGGTTTAGAGACGGCTGCTCCTGCCCTGCCAGCTTGTCCTACCCTGTGCATAGTGCGAAACAGTGCAGTCATTCACCACAGAAAGTTCAGGACCAAGGAAACTCGGTTCCCTTTCAGCCAAACATTTAGAGGAAGGAGAGGCAGTTCTGTTTTAGCTGGGCCGGCACTGGACTTGCCCCTCTGAGCTGTCTTCATCATCTGAGCCTCCAGCCCCACCACTGGTCAGTCCTGTGATCCGGTAGCCCATGTTCAGCAACATCACCTCCAGCGGGTCTGCGTTCATCCGCCGCTGGTTGGCCTGGGAAGCACCTTCCATGTCCACGACCACGCGGCCATTGAGGGTCTCACTCTGCAACACACCAAGGGAGAGCACTCAGGGCCCAGGAGGGGCTGTTCCTGCTGCTGCAGTGGGAGACCACAGCGGCAACAGACAGCAGGAGAGAGCATCCAACAACAAGGGAGGCTTTGACTGCAGCTCTTACCTCCGGCCTGGGGTTCCAGAGTCGCACGACTGGGTCAATGCCGCTGGTGGCCAGGAAGCAGTAGCTGGGATGGGGCTGGAGACAGTTCACAATGGACTCGTCTCCCTGCAGCACACGCACCAGGTTGGTGGTTTCCTTCTCCCAGATGAAGAAGGAGCCGTCATCTGAGCCACTGACGATGTACTGGGCATTGCTAGGGCAGAGGAGCAGAGCCTGGGGGTCACACTCAAGAGCCAGGCTCCAGCAGGCTGAGAATTTCACATGGCTTCTATCATCAGCAGGCTGACAACCCTTACACATCCAGATAAAGCTCCCCATGCTGGTTCCCTGCATCCCCAGGAGCCCTGTTTTCAATCCCAAATGGATTTCTGAAACACTAGCCCAACCAGGTCCTCTGAGGATCTGCTCCTCATCAACTGCTCATGCAGCAACATGGGAGGAGGGTTCCCATCAGCTTGTCCCAACCCTCCAAACCAGTGTCCATGTCAATTTATGGACAGTAACATGGGGCTACACATGAGGCTCCACAGAACAGATCATCCTGCTACTGCTCACTACTGTCCTGCACCCCTGCCACCATCTGCCAGCATACCTGCCAAAGAAATTGGCCTCTTTGATGTCTGTCGTGGTGTTACAGTGGCCGCAGTACCGGAACTTGTAGTCGTAGCTGCGCTCCCTCAGCACCATCTCATCCTCAGAGATGGAGTCCTTGCGGCCTGTGGCTCGCAGCCGGATGGGGCCACCCCCCTTCTTGTCTTCAGCTGCAAGGACAACACATTTTCCTCAGCACTACTGGGGGAGTTCTAAGCAAAACACACCCCAGGAGACCCCAGCAGTCTTAGAGAAGAGTTAAGGACGATTCCAGCAGGGAGCAGGGCTCAGAGCATGAGCTTCCTTCCTTCCAGATTATCTCCTGGCTACATCAGACTCCTTTTATCACAGTCTCACTCAAGAGCAAACCAGGACCAGGCACAAGGCAAGAACAGGCTCAGGCCAGTTTTTGTGCACAGCAACAATCAATCTCTCTCAGAAGTTGGAGCTTTACTTCAGAGGGCCAGTTTAAGGAGGAAAGTCCTTGTGTGCTCATTAGATTTCAGTATAACCTTGGAGAAGCCCAGGAGCAGCAGCACTCACCGTTATCACTCTTGGAGAACAGGGCAGCATTGATGTCCCTGTCTAGTGCATCGCAGGCACTGCTGTGTGCTTGTTCTGGAAACTTCCCTTTAAAGTCATCCAGACACTCCAGTGCTTCTGCCACGTACTTGAGTTCAAAGAGACAGCGGGCGAGGCGGAAATGGGCTTTCAGGTGGCATGGATTTAGGGATATGGCCTTCAAGCAGTCCCTCAGAGCATCGTAATGGTCCCCATCCCTGAGGAAAACAGAGCGGTGGATTACCCAGCCCAAGCAGCAACAGCAAACATTTTCCACTGCTGTTTCCCAGCCCTCATTTCACTCCACAGCTTGTTTCCAGCTCTCTACACAATCCCACACCCCAGGAGCTCACTAACAGCATTTGCTGTGACTCGGGGGCACCACCTGACCCAGCCCAGCCTCCCCAAGGCCTCTGCAGACGCCCACAGGCAGCTCTGGGATGTGACCACACCAGGCTGCCCCGCCAGCCCTGACCTGCCATTTTAAATCCAAGAGAGCAGAGCTCCCTGCTGCAGCACATTTCGGGAAGTCCTTTGAAGATGGAGGCTGCAGCAGCCCTCTGGCCAGGCAGCACAGCCCTCCCGTGCCAGGCGGGCTCCCTGTCACAGCTCAATCGTGCCCCTGTGTGGACACACGGCACAGCTCCGGCCCACGGAGCCCCCCCCAGCAGCTGCAGGATCTCCCACCACAGAGGGACAAATGTCTCAAGCAGGAACCTTTTCTCACCTTTACAGGATAAAACCTTGGAGTTTTAGAAGTGAGCGTTACAGCAGATGGACTGTACTGTGCATCTGTGTCCTGTTTACAGCCTGATTTCCCTGAGCTCAGGGCTCTGGGAAGGAGACAGTCTCTGGCTGGGCTCTGGAAGCAGGAGGGACTTGTTGAGCCTTGTGTGGTGCTCAGCTCAGGCTGGCAGGGCAGACACACCTGGGCTACCAGCACTGAGCCTCAACTGCTCAGACACCACAAGCTGCCAAAACAGAGTGCCAAGGCTCCATTTCATGGTTAATAATAATAATAATGATAATGTTTCATACCTGTAACCTACATGCCCCAGTGTGACTGCCCCATCCTTGGAAGTGTCCAAGGCCAGGCTGGACAGTACTTTGAGCACCCTGGGATAGTGGAAGGTGTCCCTGGCCATGGCAGGGAATGGAATGAACTTTAAGGCCCTTCCAACTCAAACCATTCCAAGATTCTGTGCACTGCACCTACAAAGGTCCAAAACACTACCAAGGAGATGATGAATTCACAGAGCAACAATTTTAGATCACGTGCAAGCTCTGTCAGGGAACCACAGGAAGGCTCAGGTAGGAAGGGACCTCTGAAGGTCAGGCAGGACACCTTCCCCATGCAAGCAGGGCTCCCTACAGCACATTCCTCAGGACTGTGTCCAGACAATTTTGGAATATCTCCAGTAAAGGAGACTACACACCCTCTGTGGGCAGCCTGTCCCAGTGCTCTGTCAGCCTCACAGTAAAGAAGCTCCTCCTCATGTGCAGGTGGAACAGGGAAGAGGCGTCCCAGTGTCTGGACTTATTAAGGGGAGCTCCATATCTTGCAGGAGCATGTTTGGCAAACCATTCACCCTGCAGCTCCCTCCTATCCAAGTGGGTACTGGCCACTCCCCAGCACAGCCCTGCCCATGAGATCCACAGCAGGAACATGTCTCTCCAGGGCTGCCTTTGCAGCACTGCCAGGGTTAATTCAGGCCACTTTTAGCCAGAGATGGAGGGAATGCAAGTTACCTGTTAGCATGATAGACAGGTGTCTCACATGTGCACACCTGACTGGGCTTTTAAACTGCTTTTCCACCCCCAAACATCCTTCAAGCTCAACTACCAGTGCTGGCAGCCCAACGGGCTAGTGTGAAAATGGACATGGTGGGATGTAAAGCAGGCTCTGACTTCACCCTTTGTTACAGGATTGACTCAGCTTGTGCAAAACTAGAAATCAGCTCAGTACAGCCAACGTGGACTGCTGAAAGTAATCCAGAGGGAGATGCAGTTGGCTTTTAGGAGCAAAATTTCTAAGGACAGCCTTGGAAGCGCTGGAAAATATAAGCAGCATCTTAAGGGAGATGAACAAGGGGAGGTTAGGAAATTACAGACCTTCCTTTTTTCTTGCTCTCTTTGTTATTCAGAGAATGAGGCCAAAGCAGGACCTGCAGGGTTCTGAGGGTGGCCTGTACCTGTTCCTGCTCCAGACATCAAGAACACCTCACAGACACGTAGTGGTTCAGCCTGGGTCACTGTCTGCCTCTCCTCCTGCTCAGTGACATCCCAGACACCTTCTCCACACTCCACAAACTGCTCCTAACAGAGAAGTGCCCCTTCTGTGCACCTGAAGGTATCACCTCAGTGCTGTTTAAGTCCTACCCCTTACATGCCACAGAAACCCACTGTGTGTATGTTTTTCACATCTCCCTGCTACCCAAAACTGTGGCAAAGCAGTAGCTGACACACTGAAAGGTTCAGATGTGCCAACACCCTTCGGGAAAACCGATTCCTATAAGAAAAATGTCATTCATGAGATCAGCACTCAGATTCTGTGTTCCGTCCCTTAATCCCAACCTATTGTTCTTCTCCTTTGGAACACCGAGGCAGCTCCCAAATCTGCTATTGCAAAACAGCCAGTAGGCCAGTTACCAACAGTCACAACAACTGCTGGCTGCTCTTTATCTTGGCAAGAAGAGAGAAGAATTCATACTGGGGATTTCAGCAGGGAGAGGAGAAGGATATCCTCACAAAGCAAATGGAGATGGAAGGACCACAGCTATTTTAAATATGTTAATGGAAAGTCATGGTACTCAGTCTTACTCTGCTCAAGGGGACAGGCACTAAAATAACTCAGCTGTATCTTGAAGATGCAGCTCTGGCCAATGGTCAGAGCAGACATTACCTACTGCAGAGGCTGACAGGGTGTTTTGCAACCAGCATGGCAGAATTCCCTCCAGACTGCAAGGACCTGCCACCTCCCCAGATCCCTGGCAGAGGTCTGTTTCCAGTCAAAGGAGTGTGGGTTAACTGGGGTAACACAGGAATCACCAGGTCTGAAAGTCTGCAGTGCAAGGTACTTGAATAAAGCAGCAACCAAAGCCACCCCAGTAGCTCTAAAACAACCTTCTGTCATGAGATGTTACAAAGCACAGTCACCATTACGTCATGTGTTGACAGCAGATTCAAGAGCCCTTCTTTAATGCAAATCAGAACCACCCAAATAAACACAGACATCCTTGGAGACACCCAGAATGCTGTGAATCAGATGTGGATTTTGGGTTTCTGTTTAAACAGGAAAGGATCAGGATTTCACACAGCACATCAGGAGGTGAAACAGCGGGCTGCTTACCTGCTGTGCCTCCCCAGAACTTGTCCAGCACAGACTGCTGCACCATCCCTTTGTGCCAGAGGTGCCCAATTATGTTTCAATCTGATAACCCAACCCCACCTGACAGAGGGACACCAGGCCCTTCACCAAGACGGCCCTTGGGAGTCACCTGAGTGACACTGCCCCTTACCACTTGCGCTTCATGTAGGCAGCAGCTCTGTTCCCATAGAGCATGGCATTGTTGGGGGCCTTCTGCACAGCTTTGCTGTACAGCTGTATGGCCTGGGTCCACAGCTGGCAGGCAAAGGCCTCGTTGGCTTGTTGCTTGATCCTCTCCAGGTACGGGGGCAACTCCACTTGGGGGCTGTAGGGGAAGAAGGGAGCAGCAAAGGTAAGTTGTACATCTTTCCAGGTCAGACTCTGCAGTGTTTAGTTACAGCTTAGCTAAAGCTTGCTAGATTTCCTAATAGAAGATTCAGAAAAAGGCAGTAGGGACTCTGGATCTGAAGAACCAGAGTTTAAGAGGAAAGTTTGGTTTTGACCACAGTATCTCAGAATAGTCTGGGTTGAAAGAGCCCATCTCATTCCATCCTCTGCCACGGGCAGGGACACCTTCCACTTTCCCAGGTTGCTCCAAGCCCTGTCCAGCCTGGCCTTGGACACTTCCAGGACAGCCACAGCTTCTCTGGGCAACCTGTACCAGGTCCTCACCACTCTCTGGCAGTCTCACTACTTCAGTGTGACCATCATTTGACTGTTCCCATTTTTTCCTCACCTACAGAGACACACTCCAAATTGAGCAGTGGGTATTTTAAGCATCAGACTTCACCAAAACGTCTTTGTTTCAACTGCATAAGCAACATTTCCAATCCTCTTTTAGCAATGCACAAGCAGAAGCATCTGAGCAGCAGGCTCATACTCTGCAACCCAAAAATCCAGCCCCATTCCTGCTGCTGCGGTGGAGGGGCCATCTAGAGGAGAGGAGTTGAAACAGTCCACAAAGTGACTTCGGAGGAACCCAGACTACCCATATATGGTATTAAATAAGTGTCTTGACTTTGAACCAAGTCTCATCAACTGGAATAAAAACAGCCACCAAGAAGTGCTGCTGCTCCTTCACCCCAACTGCATTTTGGTCTTCAAGAAAGAAATCAGCAGGAGCAATAGAAGAGGCTCCATCCTAGCTCCTATGCTAGGAATGGCAGTAGTGTTCCAGTGTTGTCACAGAACAATTCTGGCTGCTTCAGTTCAGTTTGAAGCAGGCAAGTGCCCAAGAAATGGCAAAGGGAAGCAAGGTTCCTTTACCTGTCAGCCTCTGCCACTATCAACACACAGTTCCTGCAGGCTAGGAAGCAACCACCACTCAGGACACTTTGCTTCCAGGCCTGAAAAATCATTTCTTAGTCTTTTCCACCTTAATTCATCATAAGAGGATAAAATCCTCATGGAAAATTTCTGCCAGGATGCTCTTGCCTGGTCTGACTCCTCTTCACAGCCTGGGCACCACAGGCCAACACAGCCCCAAGGACAGAGGCCACTTAGCAATCCAGGAACAGGGCAAAGGATTTGCCTCTGGCAGCACCTCACCCTGTCAAGAGGCAAAGGACAAGCACAAAGCCACAGAAGCTGCCAGGAGGGGCAGCTGTGTTCTCACCTCACGTGCGCCCTTCCCTCAGCCAGGCGGAAGCCATTGCTGTGGAGATGGATCCCATTGGACACTCCATTGGTAGAGGTTTTTCCATTCTGCACTTCTGAAGGTTAGAAAAAAGATATATACAACCATGCTAAGTATCAATGTAGATTATACAGACTCAGGGTTTATTTTACAGCAGAGCCAACCCAACACGACAGCCCCATTCAGAGCAGAAACAAAACTTCCACGATTCCACCTGCTCCAGCCACTTGGATTTGATTTGTCCTCTTATATTTACAAATCTCAGCAGTGTCCTTTGCAATACAATTCTAGATCAGAAAACCAGGCACACACAGAACCAAGTGCTCACACACAGCGAGGGCAGCTTGACAGGAAGTACCTTTGACTGATTTCAGGCCACAGTTGGAGTATCATGGAATTCTGGAATGGTCTTGGGGGATACCAGGACCTCAACCACTGCTCAACCCTTGAGCACAGCTTTAGGCACTCTCAACTCACATACACCCCCTCTCCATAGGTCACTTCTGCCCTTATGTTTTGTCCCACTGCAGGATTTTGGAACTCAGGGTATGAACTGCACTGCAGAAACAGCCCAGCAACACCCACACCCTGCTTCACTCTCCTTCACCCTGAAAATGAGTCGTGTAGTACAGAACTCCACTCTGCTGTTTGCTCCCTTTGTGACAGCATCACACTTACCCCCTGAAGTGTGGCACTTCTTTGGGAGGAGGAAAGTGTATGGTCGCTGTTTGTATGTCAGATCAAACAAATAGACCTGAGGAAAGGAAAAAAGAGCATGAGACAAGTCTGCAAAACAGAGGCGCTCAAGTCAGAAATAAAAGAGGGCTCAGTAGGTACACGGTTCCATGTTTGTGTTTGCTATTTCCAGTTTTCTCACTGGAATCTTTTTTATAAAAGATTTATAAAAATCTTTTTTATAGATGGACACACAAGGGATGGCAGCAGTAACTGGGGCGCATCCCAGTGCAGCCCAGTTCTGAGAGAATAACACTGAGAAGCAGGAACCTGTTTCAACCTTACTCCACATCTGCAGAACTTAAAAGACGACCTGACCACTGACCAACTTGCTCAGAAAGCTTCACATTTCAGTGAAGCACCTAGGACATTTCAATGAACACAATGATAATGAAGAAACCAAACACCTATTGGCAGAAAAGAGGCAAGACACTGAGGAAAAATCTCTCTAAGATGAAACCAGTATTTCCAAGGGGAAATGAAACTCCCAGGGCAGCTCTGTGAAATCCTAGTTTACAGCTGTACTGGGACAGGAATGGACAGCCCAGGCCAGACCAGTTCCCCTTCTCCTAAAGGGAGCGAGTGCACGTGTGAGAAAGAGCTGTAGAGGACAAGAACAGTGCAGCCTGCCCACAAGCAAAGGTCCTGTTTAATCTACGCTGATTAATGCTGTCAGGAGGATTTTCTCATTCCATTGATAGGCTTTACAAAAGATCCATGAATATCACCCAGAGCTTAAAATTAAAGCAATCAATATTCTAGGTGAAGGCCTTTGCTTCTCCAAGTTCCTCATTCACCACATTCTACTACAGAAGCAGTTTGATGTTTAAAGAATGAGTTATGAAATTCTTTCTAGGTCAAAGGTCAGTTCCAGAACTGGTTTTGTTTATTTTCTTTCTCCTCTTCCAGAGAGTGAAATGTGAATTGGAAAACCACAACAGAACGTGGTTTAACTTCAGTGACAGCATAACAACTATATCCTTAATCCCAAGTATTTAGTCTGAATTAAACAGAAAGCAGTTTAAAATCAAATCACATTACCCACATAGAAGTTGCTGTGCCTGTTTTCAATAGCACACAGCAATGTCCAGTGACCCAATGTAAAGATTTTCTGCCTCCTCACCTGCTCCCCTCCCATGTTAACCAAGAGCTCGGTGCCATCAGGGCTGAAGGTGACGTACGTGGCCACCAGGACCCTCAGCCGGTTGTTGTAGTCTGGAAGCTTCACCGGGAGGTGCCCTGTGGAGAGGACAAGTCCATAATTATTGACTTAACTCTTAACCGGTGTCTTTGTCCTACCCCAGCTGCTCTCTTTTACAAGAGTAAAGCCATGGAGCACAAGCACCTACGGGGTTTTCCATTTCCCACTGTTTACTGGATCCTTCCATGAGGAATCAGAACATGCACAGGTCCCTTTTCAGAGGTTCTAGGTATTGATGCCCCATCTCTGGAATTGTCCAAGGCCAGGCTGGATGGGGCTTGGAGCAGCCTGGTCTAGTGGAAGGTGTCCCTGCCCATGGCATGGGGTGGAACAAGGTGGGCTTTAAGGTCCATTCCAACCCAAACCACTCTGAGATTCCATGATTCCAATTCTGCACAGCCACCTCCAGATGAAGAGAAGAATTATAACTACCTTGTTAACAGTGAGCCTGCAGAACCTAGAAAACCTCAGTTTTAGGGATTTACTAGGATTTGGCTTTTGTGATTTGCAGCCATCTGCAAATACCTCCATCCTCAACCCCCTAATTAGGTTTCCTTAATAAAGCCCTCAGCACAAGGAAATCAAAGCTCCTAAATATTCAGCTCACACACAGGTTCTGTTCTTCAGACAGCAGATGTGTTGCATGACCAATTCAGGGGACATGAGGAATCCTCCAGTGGGACTCATCAGGAGCAGGACTGTCAGAACTGGTCTGCTGAACATGATGGTCTGAGATATTTAAAAAAAACTAAAAAACTCAAACATTTTGGGGTAAAATATAGTAAATAATGAGCTCTGGAGAAAAATGTTATCTAGATTGCTCAGATACTGCATCACTGGTTCTTCATCTGCAGGACGAGGACAAGTCACTTCTGTGCCAAAAAGATTCTGAACAGCAGCTTTGCTTGGACCACTTCCAGGAAAGCCTATAGAGCCCAGGTTATATCCAATCCTTCACTTTCCAGTAGGAGTGACAAAAACACATTTATGCTGGACAATAAGCAGCAAGGCTAGCTCACCACCCTGGTGTAATCACCTGCAATTCAATGGAACATCCCATGGAAGAGATCCTCTGAGCAGGGGATTTGTGTGTGATGGGTAAAACTCTGTCTCCTCAGGCAGTCAAGTCCCTTCAGTCACCCCCAGTGCAACCCCAGTGCAGGGCCCATACCTGCCACATAGTACTGAGCTGCCCCATCCGGAAGGGGCTTCTGCCGGTCACAGAATGTGTGCACTCCAGCTGAAGGACTCTGTTTCATGCTTTTCCTGCCCAGAGAGAGGAACAGCTTTATGATAACCACAGCATTCAGCTGCTGGAAGCCTCATCTACACTGGCTCTACTTGTCCACCCATGAGGACAAGGCCTGCTGCCCACACAGCTATGAGGTCACCATGCCAGTGTACTCATCAAAAAGATTTTGGGTGGTAGAAAAACAGAGCAAAACTTCCAGGAAACAGGTGAGTGCTGGATCCCTGCAGGTCCCTCTTCCCACCAGAGCCCTGACCAGACACCTGTAGCAGAAATCTGCCCCTACAACCAGGTGCTGTTACCTGTGGTTGTGGATCATGCGGATGTCGTAGAGCCGCACAAAGGGCCCGCTGGCCCCCACGGCCAGGTAATTGTTGTCCTGGGGGTTCACTGTCAGGCACTTGGCCTCCACCAGCTGCCCACAGTACTCAGTCAGGTCTATCAGGACCTCGGAACGCTTGCTGTTCTCCCGCAGGTCGTACTGCCTGCAAAGGGATGGGAGTGAGGCAGACACATCATGGGGTAACAGAAGCAGCAGGAAGAGACTCGTGCAATGTCCTGAGCTGGGAGGGATGCAGAAGGATCAGCCAATCCAGCTCCTGGTCCTGCAGAGACACCCCAACAATCCCACCCTATCCCTGAGAGTGCAGTCCAAACGTTCTTGGAGCTCTGGCAGCCCTGGGGCTGTGACATTCCCTGGGGAGCCTGGTCGGGACCCCACCACCCTCTGGGCAAGAGTCTTTTCCCAAAATCCAGCCTAAACTCCTCCTGACACAGCTAAGAGAGATGACACCAAGGACATGAACAGTCCTTTGTGCCACAGGCTACTGGAAGCACCTCAGTTCAACACTAGGCCTCAGCACCAGGATAATCACTGAAAGCAGATCTATAATGTGCAGAGATTTATTCAAGTTTCAAACTAAACTCCCAAGTCATGACCTGTTCATTTCCTCCCTTTCCAGCAGTGAGGAAAACGGAGGAGCTGAGGAGAGTGCTTATGACTCTACAAGATAAATCTTTCCGGTTTAAGGAAAGGGAGAGGTGAGCTGAAGCAGTTTAGTACAGAGATAGCCTCTCTTCAGGTCTCTGCACAGCACACATTGTGATGGTTCCCAAAACCAAGCCAACTGAAATTCTGTACCTGATTAAGCCATCTTCTGCTGCACTCCAGAAGGTGTTTGGCCACATGGGAGCCGTGGCAATCCGCTTCACTCTGTTGGTGTGATCTCCAAACATGTGCACAGTCTCCTTGACAGTCAGGTCATGGACGTGCACCTTGGAATCTGCAGCGCCCGTGATGAGGATCCGATCCCCTGAGTGCGGCAAGAACTGCGGGAGAAGGATTGGACACTCACCTGAAGGAGCACTCACATGGACACCGTGGCTGCTCACCTGGACACCCTGGCAGTCATGGAGCAGGAATTCTGCTTCAGGAACATGGGCTAACCCATGTTTCTCCCTATTGCACAGGTCAGTATGCACACTCAAGAGTCGCCAGCTACAGCAGGACACATGAGAGTGTCTTCATACATCCCAATTTGTTACAACCATTTCCTTCCAATTCACCAAGAGAATAAGCCTGGGATCTGCATGAACTAAGTGCAATATTATATTTAATCATTCTCCCCATAATTAGAAATATTATACTTTTTTGGGGGGAACCTGCTTGCAGGAAAATGTTTCCCAGCAAGGATTTATCCTTTTACTGCTCAGGTTGCTGTTTCTGTTAGCTGCTCATGCCTTCTAAGCACATACCTTGACAGAAAAGATGTTTGCAGTGTGTCCTGTGTGCATAGAGAGGAGTTTCTTGTGGTGCAGAGGATCCCACACAATGGTATGCTGGTCATCAGAGCCAGAGGCCAACAAGCTAAAAGGAACAGGAGACAAATATACACCATGAATTCTTCTGTTCCACACTGGGTCTGTGGAGCTGTTTGACCACAGATATCCATTAAGTTAATTCGGCCCTAACCAGCCCATTTCCTCTCTTCCCTCAGCTGTCTGTTCTTGCTGCTCACCGTGTACCCATCCCTTCAGCCAGGTCTGGGAGCTAAGGCAGACAAATAGCAATTCCACAGAAAACACAGCTGACTGAAGCATCTCACCCGGACTGCGATGGGAAAACAGGAGAGTTGGGTCAACAACAAAATGCAGGGCCCCCGCCTTCCTTACATCCCCAGCTTTGTTAACTGCTCCACGTCATCCCTGAAGCCCAGCCAAGGCATTCATTCCCAGGCTCCAGATGTGCCCAGGCAGTCCCAGGGCTCATGGGGTGAACCACAAACTGCTTTTAAAGTCACTGTAAGGTGCTCTTGGCCTTGTCCATGCATCTGCATCTGAACCAAAGGAATCTGACATCTGCAACTCTCAGCTCTTTTAAACTTGGATTTCCTTGTAACCATTCTCTTTCAAGCACATGAAATTTTCACTGGTAAATAATTCTGAAGAGTATCAGAGGGCAGACTTTGGATGTTTTAAGAGGCACGTGCAGAAATACCCACTCTTCCTCCAATTCACTCATTTCTCACACAGAAACTCCATTCCACTTGATAACTTGCAGTTGCTCTTTAGTTTCCCTCTAAAATTGCAGAGGGGTGGATTCTCTGCCTCCTTCCCTTGGATATTTGTCCCCCAGCAGCAGCTTTTAACAGCATGGTGAAGGGTGTGGGGAAATGTCACCACCAGCTGGGCAAATCCTAAAGATCCATTATAATCCATAATACCACTTAAGAGAAGAGAAGCAGCCTTCAATCTCCACTTCTTAGTCTGACCATTTCCCTTCTGAACTCACTAAAGGGGCATTTCTAATAATATCCAGATATATTTAACAAAATAAAGCTTCTTTTGAAGCGTGAGCTCTACTACAGCTCAAAATTTGAGCTTGAGCTCCACTTTACTAGAAATGAGAAGCAGCTGCTTATGATAACATGACCTACATCCCACTCTTGGGAAAACCCAGCGTTATGGCTTTGCTGATTCCCCAAATGAAGCCACATACTTACTCTCCTTTTTCATTCCATTCCAGACAGTTGACACACCCAGAGTGACCCTGAGGGAAGGAGGCAAGGGAAGACGGTATTACTCAAACCTCAGATGTATCAAACAGAGCTGTCCTAGACAAGGACACAGTGAGCTCCTCACAAATAACAACTTCTTCCAATAAAAGCAGTTTTTTTTTATTCCAGCCCTGCAAAGACCTCCACACACTTGGTAGATAAGCACCTCCAGAAAAGACAGACATGCCAGAGCAGTTGGGGTAGAAAAGGCAAAATGAAACAAATAAAAAAAGGTAGTGTTGAATAAAATGGCAGCTTAGTCTCAGAGGCTACAGCTGAAATCCTGCTGTACACACGGAAAGGTGACTTTGCTTCCAAAGCCCTTGGCTAGGCTGACAAATTACATGTTGCAGGCACTCTGGGAACACAGGGAAAATGCACTTTTGATAGCTCTGTTAGAAGCACCTTGCTGCTGGGTGACTACATCATCCATCTTCATCCACATTAACCAACGATTGCACCAGAAGTGGGAGAGAGTTGAGCAGCATTTGATGTGGGAGATATGAATGAAAAGGGGGGACAAAAGAATCCTTTTCTCTCCCTAACCAAGATAATCAATGTGTTAGAGGCTGGCTCAGTTGGGTAGAGCAGGGTGTTGGTAATACCAAGGTTGTGGATTTGAGCCCCAGATGGGGCCGTTCACTTAAGACTGCAATGTTCCCTATATTCCAACTCAGAATATTCTGTATAATCTTAAAATCTTTTATAAAGTATGTCAGACTGCACTACAACCTGCTCCTTAGGGATCCCAGTAGAGCTGAGCATGCTGAACAGCTGACAATTGTCTTCTCCAGGCATCAATGCTGAGATTAGGTGGTGCCCACCCTGTTGAAGGCTCTTCTGCAGGTGCACCAGGCAGTGCAAAAAGCCCACGCAAGCTCTAACTGAGCTAACTCCTGGCTCCAATGCAGTTTGGGGGACCAAGAAATTGGTATTTACCTCATAAAACAGAAGTTCACACACTGCTGCTGGTCTGCTCCCTGGACACTCACCTGCAGCTCAGCCTCCAGCCCCAGGCGGCGGATGAAGGGGTCGGTGACGTGGTAGTGGCGCTCAAAGCCCAGCGCTCCCCTCTCCTGCAGGACCAAACAAGCATATCACTGACCACGGCAAACACAACACTCCTTGCACCCTTGCAGAGAAGATTCTTCAAGTTTAAAAATCACACCAGATACTGGGGTGTCCACAGGTCCTGTACTGCAGTAGGGAGTCACAGAATCCCAGAATGGTTTGGGTGGGAAGGGATCCCTCCAGGGTCACCCCTGCCACAGCAGGGACACCTTCCACTGTCCCAGGCTGTTCCAAGCCCCTGTGTATGGCCTGGCCTTGGACACTGCCAGGGATCCAGGGGTAGCCACAGCTTCCCTGAGTACCCTAAGCCAGGGCCTCACCACCATCACAGAAAAGAATTTATTCCCAATATCCCATCTAACCCTGTCCTCCTTCAGCTCAAGGCCATTCTCCCTTGTGTCATCACTACACATCCTTGTGACAAGTCCCTCTCCAGCCTCCCCATCCTTTGAACATCTCCAGGTGAGCAGATCTTAATCTTTGCCCCTGAGCTGACTTGAAAGGCTGTGTAACTCAGTGCCAGGCTCCAGCTGGGGAGCCAAAACCAGCTCTGAGAGGCCCACACTGAGGCAGAGTGAGCTGACCCTACCTTGGGCCTCAAACAGAAGATATTTAAGAACTTGGAAATGCCTGTTTTTACCCCTTGGCAAGGATTTCAGCAGGACCTCAATCCTGAGCACAGCAGAACTGGGCCAGAGTTGCTCCGGAGAACTCTGCCATTGCAGAGTCTGTCCCAAGGCACCAGCACCACGGGGTGAAGAAATGGGGAGTGTAACTGGCCTGCTGCCTTCGGGGATGGGCTATTCCTCAGGCTGGGAGCAGAGCTGCAGTGCCATGGCACAGGCTGTTCCAGAGGGATGGGAACAGCTGCCACAGAGCTGCAGCAGTACAAATGAAGGTGAAGGAAAGCAGGACAGTTGTTTCCCCTGTGATCTCACAAGGCTCACAGATGCATCAGCAGATGGCTCTGAGGAAAGAAGGCCAACTGCAGAGGCAGGAATGAAGGAGAGAGAATACAAGTCAGATTTTTGATGGAACATCTGAATGTCCATGGACATTCCTCCCTACGACTTGACCCAGCTGTGGTCCCATTCCATGTCACACTCATCAACTTAACCCTTAGTCACCAGCATTTAGGGATGGGAACACCAATATCAAGATCACCCTGGTCGTGCTCAGAGCACATCAGTAGTCCCAGAGCAGACACAGAAGTGCTGAATTCCCTTCCCAGCCCAATGTTCAGCAATGAATACACACCAAAAGCTATTTGAAGACAAAATGGAGACAGACATAAAAGGATTGGAGGCAAAACAAACCAGGCTTTTTGTAGGAGCTTCCATGACAAACTTCAAACCTCTTGATGTATTTTTGTGGAAAGCATTCTTAAAGCACTGCAAGGCCTGTGCAAGGTGCTGCAGGTATAATTCTGCGCTACTGCAGCCTCAGTGGCTTTGTGAGGGCGGTGGGGTAGGATATTGCTTTTCCTACAAGGAACTGCCTGACTTAGCAATCTTCCCAAGGTCACACATCAAAGTCTGACAGAGCAGACAGCCTGAGACAGTCCCAGGCTAAGGCTCAAACCACAGAATCAGCCCTTCCTTGTTAGGGCAGCTAAACAAATCTTTGCACGTGGATTAAATTACAAGCTTGTAACAGAGCTTGGTACCAAACTGCAAAGTGAGCACTAGAGCTCCCAGTTCCTTATTCTGGCTACTAACAGACCCCTTTCCTGAATGCTGATTATCAGCAAAGCTGCAAATGATTTCAGGCCTCTGAGTCCCAGCAATAATTGCCTATTGTGTCTGGTGCAGCCAGTCCTTTCACAGTGATATTCCACAAATGCAGCCATCAGATGACTGATCCCACCACTGCACAAGTTTTTTTTCCCTACACAAAGGAAGCAACAGAGCACTCTAAAGAAAAGGAGACAGAGAGGCTGTGACAGAGATCATTAGCTTTACTACACTCAGAAATACCTCTGATGGCAAGATCACACGGGGAGAACACAGAAAGAAGATAGGAAAGCTGGCTAAGGGCCTTTGTAGTGCCCAAACACAAGCAGCTCCATTTCTCTCTTCAGCTTGGAACAGAGCTGCTGATGGCAAACCAGCCCAGGGAGAGGAACTGTGCTCCTGTCAAGCCAGACTTCATCCCAGCTCTCCATTAAGGACAGTGACAGGTCCTGTACGTTTGTTCTCTTAAGCTCCTCACAGGGCTTATCAATATGTAAGTAACAGAGATGTCGTTCCCAAGTAAAGGCAACACCAGGAGTTTTTCCCACTCCAGCACTGACTCCCCTCTCTCCACCCAACACCAGTGAGCACAGGGCTCACACATACCTTGATCTGCCTGTGGATGATGTCTCTGGTGATGTTGGCTTTTGCCATCTTCTTGCAATGGGGCAGACGAAGAGAAGCTGTGGGAAGAGCTGCTGTGCATCCAAGCATTCCAGCCGAGCCAGGATCTGCCCTGAGGGTGTTCAGTTACCTGCAGGGCAGCAAGGAGGGGACAGGGCAGGGACACCACACATTAGGCCACTCACATACGGTGTCAAGCTCTGTTTCCCAGAAACAGTGGGGGCTAAGAACTGAAAAGTTTGGAATAAAGCCTCCTGAAGAAACTCAAGGAAGGAACAATGGAAGAATGAATGTCTGACTCAAGGCCATTCCCAGTTTGTGGAGAACTCAGTGATAAGCAGAATTCCAGGACTCTTATCAGCCTGGAAAATCCATGATTCAATCCCAGCAAAGACCCTGTGAGTCGGGAGAAGTGTTCCATCCCAGGCTTCCCTCCCACCATTCCATGACCACTCATGTCCAATGTCACGTTTCCCAAACTCTACAACTAACAAAGGTTATACTGGGAATAAACACAGCATTGATGCTTTTGGCAACCTCTTCTTTCCGATTTACTGCATTGGATTACCACCAAAACATCCTTAAAATATCCAAAAGGGCATACATTTCCTTGGAAATCACAATAGCCAATCATGAGGTGACAACCGAACACCTAATTACCTCAGCAAGAGAAAAGGGGTGACCAGTTAAAATTGAATTTCCAGGAGAAATTATGAGTTTTGCATACTCTTAATGGAGTTTAATGTACTAACCTAAATAATTGAAACCCCACCGAATTGGCTAAAAAACATTCTAATTGCAGAGTGATGGTCACAACCCTGAGCTGGACAGCCTGCCTAGCAAAGGATCAGTCAGTCCCTGAGAAGTGCTGCAATTCCCCCAATTTCCATCCCACAGCCTGGCCCATTTAGACATTTCTATAGTTCTCTATAAAATAACAAAAATAATAAAAATTTAATTTCCAACACTCGTTTTGTCCTATGTAACTCTCTAGTTTAAAATCCTCTTTAAAAGCATTTCCAAGCAGAACAAGCCAAAATTTTCCTCTTCTAAATGAGGAAATGCTGATTCATTGAAACAAGAGCATTTCACAGAAACACTGCAACAAACAGGAATCCTGGCAAACCTCATCTGATTCTCTGCTGTCATGGGAGGGCTTCTACTGCCCCTCCTGTTCCACCCTGCTATGGGCAGGGACATCTTCCACTCTCCCTTGGTGCTCCAAGCCCTGTCCAGCCTGGCTCAGGACACTTCAGGGACAGGGCACCCACAACAACTTCCCTCAGGAATGGCTCCCAAATACAGGAAGGGGAGGAAGCATCTGGGCACAAAGGCAGGTGGATCTGCTGACTCTGCAGCTCCCGAGAAGTTTCTGAGCTGCTTCCCCGAACTTCAGGAGAGACTGAGGAACAGAAACATGTCCAGGGAAGGGAACGGAACTGGGAAGGGTCTGGAGCCCCAGGAGGGGCTGAGGGAGCTGGGAAGGGGCTCAGCCTGGAGCAAAGTAGGCTCAGGGGGATTTTCTGGCTCTGCACAGCTCCGGACAGGCAGGGGAGGGAGGGGGGTCGGGCTCTGCTCCCAGGGAACAGGGACAGGAGGAGGTGGAATGGCCTCAAGCTGCTCCCAAGTCCATTCTCAAAAGACACAGGGACAATACCCCGGCACATCTCAGTGCCTCAGTCTTGTCCGCAGCCTTCCACTCTTCTTAGTGCTTCCCTACAACATTCCCAGGCTCTGTCCACAGCCTCCCCTCTTCAAGCAACATCCAGCTTCCTCCTTTTCCCAGGCCAGGCAGATTTCTTGTCTTCCTCTTTGAGGAATTGAATTTGGCTCTTAGGACCCCTCTATGACAGTGACAGGCAGGCTGTCACCCACTTCCCTTTTAGGAGTCTTTCTGTCACATTTCCTACCTCTAGTTATGGCTAATTTCTAATCAGCTGCTTTGTCTTCCAACAGCACGAAACAACCTCAAGGACATACGTGGAAAAATGCTTGGGTATGGAAAGATCCAAATCTCCCAAATACACCCATAAATAACCCACCAAGAGGCCAATTTGGAGCTGAGTAAGTCACTGCAAAACCATTATTACTCTATAACCCCGCTGTATAAACAGGATGCCCAGAGGGAATGAATATTCAAACCCCCCCAAACCACCACTCCTTAACAGACCCAAATTCACTGGTTTTTCAACAAAGACTCCTCTATGCCAGCATTTTCTACCTGTTGGAACTCTGACACTCTCCCTGGCCAGGTGAGAGCAGCAATACACAGGAGCTGGCTATTTCTGGGAGCGTTTTTGGGATTACTGATGTGTTGTGGAGCTTCTCAACTCTCTGGACACGTCATTGCCAGCTGTGGTAACTCAGAGGTGGTGCCAACAGAACACTGTGGTGCAGGTCTCAGGAGATCAACACATCTTTACTTCTTAAAAGATTCAGGCAAGGAAAATCATCCATGAAATCAGATCTTGGGTAAGAGGCTTGGATTAAACCCAGTCAAACAGGAATGCAGGAGCCTAAGGTGTCTCTCTTTCCAGGAAAGTGCTTGATTTGGCAATTGGATGCTGTGAAATGCTCAAAGGTCTCCCAGATCTTGTGCCTTTGCTTGGCCAAGAAGGCTCCAAGAGCTTTTCCTCCTTTCCCTTTGCTATTTTTTGTTGCTCAACAGGTATTCCGCAACAACAAAGGCTCTGGCAACCTTTAAACTATCACAGAATCACAAAGGATTAAGAAACCCCAATTCTCATTCCAGAGCACATTTTGAGCATTAGCCACAACTGATCACAATCCCAGACTCCCAGTCCCCATGAATATGACGGTTACCTCCTTCAAATATAAAATAAATACAAAAAAACCAAAAATAAAATAAATATTAAGTGTTCTGAACATAAAAGACTATTGACCCCACCACTGCACAGGCAGATCCAGCCTCCAGTTTCAAACTGACCCTGGAATAAAACAAAATCTCCCAAGATATGTAGATCTCCTGCAAAATACATAAAATAAAAATCAGTAAAAAATAAACTATGCTTCCCAATTTTTAGACACAAAGGCTTCCAAACATGAAGTCCCTCCAAAGAGTCTGTCACCACCAAAGGAATTAGAAATTCCTTGGAAATTTCCACCATGTTAATTGGTAAAGTATGTCCCTCTTTAGGCAAAACCACAGGGCAAATTCTGCTCTAACCCATTCTTGCAGCTTCTGGCTTTTAACTGACCCAGCACAACCAACTCCTGGCAGAATGAGGGATTAAGTCCCAGAGTGATGGACAATTTAGGATAAATCTTCACTGTTCAGGGCTGACTCCACTTCACTTTGGCTACACGTAAGAGATCACCCCATCCGTCCCTATCTCTGCAGGTGCTCCAGGACAGGCTGGACAGGGCCTGCAACAGCCTGGGCTGTGGAAGGTGTTCCTGACACTGCAACAAAACAATCTTTAGGTCCCTTCCAACAAAACCATTCCATGATTCTGTGACCGTACCCTCTGGGATTATTTCTTGGATAACACCAGAGCATGCTTCTCTGTCACCCTTCAAGGACAACTTTCCCTCAATGCTCCAAACCTGCCTGAAACATCCCAGACCAGGACTAAAAACCTGGGATCCAGTAACTGCTGTCACCTCCTCCAATGACAACCCCTTCTCAAACTGCTCCCCGGAGTGCTCAGAGGATCAGCCCACCTGCATCCTCCTGCTCTGCCACACAGAACTCCAGGGGCACAAACACAACTTTCGCAACGCTTGGCCTTTAAATCCACAGTCAAAAATTAACGAGGCACACATTTCCGTGGGCTCCAAATCTGGCAGACTCTGTTTACACTGACAGTCATTTAAAAGCCCCTTAAGCTCCTGGGAAAGTACACTTCCAAAGGGTACTCCAGGGCACAGAGAGGAACACTCACTCCAAACCTGGAAACAAAACCTCAACACTGATAACACAAATAATTCCATCAATGTAACATCAAATGCTCCCAACACAGCTTGGATTTGGGGGACTGCTCCTTTGCTGGATTGTATTTCCCTCTCATGGAACAACCTGAGCACCTTCCACCCACAGCAACACAATGACACAGGGCTGTGCACAGGGGGTCAGAGCCCCACTCTTGGCACCAGCAGCCTTTGGAAAAGCTCCATCCACTCCAAGAAATTCCACAAAGCAGCAGGACTCCTGAAATTAGCAGTTTTAAACAAGCAATCCCATTCCTAACAGCTTGGATGTGCCCAAGTTTCTCAGACTCCAAACTCAAGGTCATTGGGGAAAAAGCAGCACTCTGTACACCACGAGCCTCTGGACACACGACTCATCCAAAGGGGAGATTCCTTAGGCACTTCCCTTCAGCATCTATCATAAATTATTTTACTCATCCAAAAACCACCCAGAACCCACCTCTAGAGGCTTTATTCTCACAACTTATTTCCCCTCCCCCTTTACCTTGACTTTCCAAGAGGTCACAGATTAAATTAAAATATATAAGTGTAAATAGAAATACTTTTTTTTTTTTTTTTAGAAAACCTGAAAAATCAAGAGGGTTAATCACCTGGTTAAAAGCAAACACCTTTTTAAAAGACGGTTTTGCGCCAGCTGAAGATGCTGCCAGGAGCAGCAGTGCCTCCCCAGGAAAGATGGCTGGAGCAGGGAGCCAGGAGAAGAGGTGAGATCTGAGCCCTGACAGAGCCAGCACAAGGGGACTGTCAGGGAAACTCTCACACACTCAGGTAACAGGGTGCTTCCAGCTCAGCCCTCCCACTGCAACCCTGCCTCTCCCTTGATCCCCAGCTAATATATCCACGGGGAAAAGGGAAGATGCCCAGGCAACCCCTCAGCCCAACACAAGCGACATCCCAGGGCCAAGTCCTACATGGCTCACTAGCTCCAGGAAGGAGTTTAACTGGCAAAGGAGGAGAGGCTGATCCCCTCTCCAGGACACCCACCAGGGCAAGGAAAGTTTCTGTGAAGGCTTTAGCAAGGAGACAGTGAGCAGAGGAGGGAGCAGGACAGGGTCACACCCAGGCAAGGGGAGAGAAATGTGAGGACAGGGCAGTGCCAGGGGTGAGAGAGGGGAAAGGGAAGCCAAAAAGCAGAAGCTGTACCTGGCAGGGGGTGGTACCAGCAGATGATGCAGGGCAGGAGGAAAAGGGCCTGGGAAAAATGGGGGTGAGGGGCTGGGGTGGAAGGATGTATAAAGGAGAGATCCTTAGAAGGAGTCAGACTCCCGGTAAAGAGGAGGTGACACCTCGGGGGAATAAGGGGACACCTGACAGAGCCTGGGGCGGGGGGAACTGATGGGAAAGACAGGGGTGGGGGGAAAGACAGGAAAGGGAGTGAGGTGGGATAGCTGAGAGGGAAGGGGGTATACGGGGAAGTAGATGTCAGGGAAGGGGTTTGGAGCTAATAGGGCAGGCAGCTGGCAGGGAACAGAGTACAGGGTCAGAGCTGACAGGGCAGGGAGCACGCCTGCCAAGGAACGAGCACGATGTGTGCTGGACTGGGGAGGGCACGGGGGGGATGTCGCTGGCAGGGAAGGGGGCACCGGGGG
>VWYI01002848.1:368756-402128 GCA_013399455.1 Anthoscopus minutus
TGGGCGCCGCGGCCCTGCGCGCCCTGCCCTGGGCGCTGCTGCTGCTGGGGCCGCTACTGCCCGGGCAGGTGCTGCAGGCCAACCCCATGCTCACCTCCGAGGGCCAGCCCGCGCCGCTGCCCGGTGGCGACGTGCCGGGCTTCACCCCCGCGCCCCCCGCCGCCCCCGAAGAGATCCACCCGCTCAAGGAGCAGCCGGCCAACGGCTCGGGAGAGGGGCATGCCAAGCACCGCAAATCCTTCCCGGTCGTCGACATCGACTACACGCATGTCCGAATCCCCTTCGAGATCTCCCTCTGGATCCTCCTGGCCTGCCTCATGAAGCTGGGTAGGTGGGTGGCGTTGTGGGGGGAGTCCGGGGAAAAGGGCCTGGGGAGGGGCCTCCGGTGGCCTGGAGGAGGAGGGACCCCCGGAGCAGCACAGAGCGGGATCCCCCCGGGCAAGTGGGACAGGCACCCCCAAGCATCACAAGGAGTGACCATTGTGAGGGTCTCGCCAAGCATCCCGGGTTGGGACCCCCTGGACACTCCAATGAGGGACCCCCTGGGCATCCCAGAGCAGGACCCACCAGCTGCATGGGACTGACACCCTCAAGCATCCCAAGGAGTGACTCCTGTGATCATCCCAAGGAGGTACCCTCTTGAGCATCCTACGGAGTGACCCCTCTGAACATTCCAGGGTGGGACCACCCCAAACATCCCAGGGCAAAATCTGCTGCACATCTTCTGCAAACCTTCCAAGCCAGCTGGGCTGGGGTGGGCACTGCTCTCCTCACAACCTTGGGTGTCTGTCCTGGGCCTGGTGGACAGCAGCATCCCAGTCCCTCCATTACCAGACTCCTCATCTCTGTGCCTGGGAGTGGGCTTGGAGATGCTCCTGACCCCTGCTTGGACCAGGTTTGTTTCCCTCCCTTTGACGCTCAGGGAGGAAGCATCCAGTTTGCTCACTTCCTCTCCAAAGCACAGATGCTTTTTGTAACCTTGGCGAAGTCAATCAAAAACCTCCGGGTGCTTCGGCCTCCCCTTCCTCCCCCTCTGCATCGAACCGGGTTTGTCTCTGCTGCAAAGCTCCTGAGATTCCCGCATTACAGAGAACAGCATCAAGGCTGGAAAAGTCACCTGCTCGGATGACCCACTCTGGGCGAGCATCACTCTGCTGGGGTGGAGGTTGTTGACAAAGTGTTTTCCAAACTTCTGCAGCTGGATCAATACCAGCCAAGTTACCCCAGACCTGTGATGTGATGTAACCGCTTTGTGCTCGGCCCTGCTGTGCTGTCCCCAGCCTCCAGCAGTGCAGAGGTTGAGCTGGCCCTGGGCCCATCCCTGGGGATAAAGCCGGGGGACAGGTGAAACATTTGCCTTGGAGTGGGTGAGGAGGGAAGAGAGCTCTGCACTCCTTCATTTTGCTCCTCCATTGCCACCAGTGGTTTAATAACACTCACTTACAGGGCGCTCTGGCTTTCTGAGGGAAATCTTGTTTTGGGAGCTTTTTTAAGCTGGTTCCTATTGTAGACTGTGCCCTATCCTGGGGTCTGAGAGACTCCCAGGAGCTCAGATCCTTCCTGCCCAGCTACTCTTAAAAATATCCCATCCCCTTCTCAGCCTGCTGTGAGCGTGCATAGGCAGGTGAACCCCATTTCCACAATCCCTCGTGAGTGTTTTATTTACGTGCAGGCGGAGGAATGAGAACACTTCAGAGCCAGAGGCTTGTCTGGGAGACAGGCAGTCAGGACAGGGTAGAACCAGGTGGGAGCCATGAGATTTATGCCTTCTTGGTGTTGCCCAAAAGGACCTCGGGCACGTTTAGCTGGAAGGAGCCTCTCCCTCGGGAGTGCAAATCTGCTTTCGAAGGGCTCCACTGTTGCACTGCGCCTTCAGCCCTGCTGGGAGAGCAAAGAGTGATGAAATCAGGAGTATCTGTGCGGAAGCTGGTGGAGAAAGGAGGGGCCAATGGCCTGCGGCCCTGCCGGGGCGCACGGGGGGAGAACCGCGCTGGAAAACACCAGAATGGGCAGTGGGGAGCGGCTCCGGGGGGATGGATGGACGGGGAGGGGGGACACCCACGGGTCCCTCTGTCACTGCTGCTGTGGGAAACTGCTCCTGCCACCCTTGCCTGGAGTGAGGGCTCCTTTGTGCTGCAGGAAAAGTTGTGACTGCCGGCTGTCAGGTCTTTGATGCTACAAATATTATGCAAGACTGCGTGTTTTAAGGCGTGTATTTTAGGAGAGGCTGCCCTGCAAGTTTGGTGAAGGTCTTTGGAGGTGGCAGGTGCTCTGCAGAGCTCCAGAGATGCTAATTATGCCAAAATCCACACCTTAGCTTGCCTACAACTCTGACAGGGCCTTGACAGCAGGGTGGTCCTGGGACACCCTTTTCCTTGGCCTCCTTTCCAGGGTTTCTTGTTTCTGCTGCCTTGACAGGTAGTTCCCAAATTGCTGGTACAGCTCCCTCTGCTCGTGAGCTGCAAAAAACATTTCACTGCTCCGTGCCCATGCCCCAGCCTTGCCTATCCCACCCTTGACAACAGGGTGTTGTTCAGCAGCCCAAAATAGGCTTTTTTCCACCCAGGAATAGCTCTTACACCACTGGGCACTGCTGGCAGTACAGTCTGTAGTGGCAGGATGAGGGTCATACAGCCCAGGCTCCCTGAACCAGACAGGGTTTACAGCATCCCATTTCCAGGAAGAGGGGAAGAGGGCTGATAAACAGAACAGGAGTTTGCAGTGCTTCCTCTTTCTGCCCACCCCGTCAGTGTTCATTTATTGGTGCATCAGGGTGATCCTGCAAAATTCTGAGGGGACCAACATCTTTTTCCAAGGACAGGAATTCCTGCGGTGTGGGTTGTGCATGACAGGTCAGCACCTCCTGTCTGCCCTTCCCCAGCTCCACAGGCCTCTTTGCTGGGCTGAAGTTGGTGATTGAGCCACAGGTTGCTACAAAACCGAGTCTTTTCAACCCTTTGAGTTGCTTCAGGGTGTTGTCCTCAGGGGTAATGCAGGGTGACCATGTTGAGGAGCTCAGAAGTACTCACAGGGCTCTGCTCCAGGCCAGGAGACTCAACCTGACCTGGTCCTGTTGCTCAGTTTCCCCCTGTTGCTCTTGATGATTTAGACTTCTCTTCAGACTTAAATGCATCCTCCTGTTGTCCCATCCAGGGGATTTGTCCTTTCTCCAGCAGCTCTCACTGTGAGTTTATTTGGGGAATCAAAGGTGTGAGTTGAGCCCTTCCTCTCTTGCTGCAGTTTTTGTAAAATGCCTCAGAGTTTTTGGAAGATTCCTCACCTGACAGGGCACAGAGGGATGTGTCTCCTCAGCATGTCCTGCAGGCATGGGCTGTTCCCGCTTTGTTAATCCCAGTGGAGAAGGGGAAGCTGGTGCTGGCTGCTTTACTTAATACTCACATGGTATTTTAAGTCTGTGTAGGGGAAGAGGGAGTGAGGGTCAGCTACAACCATGTGCAGATCACATCTGGTGGTGCCTGACTTTGCCAGGAGAAACCTTTGCAGCTGCAGGTTACAACCAGACATTGTCTCAACCTGTTGTATTGTTGCAGGTCAGACCTTCACAAAACACCCAGTCACAGAAGAGCTCTGTGCCCTTCCCCAAGGTTTGGCAGGGATGTCATAAGGGTTCCTTCACACTGTGCCCAGGGACTGGTTGGGAAGCTGACGGGTTTCCCAGCAGGAGAACGTGGTTTCCTAACTCTGGGGGTTGATGCTTCAGCTCACAGGCTCCCAGAGACATTAAGGGGAATTCAGGTTTAACTGTAAATACTTCCTCGTTGCAGGGGAAGGGAAGGAGTGAGTCAGGAATGCAAATAACAGATTGTGGTCCGAAGTGCCTTTGCTGGCTGTGCTGGGGCTCAGCAGGCAGAGCTTTGTGGTGAGCACCAGCTCTTACCTTGGAGAAATGCTGGAGCTGCCTCTGTCCCCAAAGCCCTTCCTTCTAAAGACAGAGAGCAGAGAGTCATATTCCATTAGCCACCTTCCACTGAGGCATGTCCTATTGTGTATCTGCCCCAAATGGCTTCCCAGCTTTCCTGGAGCATCCTGGCTGTTCCACAGCTCAAGGAAATTACAGAGTGTGGTGGGTTCACCTTGGCTGGAAAGTGAGCTAACATTTATGTCTTGAGCTCAGGATTTGAAAGCTGAGTGGTATCTTTCCTTCTTTTCTCTGGGAGTCCATCTCCCCCAGATGGAGAGAGGGCCTGTAGTGACAGGTCAAGGGGAAGTGGTTTTATGGAGGCAGGTTTAGATATAAGAAGGAAATAACTTACTCAGAAGGCGGTGAGGCCCTGGCACAGGTGCCCAGAGCAGCTGTGGCTGCCCCTGGGTCCCTGTTGGTGCCCAAGGCCAGGCTGGACAGGGCTTGGAGCAACCTGGGATGGTGGAAGGTGTCCCTGCCTGGGGTGGGGGGTGTGGAACTGGATGTGCTTTAAGGTCCCTTCCAACCCAAACCATTCCATGATTCTCTGACTCCTGGTGCCCACCAAACTGCTCTATCACTTCCATCCTCTGCAGGAGAAACTAGGATGGAAAAAAACCTCATGGATCAAGATAAAGGCAGTTTAATAAAGCAAAAGCAAAGGTCATGTGTGGAAACAAAGGGAAACAAAAGATTTATTCTCTACTTCCCATCAGCAGATGATGTCCAGCCACTTCCTGGGAAGTACCTTCAGGAGTACAGTGGCTGCTCTGGAAAGCAAATGTCGTAATTAGAACTGCCCACCCTCTCTTCCTCTTCACTTTTATGTGGTGTGGAATATCCCTTTGGTCAGTTTGGAACAGTCCCAGCAGTGTCCGCTCCCAGACTGCTGCCCACCCCCAGCTCCTGGTGAGGGGCAAATGCTGGGGGCAGCTTTGATGGGGTGAGCGCCGCTCAGCAGCAGCCGAAGCACAGGGTGTTACCACCCTCCTTGCAGCCACGACAGGCTCTGCACCCTGAGGGCTGCAGTGTGGCAGCTGAGCTGCAACTCAGCCAGGGTGTGGGGACATCATTCCCTGCGTGTCCACGCCAGTGACCACGCTGGAGGATCCCCATAAGGCAGCGCTCCGCAGCTGAGCTCCTGTGCCCACCAGACACAGCTCGCTGGGGGAGCCTGGGGCAGTCACTGAGTCACTGCTCTGTCTTTTCTTCCCCTCTGGCAGCACCCTTGTGTCTGGGGTGTTCCCTGTCCCCCAGACCACGAGACAGCTGCCAGTGCCAGCCAGGCACTCACAGAACTGTCCCCACTGTGTCCCCACTGTGTCCCCATTATGTCCCCACTGTGTCCCCGCTGTGTCCCCGCTATGTCCCCACTTTGTCTGCACTGTGTCCCCACTGTGTCCCTGTTGGGCTGGTAGAGGAGCCGGGGCCTGTGGTCAGCGCTCAGGGGGAGCCCAGAGCTGTGCTGGGGTGGATTTTGTGGGGACACACTGGTGCCTTGGGGAGCTCTGGTGTCACATCTCAGCCTGCTGAGCCAGTGCTGCGCTGGTGCTCGGTGACGCTCCTCTGGAGAGCACTGATGGTCCCCAGCACTACAGTGCATGGCCAGGAGCAAGATTAAGAAAGTTCTCGGAGCCTGTGAGCTGGTGATAGGAGCTGGGAGAAGAAGGGCAGAACATGATGGGTGCAGGTGGGGTTGTGGAGCCTCACAGAGACTCAGAGCATGGGGGATGGCTCCTGCACCTGGAGGAGAAGAGACAATTTCAAAATTGCCAGAGAAGTGTTTGTAGAAGCTGGTGGCTGCTGGCTGGCAGTGAGATTTGGGTGCTAAAATTCCTGGGTGCTAAAACACTTGGGTGCTTTTCAAATGTTTTTATCAGCCCACATCCCTACCCTGAAATCGTGGCTTTTGGAGGGACCACCCTGAGGTCTTACAGAGCCCTGTGAGTTGAAAAACTTGAAGATTCCTTTGAGCAAGGGCTGATAAGCAGGGTAGGAAACCTGCTGTGGTGGTGGCACTGGATGTAAGAACTGGATCTTGAGACCAGACACAGCAGAAACACCCCTGAGCAAAACCACTGGCGTGGGGACGCCTCTGCCAGTGCCACCTGCAAGGGTGGGAATGGGACAGCAAAGAAATATTCCCAGAAGTGCTCTGCCCGGTGCTGGGGATACCCGTCTGACATGTGGGACGAGTGTGCTGGAGTTATCTCTGCGGCCCTTCTGCTACCCCAAGGGTGGCTTCTCGGGGTGCCAGGATGGCTGTGCGGGGCTGGCTTTGCTGGGATCGCCATTGACAGAGCCAGGCTGGTGGAAGGGGCTGTTCCTGCTGCATCCTGGGACTGGCTGATGCAGGTTCCCTCACTGAGCCAGGGGGAAATGTTTGTCTTACAGCCTGGCTTATCGTGTGTTGACTGCAGACACTGTGGTGATGAGAGCTCTGAGATCACCCTGGATCCCCACTTGTCTGAGGGAGCTGTTCCAGGGGAGCTGGGCCTTGGTGGATGACTATTCGGAATGGATTTTGAAGTACTGCTGCAGCTGATGCCACAGCAGTGTAAATTGTCATGACAATGTCTCTTCCAAGACAGACTTGTTGCATTCCCACTTCCTTATTGGGGGATGATCCAAACACACTCTGGCACCCTTTCCCCCTGCTTTGCCATCTCAGAAAGAACAGCCACAGCATTTATTTTTTCCTCCCTGATCATTGCTGGTGTCTTAGCTAAAAAACATCCAAACTGTTCCCTCCATGGATCTGAGAAAACCATTAGTTTAATTATGACTGGAAGAGTGAAAGGTTCCTGCTGTGATATACGGGATGGTGATGGAGTGGGAAAAGCAGAACAGGTCTGTAATCACAGCCATTCCTCCCTGGTGAGCCCTAATGTCCATTAAGGCAGGATTACACTCCATTGCAGCCATGTCTTTGCTCCCTGCAGGAATCCTGTTGCCTATGGCAGCTTCTGGACCTCAAGGCCCTCAGGAACCAAAGCCTTTTTTCATCCCATTCATCAACAACCTGAGAGACCTGATGCTGGGATCAGAGATGGGCTGGCTTCCCACACAGGCTGTGGGTAGAATTTGGGGTGTGAGTGTTAAAAGTCCTCCGGCAGCCAGAGCCCAGATTGGTGCTGGCCTGGCTTTCAGGGAGATGCCATGGAGTTGTTCCTCCCCTGAGACTTCCAGGTGACCTGGGGTGGTTTAGGGAGTAACATCAGAACAATATTTGGCCTATTTGGTTCACATCCTTTCTCTCAAATTGCCTAAGCACCCAACCACAGCTTGTCCACAATACCCAGAGATGCTGGAGTTCCCTTGGGAATTAGTGGGATGGAGGACAAGTCTTTTGTCTGCAATTAATGTAGCTAAATAGTCTCCTTTGGAGTTTGAGAGTTACATGCGGGAGAAGGGAAAACCAGGTGGTGATTAAGAGCAGAGGGTCATTCTTGGGGTGACAATAATCCTGTGGCACAGAGGGACTGCACCTCCTCTTGTGCAGAAGAGACACAGATATCTCTGTAGCACTGCACAAACCAGATGCTCATTGGGCTTGCAAGTAAATACTTCTTTAACATAATCCTTCCCCTCTTGCCTCCTGCAATCCCTCATTTTGGCTGTAGGTGCCGAGGCGATGGGGGCTCTGAGCCCAGGGTCCTGCAGGGCTTCATCCTTCGCTGCAGCATCATTGGAGCTGTGGGCACTGACAACAGCGCTGAATTACTGCAACTGCCCTGTAAACATTTGGTTTGGGTTTTTTTTCCCCCTTCTGTTTTGGGTCCCCAAGGCCTAATTTGTTCAAATAAAACCCAAAATCCACACAGATTACTCTGTGAAAACACAGCCTTGCTGACTGGAGCTGGAGTTGGGTTTCACCTCATCCCCCCCCCATCTTCACAGGGCTGCCTGAATCAGCAGGAGCTTTTTCTCACCCATTGGGGCTCAAAACTTCCAGTGTAGGTTTGATGAAAACCTCAGTGTTTTGAGATTAGAACCAGGCAGCTTCGAAGGGAACAGCAGAGGAGCAGAGGATGGCTTGAGTTGAACCAAGTGTTGGTGGTTGGTCCTCTCACTCGGCTGAGGTACCACCATCTGTTCTCCATGGTGTTGGATACAACACGGACCACTCTGGTTTTACAAGGTCTTCCAGGTGTGTGTTCAATCTTGTCATGTTCTGTTCTTTGACTGTGTCCGGGGGCAGCAGAACTCACGTGTTTCTGCTCGGGAAGGAAGAAACCAAATTAAAAGCTCAGCAGACAGGCGTGCACACACTCGTTGCTGCCTGTTTGTCAGAGAAGGCAAGATCCAAGGTTGATCCTTGCCTGGAGTGGAGCAGTGAGAATGAATCTGCTGGTGTGTCACCTCTGGTGGTACAAAAATCTGGTGTTACATCACCCCATGTCTTGGAGTTCCTTCCCAGAGCCTGCCTGCATAGGAAGGGCAGGACTAAGGGTCATTTGAAGTTAGGGTGATGTTTTGAGTGGAAAGTTGAAGAATGCAAAGTACTTTTTTAGTCAAGAGAACGCACATGTTTTCTTAAGTTGCCCAGGAGTGACTCACAAACATCTCAGCATCTGAGGTCTTTGTCTCCAGAAAGTTACAATACAATTGACCTCCAAGGATGGCACTTAAATCCCACTTAACAGACTGTTAATTCCCCTCTCCTGTGCAAGGCATGCGTTTGCAGAGCAGACATCCCGTGCCTGGAATTATTCTGCATTTTAGAGTCATGACATGCCAAATCTTAAAGACGGATCTGGAGAGAAGACAGATTCCCACCCCACTGCTGGGGATTCAACAGCAGACACACCAGGGGCAATAGATTCAGGCACATACAGGCCTTTAAAGAGAAGTTAGTGTTTCCAGCCCTGTTAGTGCCTCAGTTTCCATTTGGAACACTTCCCACAGCAGCCTGGGTCCCTGGGGGTGAGTTTGCAAGGAACAGCTCCTCTCCTGTCTTGGAGCTTGGCTGGGTGTGGGAAGCATCCAGGCTGGGGATGGTGTGTCTGTGCTGGGGAAGAGGTGGCAGTGGCCGGGTGCTTGTGCTGGCTCCGGATGCTGTTGGTGTGTGCTGAGACTGGTGTCACTTTGTCTGGCCTTGCAAAGCCCGGTAGTAATCAGTGCTAATTGCAATTACCTCCTCCCTGCTGTCCAAGTGGAGACCAACAGGTTATTTCCTGAAAAGCTTTTGTTTGTCTTTCCTGCCCATGTTCCCGGTAGGAAATCTGCCCTTCCTGGGTAGGGCGACTGGCATCATTCTGCCTGGGGAGTTTGTCTGTGGTCGCCTCAGGCTGGCTCAGGTTTGACTCTCCCCAAGGCTTCGAGGGTCAGCAGGAAGTGGGAATTACATGCTGTGTCCTATGGTTGAGGGTAAGGAGCTAGGAGAGCAACTGGAGCATGATTTTGGTGACCTAGCACTGGGCCTTTGCATCACCTTGAGCCCCTTCTGCTCCAGAGCATCCATCTGCATCCAACAGTGTGAAGGTTCCCTTTGCACCACGCAGATGTTAACTAGGAAAATTCTATCCCAGAAATCCCCTGGCACTGACCCCTCCTAACTCAGCTATTCATGGCATCCAGTGCCTTGTAGCAGCTGAAGGAATCTGGGAAGATCCTGGCTGATGAGTTATGTTTAGCTCCTTGTCCCTTTCCCTGGAGCTAAAGAAGTTTTTCTAGACCTTAAACCTCCTCAAATGCTCCAGTCCAGCTTCTGCCAGTTTTGAAGGATATAAACTTGGATGAAGATGTTGTTGCCCTGTAGAAAACTCAGTTTTCTAGGGTAAATGAGCTGTGCTAGGAAGATCCCAGCCTTGCAGGCCTGGCTGTGAGCTGCAGCCATCCAGAGCTGGTGGGGAAAAGTCAAAATGAGTCTTGAAACAACAATTGAAGAAATCTGGGTGGCAGTTTGTCCCCATGTGCCTCCATGCCTGGTTCCTGCTGGGTGAATGCCGTGGGCTGGTTAAGATTCGTGGTCCCACCCTAGAAGAACTGTGTGGAGCCTGCCCAGAGGCTGTGAACAGGTTTGGTGATGGCAGGCTGTGGTTTGGGAGCGGCTCTGGAACCAGCCCGTTGGAGGAATGCAGGGAGCAGGGACACCGGGGTGCCCGGAGTCACTGGTGACACGGAGCACCAAACCCTTGACTGGCTTCCCAAAGCTCAGCAGGGAAGGGTGGGGTTGGCATGTTGTCACAGGACAGCTTTAGACCTGGAGAGAAGTGGAGGAGAGCTGCTCCATGCACAGCTGTGTACAGCTGGGCATGGAAGAGGATTTTTCAAGATGTGGTGGCAGCAAGCCTTGAAGCCTCCCAAGCCATTGATGCTCATTAGTTCTGTGTTTTCCTCTCTGCTTGGAGTGCTGCAGCCATGGGGTGACAGTCCAAGGGCCCTGGATCTCTCAGTCTTTCATGGCAATTAGGTCTTTCTTAATGTGTGCTTTTCTTGCAGTGTCCTTGGTTTCCCTTCTGGTGTGAAGGAGAAGCATTATCTAAACACAGGACTGGAAACTGGGGGCTGCTAGGTTCTCACACCAGCTCTCACGCCATTCACTTGGGGACTTGGGCAAGTCCATTTAATGTCTTTTGTCTCTCATTTCCTTTTTACAGCTGGGAGGAAATTAATACCAGCTCTGTAAAAGACTCCCAATTGATCTGTTAATTTCTTGTGAGTGCTTCAAGATAAAACCAGGGTACGTGCTCTTGCTGCCCTCCAAGAAAAATGTGTTCAAGTGTTTGTGCTAAAGGCATCTGTCCATGGATTTTTCTCAGGGCATGTTGTGGTTGTGTGTGGGCACCCTTCTCCTCCTGGCAGGCTGCTGCTCCACGTCTTCCCAGTCCTTCCGAGGGTTGGGGCAATGAGGTTTAACTGGGAGGAATCGCTGGCAGCTCTTTGGCTGCAGGCCCAGCAGCTTCTGCTTTGCGGGGAATGCCGGGTGTTGGATCACACCAAAGGCTCACCAGGCTTCTCTGAGCTGTCCCAGGTATTTGGAAAGAGAGGGCATTGGCAGCCCCTTCGGATGGGGGAGAAGCAAACCAAGCAGCAGTCGCCCATCCCTGTGCTGGAAGGAAGAGTGGGTGCTGAGCCTGCATCGGGCCCGGGAGGAGATCTCAGTGTTACCGTTAATTCCTGTGTAAACAGCTCATTTCTGAGTGTACACGGCGGGCTCTGTAAGGGGGGCCGCCCATCCTGGCAGGCTGGAATCCAGGGTGCCTGCGGATGATTCAGAGCCGGGATTGCTGCATCTTCTCCCTGCCTGCAGCGCTGCGGCGCCGCCGCGGGGACCCAGCACACCTGCAGCACTCACACACAGCCTCCCCTGCAGCCTTCCAGGAGTGTGCTGCGCGAGGGAACGGGGATTTGCCTGCCCTAGGGAGGGTGTTGCTCCTGGAGGACGTCAGGGTAGGTGGGGAGCTGGGCTCTTCTGCATGCAGCACCTGGCTGCGGCTGCTGCAGGGTGCAGTGATGCCTTTGGTCGTGCTCCCCAGGCTGCTCAGCTCTGTGGGGACCTTTCTGGACCAAGTCCAGCCCTACATGGGAAGGACAACCTCAGGGTTTCCTGGTAGTGCCATGATCATCATAATCTCTTTGAATTTGTCTGGTGCCCACGGCTGGGAGGGGGCTGCATCACGAGGGTTTGCAGTTTGGCATTCCCTGCATCCCTGTGGAGCATGGCAGTGCCTGCTGTGGCTGGCATGGGGTTAGAGGCACATTCCTGCATGATATTGCTGCAGGCACTGAGGTACCAGAAGAGATTTTGTCCTTGCACTCAGTTGCCAGAAGAAGCTTTGCCCTTGCCCTTGCCCTGCTGTTTCTGTCTGTCCCAGGGCTCAGCTGCTTGTCCTCTGTTCTCAGTGGTGTAATGCCAGTAGCTGGTACTGGGTGGGAAGGAGCTGTAGCCCCCTCTCCTCTGTGCCCTGCCCCAACAGCTACTTTGACAGCACACCAGACCCCATCCCATTATCACCATTAGCAGCTACAATGCATGAAATGCCTCTAAATAGCTGCTCTCCAGCAGGCTTCATGGACAGAGCAGCCCAGGCTTGTCCCACAGACCATATCTGAGCTGTCCTTGGCACCTTGACCTTGCAGAGGTCTTGCCGGTGCCCTGGCATCCATCTCCTCTGTGTGTGGAGCATGGGAAGCTCTCAGGATCCTTCTGAGAAGAAGGGCTCTGGCTGCAGTTCATCCTGCCCTGGGGTGCAGGCTTCGCTCCCCAGAGGTCCCCAGGGAACAGTGAGATTTGGGAAAGGCAAGTGCACTGCTGCTCCCTCCAGCTGCCTTAGATGGGGTGTCTGCACTTGTCTCCTCTTCCATCAGAGGATTTATTCAGGGAATTTCCTGGGAGCCACTGCTGCAGGAGGACAGTGAAGCTGTCAGACATCAGAGCCCTGCTGCACCTGCACAGCCCCACCTCACACCGTGGTGCAGGGGAGCATCTGTTGTTCCTCAGGGATGAAGGGCTCTTCCCTGGTGCTGCACTAGCCAGGCCTCCTCCTGCTTTGGTGATGTGGCTGGACCTTGAGGGCTCAACCAAGCCATTTATCACGAGTCCTCCTGTGAGGAGCCAGCTCAAGTTATGGCTTGTGGCTGCTTGGCTGAGCTGCAGCAAGGCTCGTACCAGGCAGTGTCTGCTCTTTGTCCTGTGGCTTTCAGGTTTTGAGTCACCCAAGGCCTGGTGCTATCAACCCTGTTCTTACCTTCTGCAAAGCAGGCAGCCAGGTCACCTTCCCACACACACCTGCCTCACTGCAAGCATTGGGGCTGGGGGAGCTGGGGCTGTACCAGGCTGCCCTCAGGCTCCTATTGAAGGAGCTCCTTCCATTTGTGCCGGGCATGTTTGCATTAGGTGGGAAGGAGGGGGAAAACCAGGGGCAGTTGAGTGGCTGCGAGGTGGGGCCGAGCTGGGTGAGCAAGGTCTGTAGGCACAGAGGTGATAATGTCACACAAAGGGAAAATAAAACTGTTCCTTCCTCATCTGGCGGTGTGTCCTAATGGCTGCTGACTGTGACAGCATGGCTTTTGGGGATGTTGTGTGCAATCCAGCTGGTCAGGGTCACAGCCAGGTTGTGCTAGGCGCCTTGGGCAGACAGACCCTGGGGGGAGCAGCCCAGGGTTTCATCCCATTCCACATGGATGAAGTTGATCCTGACTCTTGAAAATGCCCGGAGGCTGTGGGGCAGTGCTGAATGCTGATGGTTTTTAACCCAGTCCTGAGCACCAGCCTGGTTGCAGCCCTTGCCCACCAAAGTTTGGGGCGCAGGAGTGACCCTGAAATCAGGGCTGGATGTTTTGCTTCTCCTTTCTCCCTGTGCTGGCTTTGCCCGTTCTGCCCACAGCGAGGTTTGGAGGGTGGCTCTGTGGCCCTTGTGTGGGATCTGCATTCACTCAGTGACTCACAAAAAGCAGCATAAATTAATTACCTTCCTGGTTCTTGGCTATGCTTCGTAATTAGTGACAACAAAATAATGAGGCTTGAACGAAACATTTGGTTTGTTCTGGAGGAAATTGGTTTGCTTAGAAGCACTTTCTGTACCTGTGCCTTAACGCAAAAAAACAAGAAGTCAGCTTCTCACCAGGAAATGGCATTTTGGGGTGGAAAATCAACGCTTTTCCGTTCTGGACATAGAAGCTACTGGGTGCTTAAAAGGTTGCCCAAATCAACCCAAGCTGAAACCAAACCAAAAAGAGCTGCAGGGTAGCGCTGGGGTGACCTGAACCTGCATTGAAACCCTACCTGCTCCCTGGTGGAACAGAGAAGGGTTTGGCAATGCCCAGACTGCATCATGGCCCCACATGTGCCGTCCCAGCAGAATGGCTGTGGGAATAAGCCAGGTTGGAGCTCCGTGGAGCTGGAATTTCAGGGCACGTGGTGACGTTGGAGCTTGTGAGAGGCAGTGAATGTAACTTAAGTACAGTGGGTTTACCCCCTCTCCTGGCAGGGTGACACCAGCCGTGGCCTTGCTCTATTTATAGGTGTAAATCACCAGCTATTTAATTCCTTTTGAGCAAGTTCAATTTTCATCCCCTTCCCTCGAGGCTTCCCCATTACATCTGGTGCAGCTCTCTCCATTCTCCTTGTTCCCTGTCTTTGCAGGGAGCTGCTGGATCCAGCTCCATTTTCCAAGGGAGAAACACAGCAGGGCTGAGACATCCCAACATCTGACAGCCCTGCTGGAGGCTGATCTCCGGGCAACTGCTGGTCAGGCGGGAAGAGAAATCCAGCAGGGCTTTTTCTAAGGGCAAAGGAGAAATGGAAGGAAGCTGCAGCCAAACACTGGAGGGCTGGGGTGGATTTTCCCCTGGGAGCTCATTGCAAAATGTTCTGTCACTGCATCGCCATCCTCACAGGGCTTTAACCCTGCTGGGGTCTTACCCTCATCCTCGACTCCCCCCCTGCCCAAAACACAGTGTGGCAATGCCAGATCCCAGGGGCTCAGAGCTCTGCAGACCCTGGAGCCCAGCCCAGCCCTCCTTCCCTTCCCTCCCTGCTGCTTCTTTGCCACGAGAAGGAAGGGGATGGTGCTGAGTCATGGCTTTGTGTCCTCAGGGCTGGTGACACATCCGTGATTTCGGGGTTCAGCCAACAAAGTGTCAATGTGTGGGGGCTCTTGGTGGTGGCTGCGTCACACGGGAATATGGGAAGGCATCCACACCTGCCTGCATCCCTCACCCTGGGATTGCTGCTGCTCCTCTCTAGGACGTACCAGGCCCCTGCTAGCCTGGTGTCCTAAAGCATTAAAGTGGCCTCTGGAGGGGCCCAGCGCTGTCAGACACGTGTGTCTCCTCCAGCCCTGCTGTCTGCAGTGTCCTTCAGAAGGGCAGCCCTTCTGAGCATGCCTCGCCCTCCTTCCAGACCCTGTGCTTCTCCCAGGGCTTCCCAGCTCCACAGCCCAGCCCAGCCCAGCACCCAGGGTGCCCAGGGCTGCAGAGAGCAATCACCTGGGGGCTTCACCACCCCCTTGCCCAGACTGCCCCTTTATCTACCACCTCCTTCCAGAGCAGAATCCTGGGGGGTGGGAGAGCTCCTAATCCTGGTTAATAATTGAGAGATTCCTCTGTGCCTGCCTGCTGGAGCCTGCAGTTGCTCCAATAAACCTGGGAAACCTGGGTGGATGGGGGCTTTGTGTAACCATGCTCCTTTCTCACACCTCCTCTTGGCTAACAGGCATCATCCTGGAAGCATCCTGGCTTTCCCGAGGCCATGTCCATGAGTGGGTGCTTGGGAATCCGGTGAAGTCTCAGGAGCATCTAGCTTAACCATGAACATGCTGAGCCCTTCCAGCTGTGCCTGTGCTCCTTCCCTCTCTGTCCCCATCCTTATCTGGCTGCAACTCTAAACACCAACCAAATGGGTTTTCTTCCCTCCTCTGTGTTTCTTTTCTTCCTGTGGAAGGGAGGGGATGTTAATCCCACCCAAATTCAACTTGCAGAAGGATGTGATGTCTGATGGCAATCCCCAGTTGCAGGGACTGGTTTGTGGGGACAATCCTCTTGTCTCCAGGGCTGGCACACAGTCTCCTCGTGCAGGCTGGCTCCAGCATCAGCATTGCATATATATTTTTTTTTCTTAGTTTTTTTCTTTATTTATTGCATCCAAACACCAGGATTTTTCAGGCCCATGGGAATTGCAGAGCTTCTTACAGCTCCAACTCTAGGAATGTCCCAGTGGTGGGAGCCAGGGTGGGAGATGTTGACATGGTTCTGGGAAGTGCCTGAAGGATTTGCCTCCTTTGCACTTCTCAGGATTTGATTAAAACATTCTTATAATGTTCTTTCCACGGGGCTCAGAGTGAGGTCATTAAAACCAGGAGAGTGCTGACTAAGCCTGACTTTGCATCCCATGCCATATGGAACTGTAAGGGCCAGGACAATGGAAAGCTGCAAATCATTTCCTCCTGGCCTTGGGAGAGGCTTTCCAAGGGGCTGTGAGCACCTCAGGGCATGGAGACCCCTCAGCTTCAGCTGCACAGTGGGAAGTGTCACCTCAGCAGATGCTGAGAGGGATCTGGCTGGTTCTGCCATCCACAGGGTGGGAATGCCAGGTCTGGATTGGGTGCCTTCCCTTCCCTCCACATCCCTTCAGGCTGAGGATGGAATCAGATCAGATATGGTGGGGGCTGAGTCATTAGGCAGTGAAGGAGCTGCTGGATGGAGCTTAGATAACCCCAGGCACTGCATCCAAGAACCCAGGTACAGCACAGGAAGGAAAAATCCATGGTGGGGCAGAGTCTCTCTCAGGCTGCTTGGTGGGGAGTAAATATTTACATGGCACTGCGTCCACCATCAGCCAGAGCCTTGCAAAAAGCAGCCCAGCTCCCCCTGGGAGGAGTGGAGGTGAACCTTTAGTAGCCAGAATGGGAGCCCTCGCATTTGCGAACCTCTTAGGGGCAATTCCTGATGTTGCCCTCAATTGCCCCATGCAAATCCACTGACCCCAAAACAGACACCAGAAACCTTCAGAAGCTGCAGAATAAACTTTGTCTGCACCAGCTTTCCTTGCCCAAAATCTCTTTAATTTGAAGGATGGGATTTCCTTCAGATGTTCAAGTGTTTAGGCTGTGGTTAAAACTGAGATTCCCATCCCTAGTTCCTTTCTGTCCCAACCCAAGGAGTTGCTGACCACCAGTGGAGCGATCCCTGTGTGTGCCTTGCTGGGCGTGTGGGAGCTGGGTGCGTGATGTGGTTAAGAACTGTTTTAATAGAAACTGTTATCTCCTGAATTTCCTTTTCTGTGTTTGCTCAAGCTCTTGGGCTTTCTGTTTAACTCAACTGTCTCGCTTTTAATGGTTGTGGTGGTGTTTAATGGTGAAAGGGAGCTGCTCCCATGGAGTTTGTTTTCCAAAGGAGGAAGCTTGGGTGACTGTGCATGCCCCTTGCTGGGGATTTAGGATTGGGGATCACATTATTATCATTATATTATTATGTTTAATATTTAATATTATTATTGTTGTTGTTGTTGTTGTTTTATTATTATTATCATCATAATCTTTAAAGCCATTATCAAGGCTTATTCCCCTTTCTACTACCCCTGGATGTGGCTGTAGCTGGACATCCTCATCACCCAGCATCCTGCCACATCCTTCCTCATCTTCCAGGAGGGAACTTCAGGCACAGGGCTGGGACCAAAGCAGTTCACCCCTGCCTGGCCTCATCTCCACAGCAAGGCCGTTCCTTCCCATCTGTCACCCCCATCCCAAAGTGGGATGCTGGCTCAGCGCTCAGAGCAGGATCCCACCAACAGCTTGGTACCAATAAGCTCTAGAATGCTCTAAAAATACTGAGCGGAGCAGGCAGGGAGCAAAAAATGGCTGAGATTCAGTGAAATCAAAGGCATAATTAAAATGCAGCCCGTGTAAGTGTATTTTTAGGGCCCTGCAAAAAAGCTGTAAACCACTGAATTCCCATCAGCACACGAATGTTCCAGTTTAATGGAATCCTGGGGCCCGTGGGGAAGAAGTGAAAGATGCTTAATTGTCAGTGTTTGTGTTTTATTCATGATTGAACATACTTAGCAAGCAAAAACTGATCTGCTGTTGGCTTCTCGCAGCTTGTGTGGCTTTAAGCCTTATTCCAGCCAGAAATTGCCTGGTGTGCTGGAAGGGTCGGTGGTTCCCGGTGTTTGCATGAGCTGTGCATGGAAAACAGATTATCACCTCCCTCCCACAGGGGGCTCTGTGCCAGGCTGCCTTGGGGTGCTCAGAGCTTGTGTGGGCTCCAGGGGATCCAAGAAAGAAGAAAAATCCCATGGGGGTAAATCAGGAACCGCATCCAGGCTGGGAGGTCCCTGAATGCAGGTAACTGGGAGTTGGGGGCGCATTGGGAGAGAGTTTGGATGTTCCCATCTCCTCCTGCCTCCCCTTGTGCCTGCGCCGAAGCCATGGAGCAGTTTGCTCGGGATTGGTGCTGCTGTGGCAAGCTGAGGTAGGAGCCAGCCTCCTTCCAGTGTCACTCCAGCACCAGGGACCCTTTGGAGCAGTTGGAATGGTTCCCAGAGCCTCGGCTGTGATGAATCCTCTGGGTTCGCCCATGCTGGAGCCTGTGCTCGCAGCTCAGGTGGAATTTGGGGGCTGCCGATCCTTGGGGAGGGATTGTGGAAGCGTGGCCTTTGCCTTGGGAGCTGGGTTCATGCTCTGTGCAGATGGAGGAGGGATGGGCAGGCCGTGGCACAGGTGTGGCCCCTGTGGGCTCGAGGGGTTCTGGCTCATTCTGGAGGGGATTTATTCTGTTGTGGAATTGCTGCAGATGGCACGGCCGGAAGGAACGGAGGAACACGACAGGGTTCCTTATTTTAAACTGCTTCCCTTGCCAGGGAACAAATATGCCTCACTTCAAAATAATAATTATAAAGCCTGGGAGAAGATCCAAGGAACCCAAAACCCTTCTGTGGGTGTTGGTGTTCTGGCAATTTCCCGGCTGGGGTGGGAATATCATCCCAGCGGGTCACGGCTGTCTCAGAGACCTGCATTTGGAGTTGTGCTGTGATTGAAAAAGGGGGAAATGTGTTCCCTGGTACCTTGCACCCCCAGCATGCATCCAGTCCCTGCTGCAAGCAGCTGTGTAAAACCTCCGTGAAGGAGAATTGTATCCAGAAATCCACCAAGCAGCAGCTGCCCTCCCTGTGCCCTGTGTCAGGGATGCCCAGGGATGGGTGCTGTGCCTGGCACGGTGGGAATGGTGGCACTGGGTGAGCAGGCTGCTGTCTGATGGGAGGGAAGTGTCACTGTCTGCATGTGCCCAGGATCAGTGCTGCACTGGGAAGAGCTGGAGCCAGTGAGAGCTCATGTGGAGAAAGCTGCCTGTGCTGCAGGGCTGGGGTCCATTGAGAGACCCTGGGGTGTCCCAGGGATGGCTGTCACCTGCTGCTGGGACTCTCAGGGTTCTGGCCTGAGACCAGCAGTACCCGGGTCTGGTTAAGCTGCAGTTTCCACTTGACAGAGCAGGGCAGGAGGGGAAACTGAGGCACACAAGGAGTAACAGATCACAAGGAGTGCAGGGAAGGCTGGGAACTGGTCCCTGACTTTGGCAGGGTGTCCCCCTGCAGACAATATCCTCTATTCCTGTAGCCAATATGTGTCTTCCTCTCTCCTCTCCAGGCTTCCACGTGATCCCGTCGGTGTCCAGCATCGTTCCCGAGAGCTGCCTGCTCATCGTGGTGGGCCTTCTGGTGGGGGGGCTCATCAAAGGGGTGGGTGAAAAGCCCCCCATACTCAAGTCAGACATCTTCTTCCTCTTCCTCCTCCCCCCCATCATCCTGGATGCCGGCTACTTCCTGCCCTTGCGCCCGTTCACTGAGAACCTGGGCACCATCCTCATCTTCGCTGTGGTGGGGACACTCTGGAACGCCTTTTTCCTGGGGGGGCTCATGTACGCCGTGTGCCAGCTCAGCGGCCCTGGCCTCAACCACATCGGCTTGCTGGCCAACCTGCTCTTCGGCAGCATCATCTCAGCCGTGGACCCAGTGGCCGTGCTGGCCGTCTTCGAGGAGATCCACATCAACGAGCTGCTGCACATCCTGGTCTTTGGGGAGTCACTGCTCAACGATGCTGTCACCGTCGTGAGTGGCTCGCCCAGGGAATGGGGTTTGGTGTGGTGCAGGAGCATCTCAGGGTGCTGGCAGCGGGCTGGCAGCTGTCAGGGCCGTTCCAAGCTGCCAGGTGCTTCCTGGCAGCTCCACTTGGACCAAACCTTGTCCAGGTCAAGAGCTAAAAATAGAGGCTTAGAGACCGCAGAGGCAGGTTGAGGTGAAGTGTTTCATGTGGGGGGTTGGGGAGGCTGAGGACATGTGCCCACTGAGCCTCTTGGTGCCACGGGCTCTGGGGATCTGCTGTCCTGGTTGGAGCTGCTCCTGTGCCTGTGCCTGTGCCTGTCCTGCCTGGGGAAGCATGAGGCACCAGTGCTGGCTCAGGCAGTGCTGCCATGTAGCTGCTGCTCCATCTGTCTCCTTTCACGTGGTCACCCTTGCTGTCCTCCAGCTACCAGGAGGTGAGAGGCCAGGACACCAGCCATGGCAAAGGGGAAAACTGGAGGGGCTGAAGCCAGGCTGGTATCCCATCTGGATCACCCTTCAGCCCCACTCCAAGCAGCAGCTTTGCAGGGACCTCTGGTAGGTGGGGCCAGGCCTGCTCCCCTTCCAGTGGACGTCACTGTCCAGGTGCTGGCTTGGCCATCAGCTTGGCCTTCTCCTCTCTGCAAAGCTGACCTCTAAACTGACTTCTAAACCACTGCTTTTTCCTGGCTCTTTTCCCATATCCCAGCTGTCCATTTTGGAGCTGGCTGCTCAGGCTGCTGACAAGGTTCCTGATGACAAAGAACACTCTGTCCCACCACAGGGCTTTTCGCACTTCTCCCCTATTTTTCAACAGAGGGGTACTTGCAGGGTCTGTGTCCCTACTCTCATCCCTGGGAATGTTTTTGTCTGCCCCTGTCCCACCCAGGGCCTGGCCCTGGCAGGCAGGAGCTGGCCCCTCATCCTCTCCCTGCCTGCAAGTGCTGCTGTTCCTGCAGAGTGTCCTAAATCCTGTTCCCCAACCTGACACGTGCTTTAACATCTCTGCAGTGCCTGGGGCTGGGAGAAGGCAACACAGCCCAGAGTCTTTCCTCCAGGTTTCTCTCAGCTACAGAAGCTGCCTCAAGGGTTTGGGCTCTTCTCTGGGCTGTGTGGAGCAGATGGTGGCTTTTCTCTCTGTGCATCTGTCAGAAGTCCCCCAGCCTGGGTCTGTCCTGACCTATTCGTTGGGAAAACAGGAACAGCCTCTGGCTGGTCACCAAAGGCCCTCCTGGGACAGCTGGAAAACAGGGCTGTCCCAGACATCTTTGGTGGCACCGTGTCCCTGTGGGCACCGAGGACAGGGAGCTGGCCCTGGGGGTCTGTGTCTGGCACAGCAAAGCCCCAGCAGCTTGTTTTGGTGTGAGCCATGGTCAAGTGCAGGACCCAGCTCAGGGTCACCAGGCACAGACACAGCTCAGCTCAGGCATGCCTCACTCCCAGGGGAGGTCCCTGTGCAGGTCTCCGAGGTGAGGCTGTCTCTTACCAGAGGGACAGTTTGAGCCCTGCTCTTCTTTCTCCCTGCCAGGTCCTCTACCACCTCTTTGAGGAGTTTGCCAGCTTCGAGCAGGTGACCATCCTCAACATCATCTTCGGCTTCCTCAGCTTCCTCGTGGTGTCAATGGGCGGGGTCCTGGTGGGCGTCATTTACGGGGTGATCGCTGCCTTCACATCCCGCTTCACCTCCCGCATCCGCGTCATCGAGCCCCTCTTCGTGTTCCTCTACAGCTACATGGCCTACCTGTCAGCTGAGCTCTTCCACCTCTCCGGCATCATGGCGTGAGTTGGGAGTGGGGGAGGAGGTGCCCTCCTGTCCCCAGGATCCTTGGGAGGATTTCCTAGGGTGCAACCACAGCCTTCTGGCTGGCCCAGCATGGTCAGCATGTGCCCAGTGAGGCCCAGTGGTGTGTTTGGGCTGGGACATGCAAGGAGGCACATGGGAGTGAGTCCTGGGAGTTGTCCCTCAGATCCCAGGGTGCTGGTGGGCTTTTCCCATTCTCCCAGGCACACAGGAGCAGGCAGGGCCTGCTGAGTGCTTAGGACCACATGGGTTTGTGCTCCAGTGCTCACTTCTGCCCTGCCAGGGGAAGGAGAAACCTTGTGTAGCCTTCTCTGGAAGCCTTGAATATTTGCTGGTGGTTCACAAGGCCTTCCTGCCCTGGAGTTTTGTGTCAGAACACAAAACGCTGTTGCAGGGCCAGGGCTTGGGGCTGTCCTCATGTCCCCATGGCTGCTGAGGGCCCTGACCTCATCCCCAGGCTCATCGCCGCTGGCGTGGTCATGCGTCCCTATGTGGAAGCCAACATCTCCCACAAGTCCCACACCACCATCAAGTATTTCCTCAAGATGTGGAGCAGTGTGAGCGAGACCCTCATCTTCATCTTCCTGGGTGTGTCCACCGTGGCTGGTCACCACTACTGGAACTGGACCTTCGTCATCAGCACACTGTTCTTCTGCCTCATCGCCAGAGTGTTGGGTGAGGTGTCAGTGTGGTGGCAAAGTCCTCAGGGTGGTAAAAGAATCATGTCTTGGTTTGGGTTGGAAGGGACCTTAAAGCCCATCTTCTTCCAGCTGCCATGGGCAGGAACATCTTCTACCTGTCCAGCCTGGCCTTGAGTGGCCATCTGAGTCATGGTGAACTCTCAGGACTGTGATATGCTGGGGAGGCTGGAGATGACTGGGTGGCACTGCTCCACCAAGGGCGTCGCCCATGCTGGTGGTTGGTGTTATGGGGAGATGGGGCTGAGGTCGTGGTTGTGCCAGACATGGGGTGGATGAGGGATGTTGCTGCTGCTTAGGGATGTTGAGATGAGCAGACAGCTCTCACCTGCACCCATGGCCCCGAGGGTCTGCAGGGTGGGCTCTTTGGGACTGGAGGGGATCCTCCATTCACACAGGACTGTGCTGCTCCCCCAGGTGTCCTTGTCCTCACCTGGTTCATCAACAAGTTCCGAATCGTGAAGCTGACGCCGAAGGACCAGTTTATCATCGCCTACGGGGGCCTGCGGGGAGCCATTGCCTTCTCCCTCGGGTACCTGCTGGACTACAAACACTTTGGCATGAGGGACATGTTCCTCACAGCCATCATCACTGTCATCTTCTTCACCGTTTTTGTGCAGGTTGGTGGCACTCAGACTGTGCTTTCAGAGGGAAAGGGGGCTCTTCATGGCCTTGTGAAGAGTGGGGAGTCCATCCTCAGCCTCCTCTCCTGACCCTTTCATTGTCCACATCCCCGAAACGCTACACAGTGACACTGACAGTGGTTTGGCTTTGCTGAGCCCATCCCACTCCCACCACTGTGCCTTGGGCAGAGATGTGACCTCCTTCCCCCTCCCCAGGGCATGACCATCCGGCCCTTGGTGGATCTGCTGGCTGTGAAGAAGAAGCAGGAGACAAAGCGCTCCATCAACGAGGAGATCCACACGCAGGTAACGCGCTGCTCCGGCTGCCCCGTGCGCTGCCTTAGCCCTCTGCTCTCTCTGCTTCTGCCACTCCACCACTGTCACTGGGACCTGCCCCTAAATCAGTGCCCAAGGTAAGGGGGGCAGAGCGAGGGCTCTCCCCTGTCTGTGTCGTCCAGTGCCCTCTCTGACCCAGATCCCCCAGTGCCTGTAGAGCCAAGCCCAGTTGTGTGGGTCCATCCTGCCCTCCCAGAGCCCATCCTGGACCCACAGCCCTGATTTTACACACCCTGAGTGCCCTCCCCATGTGTCAGTGTGGGTGTCAGGGGAGGGAGAGGGTGGGGAAGAGCCATCTGAGCTGCTTATGCCTTTGACCATCTCTTCCAGTTCTTGGATCACCTTCTGACAGGGATCGAGGATATCTGTGGTCACTATGGGCATCACCACTGGAAGGACAAGTGAGTGGGGAGGTTTGATGGCCAGGGAAGGGTTTCAATCGCCACCCAGAAGATTTCACAGCTCTGTGCCAGACCCTTTTCCCTGGGCTTTAATATCCACGTGCGGACGCGCTGTGGGGAATTATGGCCCTGGAGTGGGAGCAAATGAGGCTGCAGGGCTGCTCCCCTTGGCCACACCACCCACGGCAGATCCATGGCAGGGTGGGAGCTGCCAGTGACCAGTCCCTGCAGGAGCTCAGGACCATCCCTAGTAGGTACCTGCAGGTGCTGGTCCAGGGTGGAGACACCCTGGCTTGGGAGGGATTCAAGGAAGCCTGGCCTGGGCTGTGCTGGTTGAACTGGATCCAGCACTGACCCCAGCAGCGCTGTCCTGAGCAGGAGTGGGGAGTGGGACCAGGGCAGGGCCAGGGCTGACCTGTGGCTGCTCCTCCTCTCCTGCATTCTTGGGAAGGCTGAACCGCTTCAATGAGAAGTACGTGAAGAAGTGCCTGATCGCAGGGGAGCGCTCCAAGGAGCCCCAGCTCATCGCCTTCTACCATAAGATGGAGATGAAGCAGGCAATTGAGCTGGTAGAGAGCGGAGGCATCGGCAAGATCCCCTCTGCTGTCTCCACCGTCTCCATGCAGTGAGTTCCCTGCCCTGGGCACCCTCCCATGGCACCCTGAGTGCTCCCTGCTGCTGGCCACAGGGCAAGCAGCCCTTGGGCACTGCATAGCCATCGTGATGTGGCTCTGAATCCTGTCTGTCCCTGCAGGAACATCAACCCCCAGACCCTCCCCTTGGAGCGCGTCCTTCCAGCCCTGTCCAAGGACAAGGAGGAAGAGATCCGGAAAATCCTCCGCACTAACCTGCAGAAAACCAGGCAGAGGGTGAGGTGTCCCCTGGCACTGAGCATATCCCCTTCACCTCACTGGGCATGGCAGGGATACTGCCCACCAGGCACCCTCAGCTGGGGCCCTTCACCCCTGCTGTCCCTGCCCTGCTGTGCCTTGTTCTCCTGGCCTGACTCTTCTTCCCCAGGAGGTTTTTCTTCCTGGGGTGCTGCTGGGATAGTCTGAGGGGGAGGCTGATTTGGTCAGTGGCTGAGCCCTGCCTTTAAACCCTTGTTGGACCAGGGTTAGGATCAGGCACACCATGGTGGCACACAAGGGATGAGCCACAGACCTGCTCTGCCCACTGGTGGCCGTTTCATCCATCTCCAGGAAGAATGGGGCTGTGACTTTTCATTCCCTTTCCGTGTGGGATTTTAAGCCATCTCCTTTTCTTGGGATCTCTTCCCAGCTGCGATCCTACAACCGGCACACGCTGGTGGCCGACCCCTATGAGGAAGCCTGGAACCAGATGCTGCTGCGGAGGCAGAAGGCCCGGCAGCTGGAACAGAAGGTGCTGGGGGAACACCAGGGCAAAGGTGCTGCTAGGGCTGGGCTGGACAGGGGCCAGTGGGGCTGAGGTTCGGATGACAGAGGGTGACCCCAAGCTTTGGGGGTCCTCTTATTGCCCCAGGCTCCATGCAAGTCACTGGAGCGTGCCTGGGAGGATCTGTGCCTGTGTCCTCTGCATCCCACTGCTGCTCACTTCTCTCCCTGTAACCAGCTCCCTGCCTCCTTCCCCACTGCCCTGGCCACGCTGGTGACGCTGCCTTGCTCCCGTTGCAGATGAACAACTACCTGACGGTGCCAGTGCACAAGGTGGACTCGCCCACCATGTCCCGGGCTCGCATCGGCTCAGGTAGGTGGGGAGGAGCTGCACATGGAGCAGCACTGCCAGCACCCGGAGCACTTGGAGCTTGTGCTGTTCTGCACCTCCTCAGCTCGCTCTGGCTCTCCAGCCCTGACCATCCCCATCCCACACCCATCCACCCAAACCCCAGAGGGTTGCTGCTCCCAGCAGCATCTCATCTCACTCCATCCATGCAGCCACCTTTGGCCGTGCCCCTCCCAGCCCTCCTCAGGGGAGGGGATTAGGAGCGCTTAGCCCCAAGACCTGGTGCTACTGGATTCCCAGTTTGTCCATCACACATTTGCTTTGATTCCCTCGGCTCCTCCTGTCCCTCCTGCTCCGGGGACAGGGTGTCAGGTGTCGGGTGTGTCGCGGCTGCAGAGCCGACGGCTCATCAGCAGAGGGCAGCTTCGCCCTTCCCAATGGAGCCGGGCCGTCGGCAGCTCCAGCTGGGATGTGGGAATCGGGAAAAGGAATTAAGCAGCTGAATTGGAAATCAGCGAGACAGCCCAGGCACCCCAGCCCCAAACAAACATCTGGGATGAATAACCGGGGGTCCCTGAGACCCTCCCTTCCCTGCCTGACCCCTCTGTGCCTCCCAGACCCACTGGCCTACGAGCCCAAGGAGGACTCGGAGAACCTGCCCATCATCACCATCGACCCAGCCTCACCGCAGTCCCCTGAGTCCGTGGACCTAATGAGCGAGGAGCCCAAGGGCTGCAGTGGCCTCCCACCCTCTCCCGAGGAGGATGAGGAGGGGCTGGTGATGCGGGTGAAGGAGCCTTCCTCCCCGGGGACTGATGATGTCTTCACCCCGGGGACCAGCGACAGCCCCAGCAACCAGCGCATGCTGCGGTGCCTGAGCGACCCTGGCCCGCGGCCTGAGCCCGAAGAGGGGGAGCCCTTCATCCCCAAAGGGCAGTAGCTGCTGGCACAAAGCCTCCAAATCGTTTCTCTCTCTCTCTCTCTTCATTCGTTCGTTCTTTGCTCTTGTTTTTGGTTTCTTGTCACTACACACCAGGTTCAGGAAGGGGAGACTGTCCTGGATGGACTGGGATTGCCAGGACAGCTCTGCCCAGCGAGCCCTAGGCTGGCCCCAGTGGGCAGGGAAGGAACCCTGGGATGCCCGGGGCTCCTTGGGCAGCGTGGCTGGGGGTGATGGACAATTTTCCGCCTGGGATTGGGATTTGCAGGTGCCTCACAGCCCCCGCGGGGCTCTCCAAGAGGTGCCCACCCACTCAGGACCTGCGGCCGGCTCTGACCAGGGGTGTCCACAGTGGGTCCCCCATGGCACAGCTTCCCCTCTCCCCACTTGTGCGTGATTGCCCCCAGGCCTTGCTCCGGAGCAGAGAGATGGGGCAGCAGGAGCTGTCGCTGGGGCTGGCACACACAGCTCCCCCTGCACCCTCCCAGGCACCTCGGGCTCCTGCCGCTGCTCCCTTGCCTTGGCAACTTCCCCATGGGACTGGCTGTGCCTGGGATCCTCCCTCCTGGCCTCACATTTCATGCCAGGTCTTTTCAAATAAATATTCTAGAGCCATGCAGGGAGCTGGGACCCCCCCTTGCTTTGAGCAGCCCCTCCATCCCTCCTGGAACTGCAGTCCCCTGTCCCCATGGGGACCCTCAACCAGCCTCGGCCCCTCACCCTGTGCCAGCACGGCAGCAGCTGCTCCTTAACCAAAGATGGGGCGTGGGATATGCCACACGGGATTATTTGTCCCCCTGCAACCAAGAGGAGCTGGGGGAGAGCCAAGTGCCAGCTGCCCCAGCATGGGGTCACATTGGATCTGGAAGGTTGGCAGCAAGGGGACAACTGGGGGTGCCAGGGGTCATGGAAGGACCCATCTTTCTCTAAGGCTTGGGAAGGATCACTGGGTATTTTGGTGACTTGCAGCCCTCCCTGGGCTCAGGGGTGTCCTGTAGCTGTCACCTTGTCCCCCACATGCCGACCAGTTCCTGCCCTGTGCCACCTTCACTGTGGGTACCACGGGGTGCTCACCACCCCCTCCCCGGCCGCTGCCCCCTCCCTGTGCCGTGCCTTGCCACGCTCTGCCCCGCTGCCTTGGTGGGCACCTGTCCCACATGCCACCTGCTCCACATCCCGCTGGTCGCGCGCTGCGGGGCGTCCGTGGGGCTCCGTCACCGGGGCAAGCACCCACGTCGCTGCCTGCGCCTGCCTGCTGCCCTGCTCTGTTTCCAGGAGGAAAAAAAAAGCAATGGAAACTCTCTTGTATAAAAAGGAAAAAAAAACCAAACCCACATGTAAAGAGATTCTTGGTTTTTATCATAAATATTCTAATAAATTAATGTTAATTTTTAGTGGGGGTTTTTCCAGCTGTTCAGACTCCTACTGCTGCTACGTGGTCTCGGCTGTCCAAGAGGAACAAAGTGGCTGTGACATTTCATCCCCATCGCTGGGATGGGGAGTTTGCCTCTCACCCTCCTACAGTGGCTCAGGGACAGCTGCAGCCCCATCCCAGGGGGACTTTTTAAGCCATTCCCAGCTTTGGCAAACAGAGGCTCAATGGAGCCTTGGCTCCCAAATCCCTCCCCTGGAGCTGTCCCAGTGTCAGTGTGTGTTGCAAGGGTCTCCCGGGGGAAGGTCCTTTTCCAGGGGGATAGATCACCTGGCACAGCCCCGGGATGCTGCCCAGGTGTCCCAACACGGCTCTGCCCATCCCAGCCCCGGTGTGTTGTCCCCAGGGAGAAAGGGGCAGCATCTGCCTTGTCCTGGCACTACATCTGTAGTTCCATCTCCAGGGGAGGGGTCTTGGGAGCTTCTGAGCTCTGATTTTCTTCCTGGATTTCACCAGGAGCCGAGGCTGGAGCTGGGGCCTTACAGAAGAGCTAGTTCCCACCAGCATCCCAAGGCAGCACCTGGGTGAGGAACAGCACCACAACCCGAGAATCCCCCAGGATTCACCCTCCAGCCTCAGCAGGATTCCCCCCTCCAGGGCCGGGGGTATCCCGGGGCAGCCGGAGTCCTTGGCTGGGGAGAATTGCAATGGGAATGTGTCTCACGGCTGCAGATTAATTAAAGCCCTGAGCTGGGAGCCGTGACTCAGCCCCCGGCCATCCAGCGGCGCGTCAGCGCTCGCGCTGCTCACCTGCCCAAAATACCTGAACCCCGGAGTCCCTCTGGCCTGGGGCGGGACTCGGGTGACCCGAAGGGTCCCTGGGCAGGATGAGGTGGCCAGGGATGTGGGGCAGGCGGGGCCCATGGCGGTGCCAGTTTGGAGGGTGCCCCCCCTGCATCCCACGCATGGTCTGGGGTAGTTTGTCCCCAGGGCAGGGGGATAGCAAAACAGGAGAGTTTGTCAGGAGCAGGCAAAGCCGGGCCATGGCTCCATCCTCACTGCGGGAGAGCAGCGGCTTTACCATCGCAGTTCCAGGGCTGGGAGAGGCGCCAGGCACTGCCCACCCTGGTGGGAGCAGCAGGAGCGCGGCATCCCCGGGCAGTGCCCGGGTAACTCACCTGCCCACGTGCTGGGGAGCATCACCTGCAGCCTGGTTTCAGTCATACCTTTAGAGCGAGAACTCCCCAAACCGAGGCATTTCCAGGATATTCTTGTTTCTGTCTCAAAGGGTGAGTAATTTTTTTTAATGAGGGAGGACTAATGATCCCTCCAGGCCTGGGCTGTCACCACTGAGCCGCTGCCAAAGCACACAAAGTGCTGAGATAGGGGTGGATGGGCCCAGCGTGTCCCCCCCCAGCCACAAGGTCCTGGCAGCGATGTCTTTTCCCTGTGTGTGGCCCCCCCGTGCCCCATGTCCCCCTCTGTCTCCCAAAGCATGTTTGGACATTGGTGGTGGCACCAAGGACAGGGAGAAAAGGGCCTCTTAGCAAGATGACCTTGACCCTTCCATGGCTGTGCCATGGTGTTTATGCCCCTTCTGCAGTCCCGTCCATGAGGGTTAAAAATCTGCTGCCTCTGCAGCGGCAGGAAACTGCCTCAGCTAGGAGGTGCCTCAGTTTCCCTCTGTGGTCCAGCACGAACCCTGGGGTGCAGCGGGTGGCAGGAGGGGAGTGACCATCCCCATGGCCCCAGCAAGGACCGAGAGCCCTTGAAAAGCCCATGAAATCACTCCCGTCACCGACTCTAGGCTCAGCAGCCTCCAAGGCAGAGCTCCCGGCTTTCCCAAGAGAAACAGCCGGACCAGTGTTGGAACAGGGTGTCCTGGAGCTGCCACCACCTGCAGCTGCACTCAGGTGTCACCCAGGGCCCAAAATCCTAAAGCAAAGGGAGCGGCTGTGCTCCCTGCCCGGCCCAAATTAGTGGCACTGAGATGGGTCATCCCCTGCCACGGCTGTAAAGGCACAAGTCATGCCAAGGAAAACAGCACGTGGTGCCACCAGGTAGCCTGGGGACACATAGGTCATGCTGCCAGGGGACAGGGATGTCCCCAGCCAGTGACACCTCAGAGGAGATTCAAGGGGTTGTTGCTGTGTCCCTGTCCCCACAGCCTGGCAGTGCTCTGTCCCCCCCCACTCCCCGGGCAGCATTTTGTAGCAGCCAGGGAGGTGACAGGTGCCATTCCCCTGCTCTGTGTCACCTGCAGTAATGACACCCTGCGCTCCCTTTCATCTCAGGGCCTCCTGGGTGGCCCCTCTCCAGCAACATCTCTCATCATCCCTTCCAGGATGGGATGTGGCCGAGTCTAGGGGTCCAGGGTGGTGACGCAGGAATCCCAGGCTGAGATCAGAGAGTGGCAGCAGAATGACACCCCTCATGCCATTCAGTGGGTGCTCACAATGCCCCCCCCTTGTGCCAAATCCAACCTTGCTGTGGCCAGCGTGGGGAAAACACCTTTTTGGACAGGTGCGGCCACCACAGGAGCCAGTGGCACTGCCCCAGGGACACGGGTAGCCAGCGAGCAGTGGTGGCACAGGGGTGGGCTGTGTGCAAATGAGCAGGGCTGGACAGTGAACTCAAGTGACTGGGAGGTGTCCAGGGACTGTGTTTGCCAAGGGAGGATTTGGACACGGCCATGCAGAAGAACTCCACCTCCTAAACCCACAGCGGGCACGTGGACACGGGCATGTGCGTGGGGATGGCAGCGTGGGCGTGGGGACGGTGACAAGTGTGTGGGGACAGCAACAGCTGTGCATGGGACAGTGGGTGTTTGCCCGGCAATGGTGGCTTTTTTGCATGGGGACGGCTGGAATCTGCCTGGGGACAGTTTGTGTCTGCCTGGGGACAGTTTGTGTGTGCGTGGGGACAGCTCCGGGGGGCGTGGGGACAGTTTGCGTGTGCGTGGGGACAGCTCCGGGGGTGCGTGGGGCAGCGGTGGCCACTGCGTTCATGGAACTGGCAGCGCCCGTGCTGTGGCGGCTGCTGCGGGCACGGCGACAGGGACAGCCCGGGACATGTCTGACGTGAGCGCTGCCAGGGCGCTGCCGTGGGAGCGGGGAATGCCCCCACCCCGACAGCAGAGCTGCTGCTCCCCCGGGGCGACGCTGCGTGACGTTGGTGGCTCCGGGAGCAGGGCTGGGTCCCTCCTGCTTGCTCAGGGAGTTGGCACACGCCCTGCTTAATGCCGAGTGGGACGGAGCCGGTCCCACGCGAGTCACGGGGCTCCCGAGGTCTCTTCACCTCCAGGCTGAGGAGGCTTTCACCCACTGCCCCACTCCCGAAGCTCTTGCAGCCCTTTTGCCCTAGTTCCTCCACGGGCACGCGGGGCTGCCGAAGGTCCCCAGCGCCCCGAGGGGCTCAGCTCAGGTGGGGGTTTCTGTCTCTGCCCCCCTCCCCCCTGCCCCCGGCTCCTCCCCATGCCCCCGGCAGTGGGGTGTCCCCGCTCCTCCCCACGCACACGCCGGGGCGCGTTCCGGCCCCACCCGCGCTGATTTTCCAGCGGGACGGAGCAGGGTCGGTCGGGCGGCCCCGGGATGCTGCCAGCCCCGGATGCGCGGGGTAAGCAGGGTCACAGCATCCAGAGCCGCCGTCCCCCTGCCCAGCCCCTGTCCCACCTCCTTCTTTCCAAAGGGGCTCTGCCACCCTCGCGCCGCCCCCGGGAGGCAGGATCCGCCCGCATTTCACCCGAAAACGATGATTGTTCCTTAATTGCCAACAAAACAAGCGAATAAAGCCCGGGCTGGCCCTCGCTGAGCTGGAAGGAAAAGGCCCGGGTGCCTTTCCCAGCGCCGGGTTCGCTGCCGGCGGCTCTTTGGGATAATCGTTTGGTGATGGATGTTAACGAGCGGCTCAGCCCGTCTGGCCGGAGCGCGTCAGCTCCTTCCAGTGGGCCGAGGTTTTCCCCGGAGCCAGCAGCACCTCTGTCGCCTTCGGCCCGGGCAGCTGGGAGTCCATCCCAGCTCATCCCAGAAGGATCTGCAGCGCCTTATCCATGCCATCTCTGTGTCTGGATCCTGCCTCCCCGCCCAGGGCTGCCATAGCTGGGAGTCCTCCAGGCCCCATGCCCATGGGGTGCTCAGCCCTTCCTCCTGCTGAATCTCCCCGGCTGAATGGATCCCGATCCCTAAAGCCATTTGGCCCCTCTCAGCCTCTTGGGAAACCCTTCCTGATCCAGCTTTTTTGCCCGCAACATCAAAAGGGTTTTGCAATGAGATGCAACTGGCTGTTTTTTTATTCAAGTTCCTTGGAAAATCGTTTTCCAGCAGGGCTCCCCTTGTCCTGTGCCCCATTTCGGAGCCTCACAGGGAGTACCCAGGAGCAGCGTTTAATCCCGATGGAGAAGCCTGGTGGAGTCACGAGGTGACAAGGGCAGAAGCCAAGGAGCAAAACACCACAGCAGGAGGAGCATCGCACATAGGAACCCTGGCAGAGGGGACTCCAGCCCCCGGGGGAGCCCCTCTGGCTGTCAGGGCATCAGGGAATGGGGAGGGTTTCAGAGGCAATCAGGGCACGGGACACCACTTCCCTTCTCTGCCCCCCCAACCCCAGCAATGGATGCTCCAGAACACCCCAATTCCCCCAGCTCCTCTTTCTGCAGCCAGCTCCAGCTTCCAGCAGCAAACCCTTGGGATGTGTCTTCCGAGACAGACTTTGCATCTTGGAAGAGCTCTGCAGTACCTTTCCTGAGCTGGGAAGTCCCAGGGCGGATGTTTGGGAGTTTTCAGGGGAGTTCTTGCAATAAAACCCTGCGAGGGTGTAAAAATAGCACTGGCTCATCTCCCAGTGGGGCTCATGGCTTCTAAGGATGGATCCCAGCTCCAAGCAGGAACCAGGGAAATGGGAGTGGCCACTGCAGGTGCGGAGCTGGAGTTGTTCGGTCCATCCTGGGGACCGCGGGGCACCAGCTCAGCAGGGAGGGCCCTGCTGGAAATGTCTGCAGGGTGAAATGCTGCAGAGAAATGAGCACTGCAAAGGGATGGGAATTGTTGGGATCAAAGGAAGTGGGTGGCCAGAGGCTGGGTACATGTCTGGCCCCAGGAAGAGGTGGTGGCTCATGAGAGCTGGGTCACACACTGGGATTTAGGGGCTGAGTCTGAGCTCCTGGAGCTCCATCAGCCCATGGTGTGATCCTGTGTCTCCTGGCTGCCAGAGCTGGCACACGGGGGCCCTGGGGACTCTGTTGACCGGGAACCAGGGCCCGGGGGAGCTGGAGGTGTCAGGGTGGGGGCACAGGTGTGCAGTGACAAGCCAAGGGATATCTAAGGGGTGTCAGACCGTGGGGCATCCCTTCAGGGAGAATCAATGGGGCGCCAGCCTGTAGAGCATCAATTGCCATTGATGGAGCATCAGATCACAGGGCACCTGTGGGGCACCAGGGTATAAATGGGGCATCACTGGGGCATCACTGGAGCATCACTGGGGCATTGGATAATGGGACGTCAGTGGGCATCGATGGGATATCAGTGGGATACCAAAAGGTACCAACGGCATGTCAGAGGGCATCAATGGGGCACCAAAGGGAACCATCAGGACATGGAAGGGCACTGGTGCAGCAGAGTGTGATTCGGTGGGCAGCCAAGGGACATGGCCGGGTCTCATGGGGCACCCGCGGCCACCGGCGCTGGTGGCCGTGTCACGCGCGTCCCGTGCGCGCGCCCGGCCCTGCCAATCACCGCCGGGATTCTCGCGCGCTGCGGGGGCGGGGCTGCGCCGGCCCCGCTCCGCCTCTCTCTCCGCCCCCTTCCCCTCATCGCCGCTTCGATTGGCCCCGGTCCGGCCCGCTCCTCCCCCTTGGGGGGGGCTCTGGCCGCGATTGGCGGGGGGCCAGGCCAATGGGGCATGGCAAGGGCCTATATAAGGCTCGGCGGCGCGCGGGCGGGCGTAGCGCTCGGCGGAGCCGGTGGCGGGCGGGGGCGGCCGGGACGGTTCTGTGCGAGTCCCTGCGGGCACCGACCGCGCTCCCGCCGCGCCCCGCGCT
>VWYI01002848.1:402162-426721 GCA_013399455.1 Anthoscopus minutus
CCGGCGCCACTCGAGGGGTTTTTTTGTTGTTTTTTTTTTTCTGTTTGTTTGGTTTTTTGTTTTGTTTGGATTTTTTTTGTGTTTTTTGCTTTTCCCCCTATTTTTAAATTTTCCTCCTGCTTTCCTTCCGCGCCCGGCACTTCCGGCTGGTTTCCGGGTAGTTTCCGGGTGAGCGGCTCCTTGGCTGCGGGGGCGATGCTGGAGGCGGCGGCGGGGGCCGCTCCGGGCGGCGCGGAGCAGCGCGGGAGCCGCTTCAGCGTCCTGACGTGGGAGCAGGTGCAGCGGCTGGACCAGATCCTGGGGGAGGCCGTGCCCATCCACGGCCGCGGCAACTTCCCCACGCTGTCGGTGCGGCCCCGCACCATCGTGCAGGTGAGCGGGGGCTGCGGGGGTGTGGGGCCGCCAGGGCTGCGGGGCCGCTCCGGCGCCCCGCTGGACTCTGCCCCGCTCCCGCGGGGGTCAGGGAGAAAATAAAAGTGCTGAGGCGGCGATAAGCGGCCCGGCGGGCCCCGAGCCAGCCCGGCCGGGCACTCTCGGCCTCCCCCCGTCGGGCCCGGGGCAGAGCGGCCGGTGCGGGTCCCCCGGGGGAGCGCAGAGCCAGCGAATGGTGCGGGTTGGAAGAGCCCTTAGGGACCGGTGAATACCCTCAGCTGCAGGGGACCCACGAGCAGTCCAGTCATGGCTCTGCACAGGACACCCCGGAAATCCCACTGAGTGGCTCAGAGCCTTGTCCAAATGCTCCCTGACTTCTGGCAGGCTTGGAATTCGGGAGAAGCATCTCGTTCCGGCCCCCTGCCATGGGCAGGGACACTTTCCCCTAGAGCAGCTTGCTCCAAGTCCAGTCCAGCCTGGCCTGGTTTCTCCAGGGAGAGTTAAAAGTTTTGGGGGGACTGGCCCCTATCCTGCTGGGGGTGCTGTGTGCTCAGCTGGCCCCACTTCCCACGCCTGGGGCTCCTGGTGGGCTGGCCCCTGCCAACAGCCACAGCAGGAAAGCTGGAAGGACCATCCTGAAAAGCTTTCCCGATCCCTGGAGCTGCTGCAGCTTGTGCCATAGATCCTGCTTAGCTTCCTCCCCTCTTACCTTGTTCCTCCTCTTTTTGAGTTAATTTGTTGCCCTAAAAAGCAGTGAAGTGTGTGTGGCCAGGGCAAAAGTGGCTTTTTTTGGAGCTGCTTCCACGAAATGGCTTCATGCTGGTGGACATGTTGGACTCGTGTTGGAAGAGGCAGAGTTATTAATTCAAAGGCCGGATCAAATGTCCGCGTCCTTTGATTTCTGGGCACCCCTCGCTGAATCCTCTAGAGCCTGCCCGAGACTTCAGCTTGTACACGAGCTCCTCTTAGTTTAACCATCAAGTAATAACTGTGTTTAATATTAAACTAACAATGTAGCTCGAATGAGCTAATGCATATTCATATTTGGGAGGCGACTTCATTCCTCAGTAATGACTCATCAAATGTAAAATCGGGCATGTTGGCTTCTAATTAAAAAGCCTATTCACGGCACTAAGACCCAACTGGCTTTCACAATAACCGGGATTTTGGAGCCTCAGCTGCTTGAGAAATAGTTAGAGTTAAGTCTGGAAGATGCAAAGGTGACATTTGAAAGGATGGTTTGGAATTCCTCGAGTTGCTGCTGCATCTGTCAGGGGCAGAAGTGCTGGATTTTGGCTGCTGGAGCTTTGAGCTGAATGGCAGTGAGAGCTGCAGGCAGGACGCTGCCCTCAGCTGGGGCAGCTCCATGGCACTGAGCAGCATCAAATATTCCAGCACTGTTCCTCCCTGTTCGCAGGGAGCTGCGGCGATCCGGTGTCGGGGCTGCCCAAAAGGATGCTGCCAGCAGCAACTTCAAACACGGGGTAGCTGAGGGCTGTAATTGTGCCCAGCCGTGCTGGCAGACCCTGTGTTTAGGGCTGACTAAGCTGGAACAAGTAACCCAAAAGGCAGTTATTTATCCTGTTGTTGTTGTTGTTGTTGTGGGAGGTGGGAAGCGGCAGGTCAGGACGCAGCAGGATTTGCTCCTGCCTGGCTGTCACAGTCAATTATCCCAACCACACGGAAGGTGAGCTGCTGTTTTGGGAAGCAGGTCAGCAGCTGCCTAACCCTGGAAATATCCAACCCTCTGGGAAAAATGTAGCCCTGAACCCACTGCCTGCAGCCAGGGGGGATGAGCTCCAGGTGAAGGTTGGTGGGTGGAAGCTCCCAGGGAATGGCAAAGTGCTCTGCTGCCTGCTGCTCTGCAGGTTGGAGGTTTCTGGGATGATTTGGGACAATGCTGACTCAAGCATTGGATTTTTTCTGTTTTCTGAATATATCTCACACAGACAGACCTGGAGTAACTTGAGTAAGCTTGGAGCTTATGGGACTGGAATGCTGCAGGTCCTGAGCCCTGCCCAGAAAGGGGTTAAGCAGATGTTCTTTGGGGTTAGGAAATTAATCTAGAACGAGATCTTCTCCAAGCACTGGGCCCAGCTTTGCATCTAAGACTTTGTGACCTATATCTTGTCTCTCTAAGCCTGAGAGCACAAAAGTCTTTAACTGCACGAATGGTGCTGGAGCCATACCTCAGGTGAGTGACTCCAGCTGGCAGCAGGAGCTGCCCTGGGTCGCCTGTGTGATGTTTGTTCCATTTGGGGAAGTATCCCTGTGTGTCTTCTAGGAGCAGATTAATTTTTTCAAATTATCTGCCTTGGAAAACAGTTTATTTCTCTGGCTGGGCTGGTGGGGACCCTGGGCAGCCTGGCTGAAGGGGTCCCTGGGTAGCTGTTGCCTGGCATGTGACTGTCACCACAGCTTGGCAAGGAGCCCAGCTGCCTTCCAGCAGGAGCAGGGATGGCTCCTGTCAGGGAGAGAGGGGAAGCACCACCAGGGAAGCTGCTCTGAGCCTTGACAGCCTCCCAGCTGTGAGAACATCAGTGTATTTGTTCTGGGATGTTCTTGTGAAGGCAACAGAGCTTGCTGCTGGCCTTTGGGTGGTCACTGAGGGTCTGGGATGTGATGAGGGGTTTCATGCTGCAGTCTCTGAGCTTTTGTGTGTTCTTCCTTCTAAACAAAACCCATGGAGAGGCAGTTTTACTGCTGCTGAGACCAGAACTGCAGTGCTTCTGATCTCTCCCAGAACTTCTCAGGCCCATGGCAGCCGAGAGGGTTTGGCCCTTGTGACACAGCTTTGAACTGAAATTCACATTTTGGGCAGCCAAAATGCAGAGTTTGTGGGGCCTCTCAGACTAGGGCTGGCTCACAGGGCCTGGTCAGACTGGCTCTTGATGATCCAATTTGTCCATTTGTGTCCCAAGCTTTGGCTTTTTCAAGTAAAGGCCTTGCTCTTGGCTGTCTGGTTGGGACTCCCAGAAAAATGGGAAATGGCTGAAGGGGAACACAAAAGCAGGATGAGAAGTGGGAAGAGTTTCTGCTGGAAGAGTTTCTGCAAACCTAATCTTCCTGGGATCTTAGACCTGCATTAAACTCAGATTATAAGATGGTGTCCAGATAGTTTATTTCATAGTCCTGGGGGTTATTTTAGCCTTCTGCTTATTAAGTAATCGGGCAGGTGATTCAGCTTCCCTGTAAATGAACAAAGCTTTGGAGGGGCTGCTGGGTGTGCCAGGACTGAGCAGGCAGCATTAAAATCACCGGAGTAACACCCGTAAGATGAAAGCCGCCTCTTGTGCTTGATAGCACGCCAAGCTCAGCACGAAGCTCTGACACACTGGAAATTGTTAGGATACACTTACTAGTTGGGACACGAACTTGCATACGCCTGGCTGGGGCTTCTGAGCTCCTCTGGCATTTTGATTTGCCTTTAATGAATCTTGACAGGCCTAAGGGAGTGAGCCACCCTGATTAAATCCAGGGGGACTGCTGCAGACTGTGCTGCCACCTCCTATTTGGGGTCAGTTTGGGGTCGGCTGGTTTTGGGTCGGTCACTGGAACTGGGAGGGGATGAAGAGGGCAGAGACCACCCCAAAAGATGGGGTGAGGAAGCCTCTTCAGGTCAGTGTGGGGAAGGGAGAGCAGACACTGCACTGGAAGCAGAGCAGCTGATCATGTGCAGTCAGATCTCTAATGCCTGGGAATAAGTGAAGGAGAGCCACCCCCAGCTGCTGGCAGGACTCGGGATGCTTTCCAAAGTGACCTATTTCCAATGGATTAGCTTTTTATTTTACTGTCTTGCACTGGAATGACCCATATAAGTGCTGGGAGTGAATCCTGCAGTCCCCAGGCTGCTCCAAGAATTCCCTCTTGCCTCTCACTGACTCTGTCTCTGTCTTAGGTTGTCCGCAGCCGCCTGGAGAAGAAAGGAATCACAGTCCACAACGTCAGGCTGAATGGCTCAGCAGCCAGTCACGTCCTACACCAGGACAGTGGCTTGGGCTACAAGGACCTGGATCTCATTTTCGGGGTGGATCTGAAGACTGAAGACGTTTTCCAGCTGGTTAAAGACGTGGTCATGGATTGCCTGCTCGACTTCCTCCCCGAAGGTGTCAACAAGGACAAGATCACGCCCATGACCCTGAAGGAGGCCTACGTGCAGAAGCTGGTGAAGGTGTGCAACGAGACTGACCGCTGGAGCCTCATCTCGTTGTCCAACAACAGCGGCAAGAACGTGGAGCTCAAGTTCGTGGACTCTCTGCGGCGCCAGTTCGAGTTCAGCGTGGACTCCTTCCAGATCATCCTGGACTCACTCCTGCTCTTTGGGGAGTGCTCGGAGACCCCCATGGCCGAGAACTTCCACCCCACAGTCACCGGGGAGAGCATGTACGGGGACTTCGAGGAGGCCATGGAGCACCTGCGTAGCCGCATCATCGCCACCAGGAACCCCGAGGAGATCCGGGGCGGGGGGCTCCTCAAGTACTGCAACCTCCTGGTCAGGGGCTTCAAGCCCAAGTCAGAAGTGGATATGAAGGCTCTGCAGAGGTACATGTGCTCCAGGTTTTTCATTGACTTCTCTGACATCAGCGAGCAGCTGAGGAAGCTGGAGTGTTACCTCCAGAGCCACTTTGTGGGCATGGAGAGCAACAGATATGACTATTTGATGACCCTGCACAGGGTGGTCAATGAGAGCACGGTCTGCCTCATGGGACACGAGAGGAGGCAGACCCTGAACCTCATTGCCATGCTGGCTGTGAGGGTCCTGGCTGAGCAGAATATCATCCCCACCGTCACAAACGTTACCTGCTACTACCAGCCAGCCCCTTATGTCAGTGAAATAAACTTCAACTACTACGTGACCCACGTGCAGCCCTTCCTGCCTTGCAATCAGCCCTACCCCACGTGGCTTCCCTGTAACTGAGCCAGGACAAACTCCAGGGTCTGTCCTCCAAGGTATTTCCTTGCCTTGGGGGGGTTGGGAGGGTGGGGAGGGGGAGCAAAATAAAACCTACCAACCTTCCTAGAGCTGCAACAAAAGGAAACTTCCTGGACTCTTGCTTGAGTGTCTCGTTCCTGGGATTGTTGGAGCGGGACTTGTCTGCTGTACACTGTGATGGGAAGTGCAGTGTTATGGGAATGACTCCTTGTGAAATTGTGGAGGCAGTGGGGTGGGTGGGGGTGTGTGAGGGGAGACTGTAGAATTACGCTAAGGTAGAGCTGCACTGCCCTGAAATGGACCTGAATTGTGGAGGTTTTTAGTGCAGGAGGTGTTATGGGTGTGCAAACTTGTGGTTTCTGCTGAGAGAAGCCAGAGTGGCTAATTCCTTTGAAGGACCAAAGAATCCTGTTTAAGTGCCTGTAACAATATAAACACAACTGTACTGTAAACCTTTATTATTTTTTGCGGGGGCTGATGGCCCAGAGCTTGAGTGGGGAATGTCTGAAGAGGAAAACGTTTCTGTCATGGGTGGGGAGGGTCGCAAGATCATTTCTTATCCTGGCTGAGGCCAGAGCAGGTTCTGTGTTGCTGAGGGGTTTGGGCATGACTTGCTGGCTGTGAAGGACCAGCTGGAGGAAATTGCTGCCCAAGTGGGGCTGCAGAACCCTGGGGGATTGGAATGGCTCCGTGGAAATGCCTGAAACTGGGAACACTGGGGAGCAGGGGAGTGCATGGTGGAAAATGCTGTGCAGAGCTTGCTGGAAGAAAGACAGCAGGGACCTACACATGGATTTCTTCAAGCTCTCAAGTCCACAGTGCCAAAATATAGTTGAATTCCTAAATGATGAGGCTGATGATTTGTCCAGGAGCCTGCCCCAGGCTGCCATACCTAATCCTGTATTTTCTAGGGGAATTTGAAATGCTGCTCTTTGGAATTTTTAATTTTTTTTTTTTGACATGCAGTGTGATTTTTATTGCACAAAGCCAGAGACCAGCTGGGCCATTGGGGAGGTGAGGCTTGTCCTTTGAAGCACAAACCATCCAGTTCACTGGTCAGTCATTTCCAGCTGTTGCTATGTCCCCCAGGGAGGTGGACAGACCTCTTCCATGCTGGAGATCATCCCTTGGGCAGGTCCTATCTCCAAAGCAGCCTATTCCCAGCTCTGTTATTCCCTGTGAGCCACTGGTAGCATTTGAAATTCATTCTCTAGCTAGAAATGGAGCCTGGGGGAGGAAGGGGAAGGGGTGGAGTTAGTTTGCCTTAGGAAAAAAATGTCTTCTAAACAGACCCTCTCATGTTTTGAGGGTTTGGCTCTCTCAGTCTAATGTGGCTTTGAAGTTGTTGGGTGTCCGGAGCGCAGAAGGTTTTCACGGTGGTGCCTGGATTGCTGTGCCCCCAGACAGCTCAGATGTCCCTGTGCAGGGAGGGAGAGGTGGGCACCTGGCAGGCATTCCCTAGGGATGCTGCTCCGGGAGCACCTCGGCTTCCTGGTGCTTCCTGCGAGGCTGACATACTCGAGTATCTTTACTAACTTGTGGATTTTTTGTTTTTTTTTTCTTCGTTTTTGTGACAAAACTGTAATAGCCGGGCAGACTGAAATAAAGACTAGATCCTTGGAATGTGCATAGCCAGATTGGTACCTTTTTTGGGGCAAGGGCAATGTGGATGGGGAGTATGGGGTGGGGGTGGCTGTTCCACTGGAGCCAAGTCACGCAGCTGGAATTGGCCCAGCCCTGCTCCTGCTGGGGCTGGGGGAGAGGCCCTGACTGACTCCGAGGTCACTGCAGCTTCAGCTGCTCCTGCAGCACAGCTCTGCCTTCACAGCCAAGTCCCCAACTCCCCGGAGCCTCACCCCTGTGGGGAAGGCTTGGCATTTCCCAATGCAAGGTAAAACTGGTTTAAGGGCTGCTTTTGGGAGCCTGAGTGTGCCACTTCTGTGGCTTTGAGGAAAATGAGATTTTTTTTTCTTGCATTTTAAACACAACAAAGATAACATGTAGATGTTTTTTTACAGGCTGCTCCTACCCACAGACACACTAAACTGAGATTCCCTCCATCCCTTTGAGATGTCCAAAAAGATCCCCTACAGCCAACAGGGGGACCTACCATTGAGCTTGCACTTTTGATTTATGGAGTGTGTGTGGTGGAACTCTTGAGAATGAGTTGAACCTGAATTTTTCTAGACCTTGCAGTGATACTGTGCTGCCTCCTGTGAGGGGGCAATTGGAAAATTCCAGTAGATTGAATGGCACTTGATTTCTTTCTTTTTTTGTTGTTGTTTTGTTTGTTTTAAATGTCTTTTTTTTCCCTACACCTGTATCACTTGTCATGCAATGGGCTTGACATAGACTCACTAGATTCTTTAGAATCTGTTACGAATAAATACAGTGTATTCAAATTTGTTGGATTATTTTCATTAATTTTTATTTTCATTTCCTTGTCCATCTGGGTAGTGTGAGAGGAGATGACCCAACTCTGTTCCCACCTAAAGCTAGACTCTGAGCCACCTGGGCACCTCAAAAGGGGCGAGCTGAGATCCCGGTTCTGGATCTGCTCAGGTGCTCCCTCAGTCCAGAGCAGCTCTGTAGCTGTTGTCAGGTCACTCCTGCAGCTGAGGAAGGTTTCTGTTTTAAACCCTGTTCCTTGCTGTTGTGCCTTTTGCCTTTCCCTGGTGCTCCTCATGCTGCTGGAGGGAAAGGGTGGCCTGAGGTCCCCATGCTGGGGGAGACCCTCACTCCCTGCTGGGTTTCTGTGGCTCCAGTCCCTGCTGCTGTGGGCAACCAGAGGTGACTGGAGCAGCTGAGCTTGGTTCTGGAGTGCAGCTGAGCCACCTGCAGAGTGGCTCCTGCTGGCACAGTGGCCTGGGGAGGGTTTATCTCCCAGGAAAAGCTGTGTGCTACTGGTGTTCAGGCCAGATTCCCATGGGATGGCTGGCAGCCGGGTGCAGCTCCTCCAGCCCTGGCTGCCCTCCAGCTGCAGATGAAGTTTCACTTCCCCCTGTCAGGCTCCAGGCAGTTCTGGTTCCACTGCAACAATGGAGCAGAGATGTGCCAGTCCCTCTTTGGGACAAACTCGCTGGCTCTGCATCTCCAGATTTTTACAGTCCTGGGCCAAAGCTTCCCTCTGACAGCAGGGCTGGGATGTTCTTGCTGGGCTGGCACTGTCAGAGTCCCTGTCCCTGCTTGAGCAGGCTCTGCCTTTTGCAGGGCACATTTCTCTCCAAACCTGCTGGGTTTGGAGATGTCTCCTTCTTTCTGACACAAGCCCAGCACGATCTCCTGCCTTTTTCAAGTGTGTCTCATGTATGGAAGCAGCTCTGAAGTACCTTAGTTCTTCAGCTGCCTGTGTGTGGGTGGCTGGTCCTGCTGCTGCTGTGTGGTGAATAAGCTGCCTCTGGATTTGTGACTCTGAGCAGAGCAACAAAAGCCCTGACAGAGTTGGCTTGGCATTGTTGGAGTGGATCAGACCATACAAAGGGATGTTGGTGGAAAGTACTCGTTGTGATCAGAAAGGAGCTATCAATGTTTACAGCCGACATTCCAATCCCTCTTTTGTTAATTGTCAAATAAAAAAAAAAACCACCTATCTATTTTTTCACAGCCTGTAGTCTGTCATTATTTTCCTCTTTGAGCAGAGGGGGTGATGGATAAGTCAGGATGTGCCTGAGGCTCAGGTGAGTGAAATTTGGGTTCTGGTGCTGCTGCAGTGCTTCCCTCATCCTTGGCTCTGAGGACAGATGTGTGTGGTGTGGCTGCTCCTTTAGAGCAGCTGTCTATAAATGCAGTCCCTGTATTCAGTCCCGGGGTCTGGGCTGTGCCCAGCTCAGCTCCTGGTGCAGGGAGCAGAGGAGGTGCTGGTGCAGCACTGCACTGGAGCCCACAGCACCTCTGCATGGGGCTGCTGCCTGCTCCAGGCCTGCAGGAGCATCCAAAATCCTCAGCCTTGCAGCAGGATCGCTCCTGGGGCTGCTGCTGTGGCTTTCACAGCTGCAGCTTTTTCTCCTGGAAGGACACCTGGCCGTGCTCCAAGCTCACTGAAACGGCAGGAATCTGTCTTGACTCCAGCATGCAAGAGGCATCTTGCTCCAGCCCTCCTGCTTCCAGCCATTCCTGATCTGCTGGCTCGGTGCCGAGGGTGGCACCAGCTCTGTGCAGGCGACTTGCTAGACCCAGCATGGCATTTAAATTTTATTTTAATCTCTCTATTTAGCTTTTTCCTTGCAGCTTGCCGGTGTTTCTCCCTGGCTGCCCTCCTCCTCCTCCTCCTCGTCACCGGAGCCACTGGGGCAGCGCGGGTGTGAAGGCTGCAATTGGAGCTCTGCAGCAGCAGAGAACAGCCTGTCTGTGTGGCTCCTCTTGCCATTTATAGCCTGGTCCGGGCTCCAGCACCCGCTGCCAGCACGGGACAAATGCTCCATTGATGTTCCCTGCCCCAAAGGCTCTGCGCTGCCAGGGCTGAGCTGCCCGGGGTGGCACAGCCCCAGCCTGCTCGGGGCAAGGCTGAGGCTGCCAAATGTCTGGGGGCTCTGCTCTGTCTGGAGGGACCCTCCAATCCTGGCCCTGCTGCCGGACCTGCTCTGGCTTTTCTGTTCCAAATAGGGTTTGTGCTCCTGCTGGAACTGTGGAATACCCTGGCTTGGAACAGAACCACGCAGATCATCAAGGACAACCCCAAGTGTGCTTCTGAGACTCGTCCAAGCTCTTCCTGACCTCTGGCAGACTCGGTGCCATGACCACTTCCCTGGGCCTGTTCCAGTGCCCAGCCACTCTCTGGGTGTAGAGCCTCTTGTGTGCGCAGGCAAAGGAACCTTTAAAAAGCTTTTTTCCCTTCTGTACATGGAGAATTTGCTCTGTACAGCTCCAAATACAGGTTGCCACAGACTTTTTGGATAACAGCTCCGTGATTTCCCTGACAACCACCTTCTCTGACCTCTAACTTCTTGGATCCAGCATGGAATGAGCAGCTCAGGCATTCCTGCCCCTCCTGAGCCATCACAAGAAGGGATCAGCTTGTGCAGAGCTCCTTGTCTGCTCCACAGCATTCCAGCTTCCCCCAAACTCCCAACGTGCCGGATGCCTGCTCTTCCCTGCTCCTTTTCTTTGGAAATGAACCGCACGTGGCCGAGCTGCTGGGCTGGAAGGTGCTGTTGGTTTGCTGCTCCCTCACCTGGGTGGATCCCCGAGCCCGGACACACATTCCAGCTTGTAGAAACACGATGGCTCTGACAAATTTGATTGAAATCCTCTGCTGGCATCCCGAGGTGTTTAGGGGAATGATTGACAGTCATGGCAGAGGCGTTTCCCGAGGAGAGGAGGAAAAGAAATCAATTGCCTTGTCACCGCAGCCTCGAGGTGTTGCACAAGGGAGCCGCGAGCCGGGCCAAGGACGGGGCGTCCTTGCGCTCCTGCGCCCCGGCCCCTGCACGTCCCACCAGCGACGCCAGGGGCAAACAGCGACATTCCCAGGAGGGACGAGGGCTGCCGGGTGGGACGGTGGCTCTGGAGCCGGCCGGAGGCTGGCGCGGCGCCCAGGGAGGCGCAGGGCGGTGTGCGATGTGTTATCGCTCCCGGTGCAGGTGGGAACTCGCAGTTTCGCTCCCAGCACAGCGCTCACGTTGTCACCGCCCCAGCCCGGCTCTCCCCCAGCGCCGCAGCCGCTCCCACCTGTCCAGCTGCTGGCAGATGGGGACGGGATGGGGACGCAGCCCCGGCTGGCTGGGGTGGTTGATCCTTGCCCTCTCCACCGCCAAGGGGTGTTTACCCTCCTTATCTCTATCAAAGCCGGGCTCGGCTGGAGCAGTGTCACCCTGCCTTCAAAGGGGAAGCCAGCGCTCCCCGGGCTGTTTCTGGCCTATATTTTTGCTTTGTAATCCAAGGAGGGGTTGGTACGGACACCCCTCCAGCCCTCCTCCCTGCCCCCCGCAGCCGGCATGGCTGGAACAGCTGATTACTTTAAGCATCCCTCTAGTAATGTGCAATTACAGGTGGCTTGGGCTGAAATCCCAGGTAAATCCGCGTGCCCGTGGCGTGACTCACCTAACTACTTCTCCCCAATGGGTCCTGGTGCATTCCTTAAAGACTGGACATCGCGGTTAACATGACACTCACCAGCCACCCTTTCCAAATGTCACCAGTGTAACGAGTTTAGCCAGTTTCTCCCTCTGCTCCTCCTTCCCTGCAGCCCTGGATGGCACTGGCATGTTCCAAAGGCCAGCCTGAACTCCCAGCTGTGATTCCCCCTCGCAGAGGGGTTTTCTATCAGGGCTCGGAAGGAATCAGTCCCTCAAAAGATGCTGGTCTGCCCGGGGGTGTTTCAGCTGAGACCAGAGACTGAAAACCCCAAACCGAGGGTGGTGGGAAGGCAGGACAGTCACAGTCCTTCCCTACGGTGACAGAGTGAGGGATGGCGGGGCGTGCGTTGCCTTCTCCGCAGCCGGGGCTGCTCCCAGCACCAGCAACTCTGGGCTTTGGGAATGTGCCCTTCCAGAGAAGAAGGGAGCCTTTGAAGCCAAGCGGCTCATTTGGGTAGGGTGCTGCTGTTCCGGCAAAACGCGGAGGGCGCAGGGCGAAGTGAGTAAGAGCATCCTCAGCACGTCACAGCTGAGCTCAGCCGGGAGGGGCCAGCGCCCTCCGCCCCACTAATGCCCAGGGAATGGGAGATGGTCGGCATTGCTAATGGCAGTAATTGCCCGGTGGTTGTTCAGCTGGTGATTCGTTTTATCCAGGCAGGCTGAGTTACCCCATCTGCTCCGGGGCCGTCTCGGGTGTGCAGAGAGCCACGGGCCGGGGGACAGAGGGACAGCAGCCCTGGGGAGCAGGACTTGAGGCTTTTGGTGGATAACCAGCTCAGCAAGGCCTGCAAAGGTGCGTTTGCAGCCCAGAAATCCAACAGGATTCATCCCACAGCCTGGGCAGCAGGGGAGGGGGTATCCTGCCCCTGTGCCAAACTCAGGTGAGGCCCCACCTACGGAGCTGCCTCAGCCTTGGGCCCCCAAGATCAGGAGCTGCTCCAAAGGCTGGAAACCCTCTGCTCTGGAGCCAGGCTGGGGTGCTGGGGATGCTCACCTGGAGAGGAGAAGCCTCCAGGGAGAGCTCAGAGCCCCTTGCAGGGCCTAAAGGGGCTCCAGGAGAGCTGGAGAGGGACTGGGGACAAGACATGGAGGGACAGGACACAGAGAATGGCTCCCAGTGCCAGAGGACAGGGTTAGGTTGGATATGAGTGATAAATTCTTCCCTGTGAGGGTCCCTTGGCAGCTCCTCACAGCCCCAGGTAAGTGCAAAAGCCGCTGGCAGCTGGGAAGAGCCAGTGCCAGGTGATGACAGATGCTGGTGGGTTTTGGGGGAGGCTGCTCAGGGGTTTGGGTGCCAGGGCTCGTGTCTGTGGGCCCGTGGGGAGCTGCTCTGCTCCCTCACCATCACGTGGGTGGGAGGAAGGCTCATCCCGCAGCCGGCGCTCCCTAAACCTTGGAAAGCCGGGATTACCGGCATTATCCTGTAATTGAGGAAATCCCCTCATTAGCCCCGTCAGTGGCTGCAGCCTCCTTCTCTTCCCTCCTTCCTGCTCCAACGGGGGGTGCCCACTGCTCCCCCATGCCCTGGACCTCCCCAAAGGCACCACCAGCCCCTGACCCAAAAGCTCCAGGGCGACCACGGGGCTGCTCCCAGCCCAAGCCACCAAGAGCTGACGGATTGGAAGTGTTGGGATGGTTTTTCCCTCTCTGCGTCCAGAGAGGAGCTGCCCGTGTTTGGCTCCCGATTGCTGTAGGTGAAGCTTCGTTTCCTGCGCCGTTTTCTCTTTGGTGGAGCTGCCAGGAGGAGCCTGTGGTCACTGCCGAGACTGTCCCTGTCCCTGTCCCTGTCCCTGTCCCTTACACTGGCTCCACGCCGCCCTGAGGAGGAGGAGGAGGCTGAGCTAACCGAGGAGCTTGGGCAGCACTGGATACCATGCTCCAGTGCATCCCAGTGGATTCACAGGCTGAGAGGAGGGGCTGCAGCACAGCCAGGGCAGGAAAAGCGACGGGCTGAGGGGAGCTGGCTCCTGCATGGATGGAGAGCGAGGTGGGAGCACCCCGGTCTGCCCCGGGAGGGGCTTCTGGGTCACACCGGAACCTGAGGGATGTTTTCTGGCATAAAGGGGTGTCGGGAGGTGCCACATGCATCATCCCAGCGGGGACTGCCTTCTCGCCAGAGGCGCTGGGGGATGCAGCTGCCACCAGCCTGGTGTCACAGCCGGGCAGGACAGGGTCACCCGTGCGGCAGGACAGCCTGGAAGGGCTGCGGGGGAGCCGGGCAGGGTGGCCACGGGAGTCCCCACGCCGCGTGTCACACCCAGGGAAGACCTTTTAATTGTCCCCTCACAGGACACGGGCTGGAAGGAGCAGGGGAGGAGGCGCTGGGTGCTTTGTGGTGCCCATTGCCGGCCCCTCTGTCCAGCCCCAGTCTGCAGCCGTGCGCGGTCAGTGCGTGCCTGTCCCCTGCACAGCGCTTGACGCGTGTCCCCGGCGTGATAAGGACAGCCGAGATAAGGACAGGGATGTCCCTGTGCCCTGTGCTGTGCTTCAGCTCCCCAGGGGTCTAATCCAGCTTTTCCCCTTGTCCAGCTGTGCCAGGGCTCAGCGGTGCCCATGGGTGCCCGCGGGGTCCCTGCTGTCACAGCCCCCGTGTCCATCCTGCGCTGGCACATCGTCACGCGGAGGTTGGATCCTGGCTCACGCCATCCCTGCTTCGTGTCCCCAGGGCTGTGACCCTGCTGTGTGGTGGGCTAAGGTGAGCCCAAAAGTTCCCCTTCCCACCCCTCTGAGCCCCTGCACCACCAAACAGCCCCAAAGCCAAAGCAGGAACAGAATATTTGCTCTCAGAGGCACTGCTGGAATTTCTCCCAGTAACTCCATGGCTTGGACAGCCCCAGCTGGAGCAGGTAATAAATCCCCCTTGTTGTGCCCTGCTTTTCAGGTATTTCAGGATTACATCAACCTCTATGTCCTGTGCTTTCTCGAAGGCAGGCTCTGTGTGCAGAACAGGAGGTTGCAGCCCTTTGGAGTTATTTATGTTCATGTCTTTGGGGTTATTGGAGCCCAGGAGGGGACAGAGCGACATGAAAATGGCTTTGGGTGAAAATGCCATTACAGCTTGGGGAAACTAAAGCACATGAGCCAGTGTGAGTGTGAATATTGTGCTCTGCTTCACTCAGGTTGGCCCAAGCCAACCCTGCAGTTTTGTAAAGCCAAGTGAGGCTTTTATCTTTTAATTTGGCCTTGGGGGCATTTTGCTGCCTGCTTTGAAAAGCCAGGGCAGTGGGAGGAAAATGTTGTGGCTGTTTCCTCCTCAGATGGATCCCTGTATGTCCCAGGCCGAGGGGACATACAGGGAGCTGTTTCATAGAATCATGGAATGGTTTGGGTTGGAAGGGACCTTAAAGACCTTTTCATTCCACCCCCTGCCATGGGTAGCAGGTTAAAATCCTGGGCTGAAAGCAGATCACATCCCCGTGATCCCCTTCGGAGGGCTTTGGAGGATGAGCAGAGCTCATTGGGGCTCTCCACGGCATCCAGTGTCCCAGCAGCAAAAAGGAACACCAGGACCTGATCCAAACCCTCACTGGGAATTTTTCCATCTGCTGCACCAGGCTGTAGATCAAACCTCGGGTGACCTGCAGGGCTGACAAAGGGAGAATGGACTTTTGGGGTTTGTTTAATGTCCCTGGGGCTGGGAAAGGACGTTCCCGGCCTCGGTCCTGTCCTCCCTTTGTTCCTGGGTTGGGCATTGTAGCGCGGAGCCCCAGCAGGGGCTGTGCTGCCCCGGCCTTTCCGCCTTTTCCTCTGGCAGCTGGGTTGTAGCTGCCGGGCTTTGATGCTCACAAGGATTTTCAGGGGGCTTCAGGGCTGTGCATGCGGCAGGGGGGGGCTGTTCCCTGGGCTTTTCCAGAGGAGGGGCTGAGGATGCAATGCCAGCATCTCCCTGTGGGGACAGGGCGCAGAGGGGAGAGGACCTTCCCCAGAAAAAGACTGGAGGAGGATCCACTCCCGGCTCTCACAGGGCTCCGTGTGTCCCGCGGCCCCAGCCTGCTGTGGCCAGGAAGGGAGCTGGGAACACTGGGATGAGGGAATGGCTGCAGGAGGAAGGCGCTGCTATGTGGGATTTGGGCACAGCTTCTCCTGCAGGCAGCTGCTTCCCCCCTCGAAGCGGGGTTATCAGAGCAGCCGCCGCTTCCCACTCGCAGCGATAGCACAAGGACACGCCAGGCTCCTGGGGACACAGGGACGGCGGCTGGCTTTGCCTATCACAAGGTAAAGAGCTGAAAACAGGCAGGGAAAATAAACCCAGGGCCAGCAACACTTTCCATGGAAATGGGTGGCACTCGGGGACAAAGCTTCACCTCCAGGACACACGGAAGGGACACACCTCGTCCCCGCATCCTCTGGCTGCTCTTTGCTCACCCAAGGGACAGAAGTTCTGTTGAAGGATGGGATGCTGGTGTTCCCATGGGAACGGGTTTTCATGGGATGTGAAAAAGGCGCTGTCCCGGAGCCGGGTGCGGAGCCCATCTGGAGCAGCCGCGGTCCCACAGCCATCCCTGCCACCCCCGCGCTGCCGGCCCCCGTCCCCGCGCGCCCTTCCGGAGCGCATTTTCCTCGGCAGTCCCCGGGCAGGAATGTTTCCCGCTGTCGAGCGAAAGTGGAGGCAGGAATTGCTGGAATAGAGACAGGCTGAGTAACAGCGCTAACTTTATTCTCCGAAACAAAGGGCGCTGTCCCGGCGCTGCCGGCCGCTCCCGGCCATGGGGGGGCCAGGGCTGGGGAGCACCTGGAGCCCCGCGGGGTCCCTGTCCCGAATTCCCGTCCCGGAGACCCCCCCCGGGCCCGGTTCCCACCACAACCCCCTCTGCTGCTCCCTCCAGCCAAAAGTGCATTTCCAGAAGCAAAGAGAGGCTGTAGAATAGCACAGAAAGGCTGGGATTTCCCCCTGAGACTTTCAAGCAGCTTCCCAGGGCTTTTCCCTTGCCCCCAGCCTATCTCCCAGGATTGTGGGGGGCTGGGAGCCTGTCGTGGACACCAAATAGCCCCGAGCACCCCGTGCTTGTTCCCCACTGCGGGGATGCTCTAGATGGGGTCCTGACCTCCCGTCTGCCCCTTCCTGGGGGATTTCTCGCTGGAGAAGGGGATCACCTCCTCAGACCCCACAGACCCCACGGCCTGTGACAGCACCTCCTGGCCTGAGGAAGGTGCAGCGGCCCGGAGATCATCCCCTGGAATCCAGCCCCGGGCTGGCTGTTTCCCTGCAATCAAGAGCACGGATTTGGTCAGAGCAGGAATCGTCCCTGCGAGCAGCCTTGGTGCCAGGGCCGGCCTTGGCTGCAGGGCTCGGGGCAAAGCAGCACTTTCCAAAACAAATATTTGTCCAGCGCAACAACACGTGGGAAAGAGCAGGAGGATTCTCTTCCCCGGCTGCAGGGGGAGGTTCCCAGGGAGCTGGACTCGGCCGTGGGGGTTCAGCTGTGCCCTGACCTGTCACTGAGCTGAGCTGCTCAGGTTTTGAACCTCTTTATACTCTGGGGGTTTGCACAAAATGGATTTTAATTTGCAGCCCAGAAGGGGAATCACTCTTGGATGGACTCAGAAAAACACTCTGGACATGAGGGAGGGGGTGTTGAGGGAGAGATGGGACTGTACCGTGCCCTGCTGTCTGTGCTAAAGAATCTCAAAGACCCCAAATCTATTCCCAGATCCTCCTGTGAGTGAAGCTCACTCACAGGGCACTGGCAGACCCGAGGTGTCGGAATTGGGCACTGCACATGGGATGCTGGATGTCCTTCCTCATCCCCATTGCTGGGGAGACAATGTGGTGTCATTGTCCCCCCAGCTCCTCAACCCCACGGTGACAACACTGTGCTTGGGGGTCCCCATGCACTATTTAATTTCTCCAGGATTCACAGGAGAGGCTTTTCCTTGTGTCTGCGGTGCCTTAAAGCCCCTTTTATCATGACTTTTAAAGTGAGACTGTCCTGCACTGAAAACCCCTGCTTCTCTGCCACCCCCAGGGCGGTGACGCACGCCCACACCGCTCCAGCCACCTCCCAGCTCCGGAGTGTTCCCCATCCGCCCAGGTTTTCCTGGAAATGCTGCAGGGAACAGGGAGGGACCAGCACTGAGCCCCTGGGCACCCAGGGACACCCAGCAGCTCCTGAACTCCCAGCTCCTTCTGCTCCTGCCTTGGCAGAGGGGGGTCAGCACTAATTGGGAATTAAGGCACAGAAAGCCCCGGGCTGAGGCCAGGGTGATGGCCTGGCTGCTCCCACCGAGGCACCAGTGCCTGGAATCAGCTTTTCCTCCTCCTCCTCCTCCTCTTTGTCTCCAAGACACATCAGCTGTAAGGTCACAGTGTGGCCCTGCCTGCGATCCCGCTGGGATCTAAATCCCTGCGTGCTTTATGGCGATGCAACCCTCTGCCCGTGCAGGGGGGCCTCAGTGGCTCTGGCAGCTGCCAAAACCTGGGGGTATCTGGCGCATCCCTCAGGGAGCCCCCCTGCCCCGCGAGGGCAGCAGCCGCCGGCAGGACGGCTGGAATCCGTGTCCCACGGCTGTCCTCATGCGTGGTGGCATGTCCCAGGCACGTTGTTCCCCCCGTGCCCCGCTGGGGCTGACCGAGGTGAACCAGGGCTTCCCCAGGGCTTCTCCATAACGGGAGCTGCTCTCGGCCCCTCTTCCCTCCTGCTCCTCTCCATAAGAGGCGAGACGGGAGAGCCGAGAGGAGCCCGTGCCTGGCTCTGCTCCACGGATTCCTTTCCTGCCTGTCACCGACCGATTTAGACCCGAGCGTCAGCCCGGCCGGGGCCGGTGGGTGGGCGCGGGGCTGGCACAGCCTGGGGACATCGCTGGAGCTCGGTGGTGGCACTCGCGGTGCCCGGGAGTCCCGAGGGGGGCGATGAGCGCAGTGCTGTGCCCGGGGTTGTTTCCATGCGAACAGACCAGGGGTCCCGGCGCCCATAACCCCGCGGCACGGGGATGGAGCGGCGGGCGCACAGCTGCAGAAGCGGAGAGAGAAACAAGGGATGTGGGGGTGATCCCCAAATCTGTCCATTTTGAGGATTATGCTGCTGCAGTTTTTAGGAAATCCTCACCTACACCCCAGCTCACGGAGCCCAGGGATCTCTGGATCCTCCCGAGGGAGGGGCTGCGAACAATAACCGGTGCTTTTGGCAATTAGTCTTGTTAAACCTCTTAATGAACCGTGATCAGGTTACAGGGTTCCCGTCATCTCAGATTGCTGGGGATTAGCAGGGACAGGGAATGAAGCAGGCAGGGGAGCGGGTGCCCCTGAGTGTCTGCTCTGGAAATCCCTGCTGCAGGGATATCTACCTATTCCATTTCATATATTCAATGTCATATATTTATTATAAATTACAGATATCAAGGTGGCAGAGGGAATCTGTCCCGCTCCCCCAGTGTGAGATGGGACAGTGAGCAAGACAAAACCACTCACTGGTACCTTGCCCTTTGCTGTCCACGTCATGGAGCTATTTTAGGGACCATTTCTCACTGCTCTGCCCTTCCCAGGACTTGCCAATCCACAGATTTGGCTGCTGTGGGTGTAGGGAAACCCTGGTGCTGTAGGGAAGGGGCAAGTGCAGGGCCCAGGGCGCTTGGGATCTGCTCTGGGGAGGAGCAGGAGGATAATTCCCCTCTGCTGGGGACATGGGCCTTGGAGGAGGAGCCGGGTGCTGCCCAAGCCTGGAGCATGGAGCACCTGTGGGCTTTGGGAAGGAGCAGCTGTGGAACGGGCAGAGGCGTGTGATCGGATTAGGGCAGCCAGGACTGAAAATAGAGACGCTGCTCTGTGATGGGAAACTTGGAGGTGATCCTGCCAGCTCTGGGGTGCAGGTGACAGGCAGGGATACCTGAACCCTGGAAAATTGTGATTTGGACAGTCCTGGCTGTGCCCAGCTACTGCCTGGCCTTTCTGGAGGGAAAAAGGCTTTAAGAACCTACATCTCCAAACCCACATGTGGCAGCATGAATTACCCTGCTTCCTTTAAAGGATTCCCTTTAAAAAAGGCTCAAATGCCTAAACAAATCTTCTGAACACCCAAATGCTTGGAAAAGGGGTGTGAGAAGGGGATGAGGCTGACCAAGACATTTTCTGCCGTTCATGACCCAAAAGCAGAAGGTCTGGGGAGACACCATGGTGCAGCTGACCAGGGAGGACGGGCACCACAGCCGAGCCTCATCCTAGCTCTGCCAGGCCATGGAGGGCACAGGGCAGGACCCCAGGGGAGGGGGCAGATCAGCCTGCTGCTGGGGCACTCACCAGGCTCACATGGACCCCATGGCACAGCTTTGCATCCCGGTCCAACCCTGCCCAGCTCTGCAGCATCCCTGATCCATCCCTGCTTTCATCCTGCTGCCAGGACAGGGACACGGCACCATCACATCCTGCCACTCCTCCCTCAGGGATCATCCCAGGATCCCACTCCTCATGGGGCTGCCGTGGTCAGAACCAGCTGGGATGGGAGCAGGGGGAGCCGTGTGCTGGGCCTGTGCATCCCAGAGAAGGCACAGGGACTCGGGCTGGGAGCAGGGCAGGAATCAGGCACATTGACTTGCAGGGCAAAACAACCTGATTGCTGAGGTTTAACGAGATCAGTGACTTAAGGAGCTTTAGTGGGGAAGAGAGAAGTGGACCAAGAGGAGCTTAACACAGTAAGGTGAGCACAGAGCATCCAGGTGCCGTGGGAATGGGTTTCTGAGGCCTGGAAGCTCTCCAGAGCCACAGCAAGACCCCTGGAGCTCTGGGGCAGGGAGTGATAAGGTGGTGAGGACAAGGCACCCACCTCAGGCCCTGGGCAGCATCCCTCACCTGGCAGGCACAGGGAGACAGAACAGAAGGTGGATTTATGGGCACTTCTAAGCAAGTCTGACCTGAGATGAAGCACAAGGCTGCTCGTCTCAGGGGTGAGGGATGGGAAGATGGAAATACCGCGGCTCCCAAGGAGTCAGAAACACGGCCTGGTGTGTTCCTAGGTCCAGGTCACACAGCCCCTGCAGACCCCTCTGGACGCTGACTGGCCTGCTCAAGGAACAGAAGATGATCAAAATCCCTGTGTGGGACATCCAGCCCCCGCAGGAGGCTCTTGGGGAGCCCAGACTCAGCTGCTGGGAGGGATAAATCAGAGCTCAGGGGAGCAATTCCCACTCTGGGACTGTTCGGGGCTGTGATCGCCTCTCAAAGGAGGAAGGACTGGAGCGAGACCGGTCCCGCCTGCCGGGGCTCTCCGGCGGCTCCCGCGGCGCCCTCTCGTGCCCGCACCGGGGCCGGCGTCCGGCTTCCGGCGCTGTCCCCTGTCCCCCGTCCCCTGTCCTCTGTGCCCTAAACCGGGTCCCCTGTGCCCATTGCTCCGGCACCGTCCCTGCCCGTCCCTTTCCATCACCCGTCCCTTTACCGCCCTTCATCAGTTTTGCACCAACGCTGTCCCCTCTGCATCACCCTCCCACTGTCCCCGTCCCCTCTCCGCCACTCCCCACTATGGATGTCATCCCCTCCGTCACTCTCTCACCATGCCTGTCCCGTGTCCCTCACTCTCCCACATTCCCTGCTTTCCCCCCTCTCTCACACCAACCTCTCGGGGTCATCTCAGCCCCGGGCCGTTTCTGACCCGGCCGTGGGTGCCCCTGTCTCCCCCTCACACCAAGTCACCCCATCAGGCTCAGCGCGGAGGAATTAACGGCGGAAAGGGGAGAAGCCAGGCTTAGGTATTAACACGCCACATTAATTTTATTTTTCCCAGAAAGTCTGTAAGAGAATAATCCCATAAAGCCAACAAGTGCGGGCGCTGTTTATGTAACGGCGCTGGCAGGGGGCAGGAGTCAGCGGGGTTATGTAAAACCCTGTGCTCCAGAACCCGGGGGGCGTCCCGGAGCCACCGAGGGGTCCGGCTCCTGCCCCGTCCTTGTGCTGGAGCTGCTTTGTGTCTGCTCTCCCCTGATCTCTGCCCCAAACGGGCCCAGGACCCTCTGGCAGTGATGGTGTCGGCTGGAGCTTCCCTCTTGTGAAGATGCAGCATGTGCCGCCTGGAATGGAGCACCGTGAAATGGAGCTCCGGGCCAGCTTCTATTTCCTTTTAATTCTTGGGAATGGGATCACTTCTCACTCCAGCATCAGCCCGGAGAGCTGCTGTTATTCCTCCCGTCCCAAATCCAGGTATGGGCACAGCTGCCCTCCCACTCTCCTCAGTGCAACTGGACTGCCCTTGCTGCTCCTCCTGCCGGACAGGGAGACATCCCAGAGCCCCGGGAGATGGGGATGGATGTGCCCCTGCCTTCCCCCATCCTTGGAAATCCTGAGCACGGCATTCCCTGGGTACCTGGGGCAGGCAGATGTCCTCATGGATGTCATGTTCCAGCTGGATACTACAGGAATACAAAGTGGGATGAGACTGTATCCTTACTGAGACTGAAGGGTGGGGAGAAACCATCACACAGAGGGATTTTTAATTATTTTGGTTATTCTGGTTTAATGGAGTTGATTTATTATAAATTTAAGGTCTTTCCCTGCATTTCCTCTAAGTCGGTTCTGCTCTAATCAGGTCAAAAGCTGATTTGCAAATAATCACCACAAAAAGGGAAAAAAGCGAGGGATTTAAGCTCAAGCTGTGCATTCCATACCATTAATTGAAAGCCAGGAGAGATAATGTGTTTCTTCTTCTGGCTGAGACCCCTAAGCTGCTCTTAGCAGCAAACCCCGCTCTCAGCTCTGGGAATCACCTTGCAGCTGGGATTACACACGGGAAAATCTCCCCTGGGACTGAGGGAGTGAAAGGGCAGGAACTGGGGAGCACCGAGAGGTGTCAGAGCATTCACAGCTCTGCACAGGGCAGCACAAAACCAAGAATCCTGTGAAAGCTGGGATTCATGGGGAAAAGGCAGAGTTATTGACTGTGGGGCTGCAAAGGCAGGATGGGAACTTAAATACTTCTCTGCCACCTATTTTCTGCAGATATTTATGTGCAAGCTTGTTTGTCAGCCAAGTTGTACCTTGTTTGTCACCTTATGTGAGTTTTTCGGGACTGACCATGTCTGTAGGTATATATATATATATACACACACGCAGTGACATCCTGCTGCAGGAATTCTGAACACATTTTGCCACATCTCCCCACACACTCAGAGGAGGGAAGAGGTCGATAATCAGAGAAATCCACTCCGGTATTAATTACATGCCATTACCAGGGCTTATTTGCTAATCCCCATTCTAATCACCCTCCCGGTTATATTTCAACCAGCACCTCAGCACACTGCATGTAATGAATAAAATATATATCAAAGTTTATTCCAGAGCACGGGCAGCACGGCACGGGCAGCGCAGCCAGGGTTACACAACAGACCTGCTGTCACACCAGCGGAGGCGCGGCACATTGGGGCGTCAGTGAAACCCCCCACCCCAGCCCAAACCCACTGTTCTGCTTTTTTACATTAAAATAAATAAATAGCGGGGGGACTTATGGTTTTCCAGGGGGATTCATGCAGCTTCTGGGGAACTCCACTGCGGCAGCTCGGCAAGGCGGAGCGGGAGCTGGCGGCTCAGGTGAGGAGCGGTCACCCTGGGGGCGGCGGCGGCGGACGGAGGAGGACGGCGGGTCCTTGCCAGCCGAACCTCTGCGATTCCCGGCGGGGACGGGCAGATTCCATCCGGTCCGAGCCGTGCGTCCTGAGGCCGGCTCAGGGCTGTGGGACAGCGATGGGGACAGCGGCACCAGAGCTCTGCACAGATTTTCAGTCCGCAGAGATACTTCATTCCCGAGAGGGATCCTTCATCCCGAGCCCATCTCCGCCTCCTCGTGCTTTCCTGCCAGCCCGCAGCGAACGGCTGTGCCAGCAGGTGACATTCACTGTCCCCAAGGACGCTTGCTGGAAGCTCCGGGAGCCTTCAAGTGTCCCTGCTCGCTCAGTCATCAGAGCAGCCCCAAACTCGGCTCGGAGGGAGGCGAACAGCGCCAGTGGATCACGAGTCCCGCTCTGTCCCCGCGCCGGCTGGAGCCCGAAGCGCTGGCCCCGAGCCCTCAACTCTCCACCGAGGTTTGCAGGGGGCACGTCAGGGCTGTCCCGTGTGAGTCACTGTCCCACCAGCGTCCCAAGAGCTGGCGTCCCCTCCCGGGGGCCGTGGGGCTCAGGCGGGGAAGGGGCCCTGCCCCAGAGCGGCTTCAGGAGGGAAGCGACCCTAGACCCCCAAACATGGCAAGATCCTCCAGGGATCCCAGACTCTGAAGGGTCTCCCAGCCCCAGGGAGGTCCCCAGAACCTGCTGGGTCCCCCAGCCTCATTGTGCCCCCCCAGTCTGCCGGCTCACTGCACACCCTGGACCCTGACCCTGCAGGGTCCTTTAAACACCACAACCCTCAGGGATGCTCTCCCCACCAAATTCCTCGGGGCACCCCAAGGTCCCCAGACCCTGCTGGTTCCCCTGGAGTGCCCTAATACCACAAGGTCCCCTATGGAACCTCAAATACCCCAAAGTCTCCCCCCATCAGACCCCTCAGGCACTGCTGAGGTCCCAGACCCTGCTGGGTACCCCCACCCCATCGAGCCCTGAGACCCTGCAGGATCTCCCTGGTATCCTCAAGGATGCTTAAGCCCTTCCAGCCCACTGGGTCCCATCCCACTGGATCCCTCTGACCACCTCCAAGGTCCCCAGACCCAGCTACATCCCCCACCCTGCAGAATCCCCATTTGGGGCCCCCAAATCCATTGGGTTCCAGCCCATCAGATTCCCTGGACCCTTCACACTCTGCAGAATTCAACTGTAACCCTCAAACCGACCAGTTCCAAACCCAGCAGACTCCTCTAAAGGACCCCAGACCCCGTTGGGTTACCCCACACCAGGTGGTCCCCCAGATCCTGCAGGGTCTCCAAGGCCCCTCACACTCACCAAGGCACTCCCAAACCCATGAGGTCCCATCCCAGGACTCCCTGAACGACCCCAGGCCCTACTGGATTCCCCCCACAGCACAGGGTCTCACAGTTCCATGAGTGAGCCCAACAAAGTGTCCCTCCACTTTCAGAGCCCCCAAACCCCCTGGGTCCCCACGGCTCAAACCCCCTCAAGTACCCAAGTCCCCTCCAGCTCCCCAAACCTCCCATGTCCCCACTATTTAGACCTCCCAAGACCTTCTGAAGGACCGGGCCCCCCCACCACGAGGTCGCCCAGATCCTGCAGGTCGTCCCCCACTTTCAGAACCCCCTGGGTCCCCACCCACCCCCGT
>VWYI01002848.1:430275-459873 GCA_013399455.1 Anthoscopus minutus
CCCGCCGCCCGGCCCGGGCCGGGGGCAGCCGCAGGCCGCGACCGGCAGGGAGGGAGGGCAGGAGGGCCCGGCCGTCACCCTACGCCGGGACCCCCTAGGCCCCGGGCTGCCCCCGGGGCGGCGCCTTGTCCCTCCCGGTGTGCCCCGCACTGCCCGGTCCCGCTGCTCCCGCACCTTCCCCGTCCTGGCCCTGGGGAAGGCTGGTGGCGCTCGGAGCTTTCCCAGGGGCTTCGGGTCTCCCTGGTGGCTGGTGGGGTCAGCTCTGATTCCCAGGGCTGGAAAAGGAAGTGAGGGGCGCGGTGGGAGCCTGTGCAGAACAGGACTGGCTGGAATAGGTCTGTTCCCTGCTGTTCCTGCTGCCAGCTTCTCCTCTCCCCAAAGATCCCCTGTCTGCAGGACGTGGTGGGGGCCCAGCGTGGGCAGAAGAGGGATCTGTTTGGTGCCCAGGTGGGTCTCCCCTTTTCCTTCCCTTTTATTTTGGAGGCAAAAGGGCCAAACTTTGTTTGCCTGCCTCGTGGAGGAGCCCTGGTTGTCAGCTGGAACGGGACAGGTATTTTGGGCCAGGGGCACAGGGGAATGTTTGGCAAGAGGCAGGTCCTTGGCCAGGTTGTTTATATCCCAAACAGCTGAGAGAGAAGATGCTGCATCCCCAGGGATGCACAGGGAGGATGCTGGACCCACATTTACCCTGGGTCAGGCTCTCCATCCCTGCTCCGTGCCAGCAGAGCAGTTGGGAACAGGAGCTGAACAGGTGGCTTCCAGCTCCTGGCAAGGCTCCTTAGGACACTTCACAGCTGTGGATGCTTCCACAGAGTTCAGAGAAGCTGTATCAGTGTGTAAATCCTGTCTTCTGAATTTAGGAGACATTCCCTAGCTGCCAACACCACCAGCAGTGTGGTTATAGACAAATGGATGTGACGTTGTTCAGATTTCCAACTTATCTGAGCTTTTTTAAAACTTTCCAAGGAAATCCTGCCCTCTGAACAATGAAGATCTTAGACCCTGGCTAACTCTTGAGTCCTGCAAACCCTTTGTGCATCCTTCCTGGCTCCTCTGGAGCAGATGCTGAGGCTCTCTAGAGGGATCTTCTCCAGTCACTCACGGTGCCTGCGTGAGAGCAGAGGAAGCTCCCAGCCATCGTGTGAGTAACACTTGGATGTGGATTTTGGTCTGAGTGTTTATTTATGGCTGAGGGTTTTGGTCCAGTCCATTCCTGTGCTGGGGAAGCTGCTGGATCAAGGAGCTGTGTCCTGTCTGTGCTCCTGAGGAACTTTTCCAAGTGGTCCAGAGGTCTCAGAAAGGTGAGCTGTGATGGGAGTGGGCGAGCCCAGAGGTGTCTGACACCTGTGCCTGCAGGTCTTTTCCTCAGAGCTGAGATAATGCTCCTCTCTCTGTACAAGATGCTCTGAAATTTCAGAATATTGTCTGTTGTTATGTAAAGGAGTGTTGCTGTGCAATGCAGATGTTGGGTGTCTTGGTGGGGCCTTGGAATGAAAAGAAACATCTCAGTAAGCAGTTCCCCATTCAGCTCAAATATTTTCATTTAATTTTGTAGGTTTTTCAGTCTGTTTTTAAATTTTGAACTGCATTACAAAAAAGAGGAAGTTGAGGGGGGAAAAAAAAACCCAACTTGTTCTGAAGTGAAAGCAATCAAAACTCTCCAGTGATGCTGAGGTGAGGGAGCTCTGCCTGCTCAGCACTGAAATTGGAGTATCTGGGGCTTTTTATTTTGCATACTGCCCAGAAATGTGCAAAGGGAGTTCCTGGTATGAATTTTCATAAGGCAACAGAACCAAAATACTCCTGGAAAGCAGTGGTGTGCTGTAGCTGCCTGGCTTTCAGTCTGGGTCTGTTTCTTTGTCGGGAAAATGTGATTATTGGTTTAAAACCCAGGAAAAAAGAGGCAGTGCTCTAACAAAGTCTGACAGATTTATTTATTCATGCTTGAGGTGCCCTATACAAAGTCTATAGTAAAGCAACAAGGACAGCCCTAAAACTCTTAAGCTATGGCTGGGCTCTCACTGCTTATTAATTACCCTAATTAGTATTTAAAAGGATTTCTTGGAGGCCAAAGCAGCGTTAGCTAAGAAGCCTGGAAACCATGGAGGATTTTGGGACCCACCACAGCCTGGGATAAAGGCAGAGCAGTAGAAGTGAAGAATAACAGCCCTGACCTGACTTTCCTCACATCGCTCCATGCTGAGCTTTAATAATAAAAAGATTAAAAATAGGGAGAATTGACGTGCTGAAGTGTGAACGTTAGCTCTGTGCAGATAGAACATGACAGTGCACACTGCAGCAACAGCTTCCTCCTGCCTGCAGACCTGGAGGAGCTGTGTTGGCACAGCTGAGCAGGGTCTGCTCTGGGACTTCTGTAGCAGGGTTTGCAAAGGTTTTGTTCCCATGGGGAGTGATTTGAGACTGACTTTTTGAAAAGATCTTTTCCTTAATCCAGATGAAGACATTGGGTTTTTGTAGGGAAGTCTTTGACATCACCTGACCTCAGCATGACTGGCAAAAATCATTACTGTTGGTAATGTTGTCATTGCTAAATCCTCTAAATTGAAATAGCAGCAAATGACATGGAGTTGGAATTGGCAGCTTGCATAATGATGGATTGCTTGTCATCTCCTCCTGGGCACGATGTGTTTTGAAATGGGTAAGTGCTGTTAGGGCCCAGCCTAATCCTAAGGAATGCAAGACAAAGGGAAGTTGTTTAAAAAAAGAAACTTTCCCTTTGGAGCCTGTCAGTGGCTCCACCTCCAGCTGTGCTGCTCCTTTATTGATCTAGAGCTGATTCTTCCAGCTTCGTGGAGGAAACTCTTCTGAAGGTTATAGGGATTTTGATGTCTGAAAATCGCCCTTTTAAAGCATCTCTCCTCTGATGTGAGCATCTACCCAAAGGAAGCGGCAAAGCTTGGGTAGTGGGAGAACCCCTGAGTGAGAACAGCATGAGTTCTGATGCAAAATATTCCTGTGAATCCTTGAAATGTTGACTTTGGAATCTCTGGCTGTCAGATCCCTCTGTGCTGCTGTGCAGCTCGCTGGGGTGGGGCTGGTGATGAGTGGGTTGCTCTGATTTGAGCCCTCTGTGTCCTGCAGGTGCCCGAGCGCCGAGCCATGCTGGGCCGGAGGAGCCGCCTGCCCCAGGAGCTGAGCAGCCCCCGGCAGCGGGAGCAGCCCCGCCAGGAGGCCGTGCCCCTGCGGCCACGGGCAGCCAGGGACACAGGTGTCAGCCTGGAGGTGTTCAGTGGCTCCACGCCTGAGATCAAAGCGAGCCGCAGCCGGGCCCAGCAGATGCGGGACAGGAAAGGGCGCAAGGCTGAGCTCAAAGACTCCAATGGCCGAGAGGCAGAGACCATCACCTTCATCTCTGGGACAGCAGAGGCTCCCCCAAACCAGAGCTTTTGCTGCTCCTCCTTGTCTCAGGCCTGGAACACGTACAAGGCTGTTTTCTGTTGCATAGTGACGTGTGGGGGCTGCTTCCAGGACTGCAGCGTCTGCATTCCCTATCCAGGGCCTGCTGAGACCTCCACAGATGATGGGAAGAATGGAGACTACAATGGGCGGCTGCCAAACAGCCCCACCAACACCTCTCCTGCTGAGAAGAATGGGAACCAGATCAAAAAGTCCAGCATGGGCAGCAGTTTCAGTTACCCAGATGTGAAGCTGAAGGGCATCCCTGTTTATCCAAACAGGAACCCCAACCACCACCTGGAATCTGACTCCTGCTGCAAGGAGCTGCTGGAGAAGCCCTTCAGGAACAGCATAGAAAAGCCACCACTCCCTAGCAGCCACCGGAGCTCGGAGGAGTATTATTCCTTCCACGAGTCCGACGTAGACATCAGCGAGCTGAATGGCTCCATGTCCAGCAGGCAGATCGACGTCCTGATCTTCAAGAAGCTCACGGAGCTGTTCAGCGTCCACCAGATCGACGAGCTGGCCAAGTGCACCTCGGACACCGTGTTCCTGGAGAAGACCAACAAGATCTCGGACCTCATCAACAGCATAACTCAGGACTACAACCTGGACGAGCAGGACGCCGAGTGCAGGCTGGTCCGGGGCATCATCCGCATCAGCACCCGCAAGAGCAGGGTCCGGCCCCACATCCCCACCCCTGCCGGCCAGAGCCATGAGGAGAAGTCCAGCCGGGGCAACGTGCCGGACAGCGGCAATGAGACAATGCTGGAGTCCATGGTCATCAGCCAGGACGGTACGTGGGGGTCCCTGGGTGTCCCTGGCAGCTGTGAGAGGGTTGTGTTATCAAAGCCACAGAGATGTTTGTGTTATCAAAGCCACAGAGCGGGGCTGGAAGCTGGTCTGTGCCCAGTGGGTGTTCTCCTGGGATGTGTGAGTGAAGGTCCTTATGGAGAGCTCTGCTTCTCACTCTCCCTGTGCTGTGGTTTTCATGAGCCTGTCTTTCCTTGCCCATGAGGTTTGTGCTGAGCAATAGATGGGTTTGTGCTGCTGCTTCTGCCTGTGCTCATCTAAGGGAAGCAGAAAAACCGTGAGTCAAACTGAACTGGTAGGACCAGACAAGCTGCTTGTGCCAGAGGATGTCCAGTTACTCAGCTGGCTCTCTCCCATGTGCTGCCTGGCTAATGCCACCCTTAGTCTCCAGTGACAGTGTGTCCTCAGAGCTCAGACTTCCTGCACACAGTGAATATCCCTGTAAAAAGGAGGGAAGGGCTGTTCCACAGCACCGGTGCCTCCTGCTGCTTCCTACTTGTGGGAGCAGCCTCAAGTGTCTGAGCTTCAGAGCAGGTTATAACAGAATTTGTTCTAGAAAAGCCTTGAAAAACTGAGTGGGGGTGGGCAAGGAGATATCCAGAAGTACGAGAGGAAACTGTGTGGGTGTTCCCAGATTAGCAGAGCTCCTGGGGTTTAAGGACACACAGCTCTGAATACCCAGACAATGGCAGAAGCAATGGGAGAAATCAGGCTGTGCCTCTCCTGTTTCCTGAGGGTGCTCCCTGACAGGGATCCTGAATGCTGAGTCATCCTTTACATCATCCTTTACTGTCTCAGGCCCTCTTGGTTTTCATTGCAGAGCTGGCCGTGCAGATATCGGAGGAGACAGCAGCAGATGTGATGGCCAGGAACATGAGGCGGCACAGCAGCGCAGGTAACGCACCTGGCCAGGGCCGTGGCTGCAGAGGGATGCCCTGAACCTCCCGTTTCATGTCTTCATCCTCCACAAAGGCTGAGCTGACCCTGCTCCTCAGGCTCCCCTCAGTTCTCCTGGGCTTTGGGAGTGGTGGAACTCAGTCATTCCCAGGCTGGTGGATCTTTCTGAGAAGGGCTGAAATCCAAGAGTGGCACATAGCCTGTGCTTGCACAGGACCTGACCTGAGAGCTTTCAGCCTCTCTGTGCCTTGCCACAGTTTGGGGCTGTATTTGGGGTGTGACTGCCAGAGGTCACAGCTGGGTGAGACTGGGAACAAAAGGAACTGTGCAAAAGGGAAGCAGGCAAGAGTGACGGGCTGCCCCGGCTCTGATCCTCCCAAAGAGCAGCCCAGGCCTAAAAGACAAGTTTCCTCCTGCACAACAGCTCTGTCCTAGGAGATGGATGCAACACAGGCAGGGCTGTTCCCTGCCGTGGCTTTGTGTGGCTTTCTCCTCCCTCATGGTACACAAAGCCTTTTGTGGCAGCTCCTTATGCCAGGCTGCTGTGCTTCCCCTGGGCTAATGGCACCATCTCTTCTCTTTCCTTCCCAAGGCTCTCCAACCAGCAGAGATTCCTCTTTCCAGGACACAGAGACTGACTCATCTGGGGCACCTCTGCTCCAGGTGTACTGCTGAAGGACCCAAGCAGCAGGGAGGCATCCCAGGGCTTTGCTGCAGCCACAATCCTCCTCTTTCCATGTGGAGTGTGCTGTGCCACATTTGATTTTTTTTTCCCCAGTCTACCCTGATCCTTATTGAAGCCAGATTCCTCCTGCTGTATGAATTTCACTGGATATTTTGGGTTTTTTGAACAATCAAGGAAGCAAACTGTGGAGCTAATGAACTTGGGAGGTGGAATGTGTGCCCAGGGAGGAGAAGATGGACAAGGAAGCAGCAGATGACTTGTGCCTCCGTGATTCCTGTCAATCACATTTAGCTCCAGCAGCCTTAGTAGCTCAGCCCTTTCCCTGCTTTGAGGACCTGTTGTACAGTTCCTGCTTTCTGGCATTGCCCAAGTGAACTTGGGAGTAACTGTGTGGTGTCTCTGTGCTGGTGCTGATGCTGAGGTGCAGGCTGAGATCCTGCTCTGTAGGGACCCAAATCTCTCTCAGGAACCCAAATCTCTATTTAAAGTGCCTGTGTTGGTCCCACAAACCCAAAGCCTTCTACCCATGGTGTTTTCAGTAGCCAGATCTGCCTTTCCCTGCTGACTCTTGCTGTCATCTCCTGCTGCCTCGTGATGAGGAGGTTCAGGTTTCTGGGGTTCATTTAATTTGTGGCCTCTTGGCTCATCTGCTGAAACAGTGCTGGAGGCTGGGATGGCTGCTCAGCTGCCCCTGCATGGGCAGACCATGGGGGTCAGCTCTGCCAGCCTGGTGTGAGCCCTTGGCATGGGGCATTCCTGGAGCACACAGCATGACCTGCCAGCATCTCTCCCTCCCTCCTCCCAAGCCCTCCGTGTTTCCCCTGGGAGACCCTGGGGTGGGACTGTGGCTCCAGCTGAGGGGAACACTTGATTCACTGCTAACTTTTTGTGGTTCAGAAGTGGGCTGTTTGGCTGTTCTGCTAGAACAGTGGTTTGCTTCGAAGGGAAAGGCTCCTGAGAGTGTCTGCAGATGGTTTGTGAGGTACTGCTGGTCCCTTCCTTTCCCTGTGGGCACCCAGCACTGCCTCTGCTCCTCCCCAGCAGGCAGTGGAACCAGGAGATGGGGCACAGTGCCAAGTGACCTTGAGGGCTGCAGCAGGAGGAAGCTGCATCTGTGGTGCTGCCACTTGGTTGTTTATCACAAAGTAAACACATCAAGCCATGGGACTTGTTTGGAGATTTGGTGCCCTTGGATGTGAACAGAAAACACTTCATTGGATTCACCAGCCATGGGATAAACACAGCCACTGGATTTTGGGGAGAGGGAAGCCCAAATAGGCCCTGGGCTTCTGTGTGGACTGTGGTTTTGTGCCTTAGTTGGGCTGGAATGTGCCTCAGTTGGACAAAAATGTGCCTTAGTTGAATTGAAATGTGCCTTTGTTTTATAGCCAGTGATTGCTCTTCAGAAGTTTGGGCAGGGAAGAAGGATTTAATTCCTCTCAGGAGCTCTCAGGCTTCTTTAAAAGGCCAAAACCCTTTGAAATGGACAGTTCCAGTCGCTGTTAGAGCCTGCTTTTGTAAACCACTGGCTTTTTTCAGAGTGTGCTTCCAGGAATCAGGGGCATTACTGAGACCACACCTGGAGACACTGACAGAGAGGTATTTCAAGATGAAGGGAAGAGACTGAGCCTTGGATTTGGCTTCCCCTCCCTGCTTTGTGTTTAAAGCTGTTGGTTTATGAGAAATCGAGTTTATACAAGGAGAAGACTTGAAGCAAGGCCAGGCTGGGACTCCCAGAGGAGAAGTGTGAGGTCACCTCCTTCCAAATGCTGCCTGTCCTGAGGGACCTGCTTGGCTTCTGCCTCTCATGGGTTTGGACATTGTTATTTGGACAAGTTTCCTCAAAGCCGTGCACTGAGGTGTCACATGGGTCACACTGACACTGCTCTGTGGGCTGTGCTTTGGAGACGAGGGGTGAGCTGGACTTGCAATGAGCTGCAGTCACTGGTACAGAGCAAAAGCACATTTTTAGTGTCTAGGCTGGGTATGAAGAGTGAGTGTATGTGCATTAAAACTAGCAAAAATACCCCCAAGCCCCCAAAAACTAAGAGGAAGACTGTCAACTCGATGGTCCCTGAAGCTGGTTCACCTGTGGTGTCTTATGGGATTCTTTTGCACTCATTTGCCTTAAATGTTCTGGTTTAGTCTTTTTTATGAACTAAAAGTTGTGCTCTTTACCTGTGCTGTGACTTTTACATTCTTGTTTTCATCAGCTTGGGGATCTGTGCTGGGGGTGGCTGATTCCTGTCCCAGATGGACAAAGATATTTTCATCCATTTGGTAGCTCCAGGGGTATGCTGAATGCCAGGCTGGTGTCTGGATGCAAAAGGAGGAGCCTCTGGGGAAGTGTTTGTTGACATTCAGGGAAACCTGGACCTTCCCGGGGCAGTGATGCTGGAACTGAGCTCTGGAAAAACTGAGCCTGGGGACAGAATTTCCGTGTTGTCCCTGTGGCGTCACCAGCTCATGGTAGCAGATGTGAGGTTTGCTCCACAGCATCAGCTCAGGGTGGCCAAGCCTCTGACCCTGTGACTTGAAGGACTAGTTCTGCACTTTCCAATTCCAGTACAAATCCCAGGATAACCTGCAGGGCTCCATTCCTGGCTGCTGACCTTCCCTCACCCTCCTGGGGCAGGGGGCTGGGCAGGTGCCCTGGGGGGTTTCCCCTCTGGTGCACAGGACCAGGATGTGTTTCCTGGGAGGATTCCAGAGCCATGAACAGGTAAATGCTGCATTCCCTTGGCTGGGAAGGGTCTCTGGGGATGTTTTTGTGTCTGGAGCACTCAGACCAGCTGAGATCAGCCCAGTTGAGCTCAGCAGCTTCCCTTTGGAGTTTGCTGTGTGGGCCATGGGTTTCCTTGCTCACATCCACACATGGAATGAATCCATGGGGTTTTTTGTCTGCAGGTAGTTTTTGCTGTGGATGAAGCTGTTTTGGCTCTTGCTGGAGTGGTCTTTGCTCTGAGCATTAGTGTTGAGTGTTCTGCTGAGTGATCTGACTGGGTTGCCCAAGTGGAGATATCACAACACGAGAGCCTTTACCTGGCCACACACCTGTTCTCTCTCACAGGTACTTCCTTCTGGGAGCTTGACTCAGCACCTGGCTTTTTCTGAAGACATTGTTTGGTTTTATTTAGCTTGGTTTTGCCAGGAGAGTCTCCAGAAACTCCCACTTTGTGGGTCCTTGCTGTGCTGTGACCTCAGAGTTCTTTGTCCTGCCCAGATCCCCTGGGATCAAGTTAAGGAAGCTCAGGCGCTCTGTAGGGAATGGCTGCAGGAGTGTTAAAGAAATTCCTCTCCATATCCACACCCTGAGCTGCTGAATTATTTTTTTCAGTGTGGCTTAGACATTAGGAAGCAGATGTATGGACCCTGATTCCTCAACAGCCTGGCCCTTGCATTAACAGAGCAGCTGAGGCTTTTCCTAAAACTACACAGTACCATCCAATACTTGCTGTTCCTGTTCCCTTCCTTGGGGTTTTGCTGTTCCATTGCTCTTCCCAAAGCAGTCCTGGAGTCTGGGATATTTCCCAAATGATCTGAGCTGCAATATTCATTAATAAAAGCTAAGCCAGGAGCTGGTGTTAAGGAAAAGTCCCGAATGACTGGGGAAAACCTTACCCTATAGAAACCTCTCTGCAGAGCCTGAGGTGCCTGCAAAGGCCTTGCTTTTGAAGGTGGGGAGGGGCCCTGGGCAGGTGAGGAGCTCTGGGCTCTGCCCTCCAGCTGGTGGCAGCACCAAAACGGCTTCTTCAAGTGAGCTGACAGAGGTATGGAGAGACAAAAGCACCTTCATGACCTGTCCCTGTCCAGCACTGCCCTTCCTGGTCTGCTGGGGCTCACCACGACAGGGATGTGCTTGCAGGGTTTGGATCCCAGCCTTCCTGGTGGTGCTCAGCATTTCCCTGCTGTGGGCACAAGGACAAGGCTGCACTCTGTGGTCTGCAGGGGCTCAGGTGGGGCTTCCCTAAACCGGGAGCAGCTGCTCGGACCCAGCAGGGTTTATCCCGGGGGAAGCAGAAGGGTGCTCCCAATTCCCTTTGGCCTGGGCAAAGCGGTGGCTGGGGGTGTTGCAGGGGACAAGGCTGGCAGTGAAACACCTTCTGTTCCGCTGGCCCCAGGGCTGAAGTCCAGGGGCAGCTCTGGGATCAGCCACGGTTCACAAACACGGCCCGGGCGTTCACCTTCTCCACGGGGTCAGGGCAGCAGGGATGGCCCCATTCTCCCCGTGACTCTTTCCTCCCAAAAACTCTTCCCCCAGCTTCCCTGGGGTTCCTGGCACTGCCTGTTCTCTGTCTTCTCTCAGCTGCCACCGGAACCATCAAATTTGAGATTTCCCAGTTATTACTCCAAACTGCTGTGGTTCACACCAGCCGTGACCCCACAGTGGCTGAGGACAGAAGAGCCCAAGGATTGTGGGAACACTCAGGGAGCTCTGTATTTCCCAAGCGCATGGACTGCTGCTTCCACCACGCTCCCAGAACCAGGAACTGCCAGACCAGGTTTGGGGTTCTGCTGTGGGACACAGGGCTGAGGAGGAAACAGGGAAAGAACAAAGCCACAGGTTGGGCTTGGACTCTGCTGGTTTATGGCTGGCCTGGTGCTTGCCCGTGCTTGTCCCTGAGGAGGGACTGGCAGCAGGATGTGGATCTGCTGCAGGTGCAGGGTCTGGCTCTGCTCCCCCAGCTCTGGCACCTGCAGGGAGCAGCAGCAGCAACCCTGAGAGAGCTGAGAATGGGGTGAAGCTCATCACACCCCAGAGCAGCTCAACCCTCCCAGCTCACCTGTCCCACAAACCAGGGTTCAGTGCAGACAGGCAAACATCTCATTCCAGGGCTAAAACCTTCCAATCCAGCACAGTGGCTTTTTTTACCAAAACAGGAGATGCTGCTTTGTTATCAGGGGCAGAGCACGGACAGGCAGGTGTGTGCAGGATGAAGGCAGGTGTGTGCAGGATGAAGGCAGGTGTGTGCAGGTGATCTGTAAGACAAACAGGCAGGAAGATCCAGGCCAGAGCACTCCAGAGGCAGCTGCCCTGATCTGGGTCTTTGCTCACCCTCAAGGGCACTGCTCTGCTGGGTGGGGGCTGCTTTTAAACCCAAGAGCCTGTACAACTGAGACTTCATGCAAACAGTGCTCTGCTGCTCAGAAAACAACCCCACCATGCCAGGTGCTGCTCTCTGGACTTTGCCCAAACAGGATTTTCAGCCGTTTGTGCCCATCCCTCAGGGAGGAGCAGGAAATGTTTGGGGGAGGCAGAGGGAAGAGCCACAGCAGCAGGGATGTGGGATAGAGCAGAGGATTTCCTGACACTCTCCTTGTAAGCTCAGCACAAAGGAGACCTGGGGCAAGGGTGGCTTCCTGCTGAGGTCACATGCTGCTGTGTGGAGAGCAGAGCCTGGAGCAGCCAGCCTGGGGCAGTCCTGAGGGTTTCAGCTGGGAATGGGGTTCAGTAGCACTCCTGAGCAAGACAGAGCACCCACTGCCACTTCCTGAGGGACAGACCATCAGTGCAGAGCTGGGAGCATGAGGGATATTCACAGCAGCAGAGAGCACAGACACCCCTTCCTTCTCCCTCCCAGCCTGGATCCCAGATCCCTTCTGCCAGAGAAACCACACGCTCTGCCTGAGATATTCCACTTGTTTTCCTTTATGTTGCACTGCAGTTTTAACAAAGAATGAACATGCAGAGTGATGCCACCCGTCAGCAGGAGCTCGCACAGACCGCGGCGATGCCCAGCTGTGGCCAGCAGGGAGAGAGGCTCTTGGAAAAGAGGCAGGAGACACTCCCAGCATCAGCAGCATCCCCAAAGCACCCCCACATCCTCTCCCACCCACAGCCACAGACTCTCCAGCCTCTCCTTGCTCTAGGACAACAGGCTGACCTCTCTGGCTGTGCTGGGAGCCCCAGAGTGCTCCAGCTGTCCCACTTCTGGCACAAACAGCAGCAGCAGCAAGAAGCAGGGTCTGTCTCCACTGAAATAGCTATGCTTTTAAACTGCTGTTTTCCCTTCCCAAGAAGGCAGAAAAAGGTTTATTTTACAAAATAAACTGACCCTTGTTTTCACAGGAGAGCAGGAGGGAGTAGAACTCAGAAGTACCTGTGCCAGTGGCAAAGAGCAGATGAGAAGCCCAGGGAGCAATCCTTAAGGATTTATCCCAAAACCTCTCAGGTCTGGCACTCTCAGCCCTAAAGCACTTTTTTTCTCTAACCTCTCCTTCTCTCCTCACTGCCCTTTGGGAATTGTGGCAGATGGCTCTGTCTGGAGCTGCTCTGGGGTCCTGCCTCCTGCTCTACAGCACTCTGAGGGTGACTGCACGGCTGCCTCCACAGCAAGCTCAGGTAGGGGATGCTGAATTTTACTTGCCCAAGGTGAGGAATATCCAACCATACATATCCTGCTCCGTTCAACAGGCTGACTGAAAGAGGGGGGAAGGGGGAGAGCTCAGTTGAATTTAGCCTTTGAAAAGTCCATTTCTGGATGCTGTTCCATGAACCTACAAGGAAAACAAAGACAAGAGTTTGGGTGAGTCAGCAGGAGACAAACAGCTCTGTTTGGGGAGGGAAGGATTTCTGCTTCCTATACTATGGAGTTTTGCTGCAACCTCACACCCTCTACAGCAGGGAGGGTTTGTTGAGCTCCTTGGGACACATTCCCTGGACTTTCCCTACAAACACCTTTCCCTTGGGACAATGGGTGCAGCATTCCTGCCAGCCTACCAGGTCAGCAAGTCCAGACACACTTGTTAATTATCAAACACACAACCTGCACTGTAACCTCTGGGCTGGACACGTTGCAGCCACACTGATTGTGGACATGGTGAAGGCAGATTAGGGCTGAATCTCCAGCATGACAGCTTTACTGGGAATATGGGGAATATCCCCAGTGCTCTGACAGTAAAAACTCAGGGAGGACATGGCCAGAGTACTGGAGTCCCAGCAGAGGGAATTACAGAATGGTGTCCAGGGACTATCTGGAGTCAGGCTGCCACATTGGGAACTTCTGAGGGCAGTGTTCTGTGCCCAGGAGTGCCCAGTGCAGACAGAGGCTCCTCTGCTCTGCTCCCCAAGGGACACAAAATATCACAGCCCTGTGGAGGGCTCACACACAATGTGCAAGTAAGGGCAGCTTGGTCTCCTTCATGTTCCCATCTCAGGGCTTTTGCACTTTCCACTTCCAGGGCCACCTGTGCTGTGAGGAACATGTCCTTGTTTGGCAGCCAGGAGAGCTTCACTGGCAGAGATCAGCACGCACATGAGTGTCACTGAGTCTCCTTTGCCCTGGACAAAGTCTAAACTTCCTCTCCATCCTTTGCCAGCCAAACTTCCAGAGCACCAAGTAAGTGACCCTGCCAGTGAGGTGTCCTGCATGTGGCTTCCCGGGAGCAGAGGGTGCATCCCATCCCACTGACCCCCAGGCACCAGAGAAGCCTGCTTTCTGCTCTGCTCAAACCCCACTCAGCTTCACAGAGATGCTTCTGGAGCCACAGATAAAGCCAAGGGAAGCAAGGAGTCAGGTCAGCCACAATAATCCTTCACCCAGAGATAAGGTGTGGGGCTGCACTTGCTAAGAAGCTGCATGACCCAGAATTGCCTCCACACCTTCCCAAACGGCCTTGGGAGCTCCAGGAGTCACTTCCCTGCTACAGAGCATTTATGCCAAACAGGGCAATAAAGCCATAAAGGTGGCTTGGGGACAGCTGTCTGGGGCAAGTGGAGGGAGGGAGGGGTGATAAGCTGGCTACTGAGGGAGATTAGACACCAATCAAGACCATGGTAAAGTTCAGCAGAGATGGCACCTCCAGTTCTAAATGTGCCTTCTGGACTTGGAATCAGCAGGGTAAGACAATTCCAGAGCTAGGCTATTCCCAGATTTTCCCACTAGGCTTTCTACCCTCTCAGGCTTTTACAGACACTGGTGGTTGGCCAACAACACAGTGACTGTGCAGATGTGAGCATGACTAGGACTGAAGGCCAAGCTGTTCCCTGTTCCCTTATTTGTGCCAGGCAGGAAGAGAAGAAGGTGCTTGGGAAGGCAAAGCCATGCAAAGGAGTAAGCTGTACCCACTTCTTCAAAATATCCTGCTTCTTCTGTTCATCAGAGGTGGGCAGCCCCATGGATTTCTGTCGTTGGTCATACATCATCTTCTCCACCATGCTGCGAGTTTCGCTGTCCAGGTCTGACAACTGAAAGCAAGATCCAAACTGGAATGACTCTGGGCTCAACTGAGGTAATTTCTGAGCAGGCTCCATCCCATAAAATAGAAGAATTCTTACCTTAGAATTCTCTGGATTAATTTTCTTGGTGTTGATTTCTGGGTCGGTGGAGACCAGTTTGTTCCACCATTCCATTTTGTTGATCTAGAGAACAAAGAAGCAAAACCAGTTTATCTTTCTTGGATTTGTTTTAGGGTTTGTACATCTCAGTCACAGGAAGAGATGGAATCAAGCTTTATTTGACAGTTTTCTAAGTATCAGTAAAATCTGAACACAGATAAAGGGTATTTTTGCTTCAAACTACTTTAGGCAGCCTAAATTTTCACAGCTGGGAGATCTGAGAGAATGTCCAATGTCCTGTTTGGCAAGACATAAATGGGATTACAACAAACCACCTGGAGAGGCCCAGAGGGGACACAAGGAGGTCTGTCCCTCGATTTTCATGTCACTAACAGATGTCAAAACACACTAAACGACAACATTAAAATGACTGATTTCCTTCCAGCTTTTCCTGAACTGCTGAGCAATACACTGAATATCCTGGAATTGCATTAAATTAGGCTGAAGACAGGGGAACTTAAATACCCCACTACCCGTGGCACCACTGACACTGTACCCAGGACAACCACGGTGGTCCTGTTTCAGCTGAGAGCCCAGAAGAGGCAGCCAAGCCTGAAGCCTGAATCCTGCCCTGCCCATCCTGCTTTACCTTCTCCAGGTGCACGGTGACTGTTTTACCATCCTCAATGAGCCAGGAGCTCTCCTCCACCTTGACCTCATTGAAGAGCTCCCCATCAATGACGGGAGGGTGGCCCTTGAGGCCGACCTTGAGGCGGCGTCTCTGGATATCGACCACCACGTCCTTGCCCTTCAGCCTGAAGCTCACCTTGAAGGGGACAGCCAGCTGCAGCAGAAAGGAGCAGATCTGAGGAGCTGGGCAGGAAAATTCCTCCTTACCCTCCCATGCTGCTGTTCCAAGCCTTTCTGCCCTGGTTTCACCAGAGCCAGACAGAGCAGGGACTCTTCCTTGAGGTACTGAGCAAGCAGGAGGTTAAAGGAAGGGACCATAAAAAGGGAAGCAGATTTTAATGCCTGGTTCAAACAAGAATTTGGCAAACTACAGCTCCTGGGAATTTTACTGAGTTACCAAGTTCTCTCTCAGCTACTGAAACATTGCTGTTTCCAACAAGCTACCAGAGGCAACTAAGACACAGGGAATTGGCTTCATCTCTCACCAGCACCTGCTCTTATTCCCTGTCTCAGATTCCTCAGATCCTGGTCGTAAAGCACTACTTACATCCAATTCTGAAAGAGTCTGTGTCCATCTATAATTTGGAAGGTCAGCTCCATTGCCAGAGTTGGGTTTAAGTTTTCCTTTATCCTTCTCATCTTCTTCTTCATCATCTGTTCCCTAAGCAATTCAAGTGTAAAGAAAGAAGCTTTTCCAGTTTCCATTGTAACAACAGCTCTAAGGTTTTATAATGATTGCAGGTCAGTTGCTTGTATTTTATATCCACTTAAATTTAGCTCCATAATTAACAGCCACTTCTGATCAAACATGACTACAAGAAAAAACCCAAAAGCTCTCTGTACTGGCACATTTAGGAATTAAGTGTGTATTTTTAAAGCCAAATTTTCTAATTTGTATTTTCAATGTCTGTTTTTGGACAGGGCTTGGAGCAACCTGGTGTAGTGGAAGGTGTCATGGCAGAGTGTGGAACAGGATGAGCTTAAAGGTCCCTTCCAACCCAAAACATTTTGATTCTAAAGTATCTCCAGACGAGTTTTACCTGTTTGTTGGAATCTGAAGATTCACCTTCCTCCTCCGAGGGTTTCACTGGGACACCATTACCCTGCCCTTGTGCCTCTTTCTTCTGTTTGAAAAAAGAGCAGGAACATGCTCAGCCAAGAGCTGGTACTTGGTGTCACTTCCTTAGCTGGCACTAGATGGCCTCAGCCTTTCGGCTCCAGCTAAAGAGCACCAGTCACTGCATCCCACTTTGGAAACGGGGAATTTTTAGCCCTTAGAAAAGTCACAGGAAAGGGGTACTGCCAGGGGGAAGATTCCCTTTGTCCTCCCACTCCTATAAAGAACAAGCCTGAGCCGTTCTAACCCCTCAGAGCCACAGGGAGGACAAAGGTGCACCTGCAGATACCTGACATGGCTCTCACCTGGTTGATTTCCAGCTGCAGCCTCTCTGCCTCCTCATCTGTGAGCTCCTTGATGCGTGGCTCGCTGGCCTGGTGCCCGTCCCTGGCCTGGTGCCCGTCCCTGGCGTGCCCGTCGCGGGCCAGGCGGGCGGCACGCTCGGCCTTCTCGCGCCGCTCGGCCTCCTGCCGCGCCTTCTTCTCCCTGCGCTCCTTCTGCGCCAGCTTGTTGTGGTGGCTGAAGGCCTCTGTGATCAGCTGGGGGTTAAAAATACCAGCCAGTTCAAACCTAAACCAAGCCAGCTCTGCCTCCTGAGGAGAGCAGGAACATCTGGTGAGTCACACAGATGTTGGAGAATTTTCCCTTCATCTTCAGTTTCTTTTGACTGAAAATCTCTAGATTTTTCAATTCAAAAAACAGAAGTGAAAAGGGAGGAAAGAGAGAAAATTCAAAATATTTAAATGTAGTCCTCCCTAGCTACACAGGGAGTATGTTTCCAGGCTATAACAGTGAAATAAAAATCCTCCACTTATTCTGTTCTTTGTGCAATTCCAGCAGGACGACATGATGCCCACTCCAGCTACTCCATACCTCCAGGACAGCTGGACACACCAGATCCAACTTTTTCACCTACTTCTGACCTTTCTCACAGCTAGGGCTTTTCTCCAGATGGAGCCTCAGTGCCATGATTTAGAGAAGAAATGCTTGAAACAGCCCTGTGTTTTCATAAGGAGGGGTGGGTTCCTCCATAAATCTTTTCTTTCAGCCTCACTCCCAATTCTCCAAAGGTTGTTGTGACTCTGGGAGGCAAAATCCCAAGGTCTCTGATGCCAAGGGCCACGTGCTCAGCGGGAAAGCTGAGTACACAGGCAGGGAGCCAGAGAATTGCCCCAGGGTCGATAAGGCCAGGGGTGCTGTGCAGAGCAGCACGTAGGTGAGCTGAGGTCTGCCCCAGAAAATAACAGAGACAGATCCTCAGAAAGGAATTAGAGGGAGAAAATTTATTTATATACATCCCAGGAGCTTCAGGGTGGGGGGGAAATCCAGAAACTTTTCCAAGCACACTTAGTTTGTAAGCAAGCACTGAGTATTTCTGCTTTGTTCTACAAGCAAGGTTTGTTTACACAGCTCAGCTCCAGTGTCTACTGGAGTTCAGAATGCAAGATGTGCATCCCCCAGGATGTCCCAGCCTGCTCCCTCTGATGATCCATGGTGAGGAAACTGTCTTCACTGACTGACCTTGTCGATGCCACTGCCCACACCTCCCTCACCCCACACCACAAGCCTGCTGAAATGGCACCCAAAACATGCAGTGACTTTCCCACCCTCTCCTTTCTCTTTCATGCCAAGGGCTCAGCAGGACTGGGGAAGCAGCTTCTTCCCTGTTTGTTGTGGGGTGCCATGGTGTCAGAGCACTTTTCCTGGAGGCCATAAATCATTCTGACAGATGCCACCACCCAAGGGTACGAATGCTTTTCTTTCACAGGCACAGATTTCCCAAGGACTGCAGCAAGGCTTCTCTGAATTGCAGCTGAGGTGGGATCACACAGCCTCCAGGAATAGGGGAGATTTGCTCTCTACTCTAAGAAAAATGACAGTAGGGTTCACATTTCTTGCTTTCAGAGAATCACTGGATGTTTTGGGCTGAAAGACCCTTAAAGCCCCTCCAGTTTCAGCAAGGGCTCCCTGCAGGAGAGGGGATGCTCCATCCAGGCTCGCCAGCCCAGCCAAGGGGCAGCTGCCTGTGCAGAGCCGTGGACTTTGTGCTTTTCCTGAGCTGAACAAACAAGGTAACGTGGGGTTATCACCTGCTGGGTCACTGTTAAGTCAGTGTGTCTGGCAGGTTTGCTTTCCAAACCAGCCTTTGGCCAGAGCCCCACAAGAAACCTGCTGCAGTACCAGCCGAGCAGGGAATTGTGTTCCTCACCTCTGGCAGGGGCAGCTCTGGGTTTCCTTTCCTCAGGAGCTGCTGCTGCCCACATGCACCCAGATGCTGGGAGCTGTTCATGCAGGGGACCCTTAGCATGACACGGACACGGGTGGGATGGAAGGGAGAAGGGTTAAAGGCTGCAGGTTAACTTTTTACCTTCTCTGCTACTCCGTCCTCTCCCCCAGTGAAGAAATCTGTCTTCCGCCTCAAGAAGCTGAAGAAGGTGTTCACGAGCTGGGGAAGAGGGAGAGGGTGAAAAGAAAAGGAGCTGTGAGCCCAGGTCACTCCAAGCCACCTCATGTTTCTGGAGCAGCCTTTATCCTTTGTCCTTCCTATCTGTGGCTGGGCCAGCATCGCCCTGGGATCAGCCCCGTGACTGCTGCCTAAAGAAAACTCAGCTGTGGAGATCCAGCCCCTGGATTCCCAGCTTGCAGAAGAGGAGTTTGTGTGGTTTGCTGGAAGAAAGGCAGCAATTTATTCTCGGCTCCTGCTCCCATACCCCAAGCTGTTATCCAAGGCAGGAATGGATTTACACGTGCATACATACCTACGTCCCATGCATATACACACACACCATATTGTGCTTCTCTGCACGCCTAAAAGTATGCAAACTCCTTATTTTTACAGCTGTCAGGGATCACTGATGAATGAACCAGCACCAAACCCCCTCTGGAAACTCATATTCTCCTTGAACCTGGCTGATCTTTATTTCCCAGGAATCCTGTCCCACGGGGGTTTCAGTCAGAAGCTTTGACACAACACGAGGCACTGTTACAGGACCATTTTTAAAAATTATTTGTGAGCAGGATGTTCCCACACCTTTCAGCCCTGCTGCAGGTCAGCACCTGGATCCCAGAGGCCCCAGCCAGAGCGACCAGGGTGGGATCAGAGTGGGACCAGGGTGTCTGAGCAGATTCCCGAGCACGATCACGGGCAGGGTGAACGGGGGAGGTCAATCCTGCCCTGTGGTCTTCGCCCCGCTGTGCTCCATCACAAGCAGGCCCGGGGGGACTCAGGGCAGCCCGGAGCCGCCGGACCCGGGGTGCGCGGCGCCTCATTAACACCACACTAATTAATAGGGGGGCTGGCGCTGCCGGGGGCCGTTATCGCTGCTCTGGGAGCAGCGCACGTGCGTCCCCTGCTCCACGTGCCGGGGCGGGGCCTGAGGAGGCCGGGCCGCTCCCTGCTCGCTCCTCCGGTCCTGCCCGCCCTCCCCTCTCCCGATGCCAGCGGCGCTACCTCGCGCACGCCGCCCTGGTGCTGTTGGGCCATGGCGAGCAGCATCCCGTCGAAGCGGTCTTCCTGCTCCGCCGCGTCCTCCGCGCTCAGCCCCATCGTGTCGCCGCTCTCGCACCAGACCGCCACCGGAACCGGAACCGACACCGGCGGCCGCGGAAGAGCGGGACGCTTCCCACCCGCCAATCCCAGTGCGCCCCTGCGCCGATCTCTTCGCCGATTGGACGCGAGGGCTGTCAATCTTCCAGGAAGCGGCGGGCCGCGAGGCGCGGCGGGGTTGTTATGGCGACGGGCGGGTCCCGCGGTAACGGAGGGTTCCCGAGCCCGGCCCCTCCTTTCTGGGAGCTGAGAGCGAGAAGGGCCCCCCCCGAGTCATCTTTTCTCCAGGCTGAGCTCTCACTGCTCCTCAGCCACTCCTGGGGCTCCAGCCCCTTCTCTGGACATGCTCAGTGTCTGTCTTGCAGTGGGGCCCAGAACTGGTCCTGAGGTTTGAGTTGCCTCAGCAGCGGCACCTGAACAGTCATTGCCCACTTAGGCTCCTGTTCAACTGCTGTCGATCAGCACCTCCGGGGCCCTTTCCATTAGGAAAATATGAGAATTTTGGCCTTTTTTCCTTACTTTTCTTTCATTCTGCAAAGGGGAGCATTTTCCCTTTCCCAGCCCTGTGTTTCCTCTTAGAGATACGACCCCTGGCTCCATCACAGCCTGCCAGTTCAGCAGGTTCCTCTTCCTCTAGCACAACAAGAGGCTCCTGAGCAAGGCCAGGCAAACAGCCGCTGATAACACAACTTCCAGGTTGCTTTCCCAAGGCCGGGGCACTGGGGCCGCTGAACGCCAGGCCCAGACGAGCGCCCCGTGTTTGTCTGTGAACCCTGGCAGCGACACCTGCTCGATGGGGCCTTGGTGCCATGGTACAGCCTGGGGTAATGACTCTGTTTATCCTGTTTGGGTAATCCTGATAAGGCCACACAACCCCTCCCGCACCGATTCATTGAGAAAACAGCCGTTGACTGCGCCGGTAACTCGCCTGGCCTGGCCAATCAGCCCAGCAACAACGGGGTGGGTCGGGTGGTTTTAATGAGGGCTGCTTAATCAGGGCGGTCAAGGCTGTGGAGGGGTGTTCACTGTGACCTGGCTGTATAAGAGCTGGCTGGAGCAGCTATAGGCTGGCAGAGCTGGGAGGACGGGGACAATCCAGCCCGTGACATATTTTGGAAGGGATTTTACATCTCTCTCCCACCAGCTGAGTTTCGACGAGGACCTGGCTCAGCCATGAACACCAGCGTGGATATGGAATGTGAGAGGTGCCAGTGCCACAGCAAGGACAAGCACCCTGCCATCCTGTACACCCTCCTGAGCCAGAACCTGCGCCCCGGTGGGGCCCGGCAGTGCTGCCTGTGCCACCAGCGCCGCACCGTGTGCCTGCGCACGCCACATGTCACTTGCCAGGCCGCCTCCGACGTGCTGGTCAAAACCATCAACTTCATGAAAAACGTCGCTGCCTTCCACCTGCTGCCGCGGGAGGATCAGCTGCTGCTGCTGGACAGCTGCTGGGTGCCCCTCTTCCTGCTGGGGCTGGTGCAGGAGATGGTGACCTTTGAGGTCATGGAGGCCCCGGCCCCCAGCATGCTCAAGAAGATCCTCCTCAATGGCCAGAGGAAAGGGCAGGAGCCCGAGGGGACACAGCCCACACTGGCAGCCGTGCAGCGGCTGCAGTGGTGCCTCAACAGCTTCTGGAGGCTGGACTTGAGCCCCAACGAATACACCTACCTGAGGGGAGCCATTCTCTTCAATCCAGGTGAGTGCCAGGCCCCCAGTGGCTCTGCTGGCCAGTGCTGGCAGCTGGACACAGAATCACGGCATCCCAGAGTCACTGAGGTTGGAAAAGATCTCCAAGACTATTGAGTCCACCCTGTGCTGCTCCCCGCCTTGTCACCAGCCCAGAGCATGGAGTGCCACGTCCAGAGATAGGCACTGCACCACCTTCCCAGGTGAACCCAGACCTTGTGGTTTGGAGATGCTCAAAGATGGGCAGGTGTGAGAGCAGAGAGGGCTGATCACCTTTTCCCTAACTCTGGTCATTCCCAAATGCACTGGGAAGCAGGAAGGAAGCATGTCAAAACCTTTGCCTACCCTACATACTATAAATCTTGGATTCCTTTATTTTTAAAGCATTATTTTCCCCATTAAGTGCTTTCCCTCCCTCACACAGCATCCCTGGAACAGCTACGCCTCAGTAGTGCTGGCTGCATCTCCTTAGTGTGGCCCCACAGATCCCCTCCGAGAAATGGGGAAGGGTGGGAATGGGAAAAATCTGGAGCTATTTCCCATCCTTCATCTCCATCTCTCCCTCCTGTCCCTCACAGACATCCCTGGGCTCAGGGCTCCCCTCTACATCGAGAGCCTGCAGTGGGAAGCCCAGTGGGCGCTCCGGGAGCTGCTGCACCCCGAGGGCCAGGGCCGCTTCTCCCACATTTTGCGTGTCACCTCCTCCTTGAGATCCATCCCCGCCGCCCTGGTCACGGATCTGTTCTTCCGGCCCATCATCGGGGACGCTGGCATGGGGGAGCTGCTGGTGGAGATGCTGTTTGAGGTGACAGGCTGGCCGCAGGCACCGTGGCTGCCCCTGCCCTGCTGAGCAAGGCCTGGGAGAAAAGCGCTCCAGACTCTGCAGGAACTCTGTGTTTCACTGTGGCTGAGGCTGAAGCACCCATGGAGAAGCAGCTCCTAATCTGCCTGGGCCGGTCTCCAGCCCAGGGAGTGTGTGTGGGCAAGGGGTTTCCTACCCTGCTCCCAGTTTTTCCTCATTTTGCTGTGAACTCCAAGCAGTGAGGGTTGTCCTCAGCTTGATCCCATGGTGTCTGACAGCCTCAGTGGGATCACTGATCGAGGGGAAACATTGGAATTAGCTCTGGATTTGGCTTCTGTGCTTGGAATCTTAGAAATACTCAGAAAATTTCTTCAGGGAAAAAAACAGAGTGTTAAATCCTACAGGGATTTCCTTAGACTCTCTCTTTCTTTCCCATAATTCCATGAAATACAAAAGGATTAAGAGCACTTAGGAGCTCCTAAACCTACTGCACCTCATGTGCGGTTCTGGGCTTTCCTGTCCATGTGAAAAAAGTTAATCCCAAATGGAGCTGGTTTAGTGGGAGATCCAAAGCTCCCTCCCTGGAGTTAGAGCCAGGTGCACACCTGGAAAACTTGTTCCTCCTGCCTCCAACAGGTGAGGTGTCAGTATTTTATAAGTGAACATTCGTGTGTGGTTTGTACATAAGATGCACTAAATTATTTTTTTAATAAAATGTTTGGTGTTTTGGAACATGGTGGTGCCTTTTAGCAACAGTGTTGAATTTAGGTGGGCAGAAAAAACTGCAGGCATGGAAAAGATAGAATGGAATAAAAAGGGATTTTCCATAAAAATCCATCTGGCAATGCAGACTGATTGCTGTCAATGGGAGCTGTTGGCTGAACAGTCCCTGGGTGATCCCAGCACACAGAAATTCCCAGGGGCAAATCCCCACGTTGCACCTTTCTCCAGGTGTTGGGATGCAGGTGTTGAGCCTCTCCCACAGGCACAGTCAGAGGTGGCTGCTCTGACTCAGCCAGCTGCCAGCAGGCACAAACCCCATTTCCGCAGCTGGAGCAGCCAAGCTCTCAGGTAAAGCTGCACCAAGCCTCCCACGGAAACAGCCGGAATCTTGGTCGGCAGCGCAGCGTGAGGAAGAGCCGCTGTGTCAGCCTGGGCCTGCAGCTCTACCGAGCTGATCTCAGCCCGTGACAGCCTTTTTCCACGGGGAGGGAGCGCCTGACTCACGCCCGGTGCCCGCGGGCAGCGCCGAGCCCAGGCAGTCACACGGGATTCCCGGGACAGAGGATGGCCGTGGGACATGTCTGGCATGGACACACCCATGAGGGGCCTGGCAGCAAAGGTCCTGGGACAGAACGGGGGACAAGGCCAGAGCCCTGGTGTAGCATGAGGACAACGCCCTGAACCCCCAGGGTGTTGTGACCCTCAGAGTTTGTGAGGCTGGCCGTGTGAGCCTGGGGCTCTGGCCAAGCCTTGCTACCCCCAGGGCCTGTAAAACCCCCCCACAATGGGGTATCTTGGTCCCCAAGGCCTGTGGCACCCCAGAGTCTCTCTGTCCCCAGCCTCTGTGAATGCCTAAGGTTTCTGTCCCAGCCCCTGTGACCCCCCCCAGGGTCTCTGTCCCCATCCCTTGTGACCCCCAGAGTCTCTGTGACCCCCGAGGGTCTCTGTCCCTCTCTGACCCTCCCAGGGTCTCTGTCCCCATCCCTTGTGACCCCCAGAGTCTCTCTGTCCCCAGTCTCTGTGACGCCCGAGGGTCTCTGTCCCTCTGTGACCCTCCCAGGGTCTCTGTCCTCATCCCTTGTGACCCCCGGACGCCCCCTCTGCCGCGCGCTCTCCCGCCACCAGGCGGCGCCCCCTACCCGTTGCTCATAACGTCATCACCGCGCGCCAGCACCGGTGGGCCAAGATGGCGGCGCCCAGCGGTAGTGCCGGTGATGGCGGCGCGGCTCGATACTGCCTGGTGAGCGGCATCCCGGCCGCGCTCCGCTCCGCGCAGCTGCGCGCCTACTTCAGCCAGTTCCTGGAGGCTGGCGGCTTCCTCTGCTTCCACTACCGGCACCGCCCCGAGCGCCCGCCAGCGGGCGGCGGCGGCGGGGCCTCGGCGCCGCGCACCTGCTCCTGCCTGGTGTCCGTGCGGCCCGGCCGCTCCCGCCGCTTCGTCCGCATGTACTCGGGCAAGCGCTGGGTCGGGCCCGGCGGCGCCGCGCTGCCCGGCCGCTGCCTCATCCGCAGGGTCCGCCTGAGCCCCGGGACAGGTATGAGCGGGGTCCCGAAGCGACACCCTCGGGGGGTGGTTAAAACTCCTCGAGCAGTTCCCTCATGGCTATAAATCTGCTCCGAGGCAGGAAGAGCCCATGTGTACTCTACTTATCTCAATCCCACTCAGAGCGCCGGGATTTACCCGTCCCTGGTGAGGTGTGGGACCCCTCAAACCCATTCCTGCTCTCCTGAACCCCTCAAACCATCCCTCCTCTCCTGCAGGCCTGCAGACATCTCCCAGGAGCGAGGACAGGGCGGCTGCTGAGGGATCTGTCACCGAGGCGGAGCTGAAGCGGCTGCCTGAGTTCAACCCCCCTTCCTTCATGCCCTTTGGGAACGTGGGCACCCCCCTGAGCGTGTTCCTGGAGCTGATCCGGGCCTGCAGGCTGCCCCCCCGTGTTATCAAGAAGCTGCAGCTGGATTTTCCAAAGACTGGCTCATCCCGCAGGTATGGGAATGTGCCCTTCAAATACCAGAACACTGAGACAGTTGCTGAGGAAGAAAGAGTTTACACGGCTGCCGGGGATGAGATCATGGAGGGAGAGGAGCCTATGGCAGTGACTCAGCCAGCCTGGCCCGAGGAAGATGAGGAGAGGCAGGAGAAGGAGGAAGAGGAGTCCAGCTCAGATGATGTAAGTGGAATATTCCAGCACCATCTGGGCTCAGCTATTGGAGCTGTGAGAGGAGATCCCACTCTCAGAGCTCATTTTTAATCTCTTAGTTGGATAAATGGCTCATTAAAAACAGTTTTAAAATGCGATTGTTCACCCCATGAGGCACTGAGCCCCTCAGGGCGGGGGGGGCCTGAACCCCCCCCAAATTGCTCAAGGTGGTTGTAGGGGTTGATCCCAAAGGGTCTGATCTGAGAAGGAGCAGAAGGGAGGCTGCTGCTGCCCAGCAGATCCTGCCCTGCTGCCTGGCAGATGGGCCCAGCTCGGCTTTGCTGGGAAATGAGGTGACAGACATTGGGGACCATGTTTGTGTGCTGGGAGTGATGTGCAGAGCTGCATAAAGGGCTGATCTTGGATCCTCCTGCCCTTGGAGTTTAGTCACTCTGAGGAAAATGGTTTTTGTGACAAAGGCTCCTGGAGAACTGGGCAGGGCAGGAGCCACCAGCTCCCACCCCTCTCCCAAGCAGACGCCTGTCTGGCCTGTTCTCCCAAACCTCTGTCATTACAGATCCCCAAGCAAGCCATTCCCGTCCTTTCCTCCATCAGAATTAACTCAGATGTCAAATCTCTGCTGTAATTCCACCCCATTAGTTTCTCCTGGCAACACAAGGCACAGAGAGCACTTTGTTGTCTCCTTTTTCCAGCCTTTTATTCAGTCTTTTCTTCTCCAGACTTAACAGACTCCTCCAGCTGCTTCTCCCAGGCTGTTTCCTGGCTGTGCAGCCGTTCCTGTGGCTGTTCCTTGGCTGGTTAATGGTTGTGCCCAGAACTGGGCAGGCAGCTCTGTGGCTGTGCCAGGGAACTGCTTCCTGGGAGCCCACGCAATCTCCTCAGGGATCAGCTGGAGTGGAATTAATTCGTTGCTAGTGCTGACTCCAGGTCCAGCACAGCTGCTCCTTAAATGGGCATTGGTGTGGGGCAGGTGGAGCCTGTGGGGTGGGTGTGCTGTGGGATTTCTCCTGCTGACTCTGGCAGTGGCATTAGTCAGGGCTGAGCTCATCCCTCGTGTTGGGGCCTGAGTGCCTGACCCAGCTCTGCCACGGAGCTGCTCCAGGGACCAGCCTTGGGAAGGGCCAGAGAGCAGGGAGGGGCTGTGCTGGTGTCCCCAGCTCCATCCCAGGCTGTCCCTGCAGGACAATGACACGTGTGGGGAATGGCAGTGGGGAGGGGGCTGTGCTGGTGTCCCCAGCTCCCTCTGGCTGTCCCTGCAGGACAATGACACGTGTGAGGAGTGGCAGCGGCACGAGGCACTGCACGAGGACGTGACGCAGCAGGAGCGGGCGCGGGAGCGGCTCTTCGAGGAGGAGATCGAGCTCAAGTGGGAGAAAGGCGGCTCCGGCCTCGTGTTCTACACGGACGCGCAGTTCTGGCAGGAGCAGGATGGAGGTGACCTTGGTGTTTGTGTCACTGAGCTGTCTGGGTCAACTGGAGCCACCAGCACCTTGCCGTGGCTTCTGAGCCTTTCCTTGGGCACGCAGCTGGTCACCAGAGACCCCCCCCCAGAGACCCCCATGGTGCTGCCTCTGGTGGGCAGTGGGATCTGGGGAGTCTCTGGTGCCATTCCCTTTGTGCTGGCACTGCTGAGGCACCACCTCCAGTGCTGTGTCCAATTCTGCAACAGAGACATTTAGGAGAAAAGGAAGCTCAGGGGGCACCTTTGGTTCTCCATAACTCCTTGACAGGAGGGGACAGCTGGGGGGCTCAGGGTTTCTCCCAGGGAACAGGGACAGGAGGAGTGGGAGCAGCCTCAGGCTGGGCCAGGGGAGGCTCAGGGTGGACATCAGCAGGAAATTTCTCATGGAAAGGGGGATCAGGCCCAGGGAGGTGGTGAAGTTCCCATCCCTGGACATGGCACTCAGTGGTCTGGGCTGGTGACAAGGTGGGAACTGGTCACAGTTGGACTGAATGGTCTTGGAGATCTCCAGCCTCAATGATTCTGTGACTACTTCCCATTTTGTTGGAGAAAATAGGGAGCTGAGCCAGCAGCCAAGAGCTCTCCTGTGCCAGACCTCACCAAAAGTGCTGCTTCCCTTCTCTTGGCAGATTTTGACGAGCAGACGGCCGATGACTGGGACGTGGACATGAGCATCTACTATGACAAAGGTATCAGAGCTGAGCCAGCCACCCCAGGGAAACCAGGGAAGTTCTGACCCTGCAGAATCTGGGAGCTCTTCATCATTCTTTGAAAGCATCCAAGCTGCCAGTGAATCTGAAACAATGTTTTTCTGGTCTGGCAGCAAGGGTTGCCAAAAAGAACAGGTTCTGCCTCCTCTGCTCATACTCTGGGGAAAATGATGGTGGTGAGCAGCCTCCCTGAGCTGTGCTGACTCTGGCTGCTTTCTCCCCAGATGGAGGGGATAAGGATGCTCGGGACTCAGTGCAGATGTGGCTGGAGCAGCGGCTGCGGGATGGGCTGGAGGATGGCTCTGTGTCAGGGCAGCACGTTGGCACCTTCGAGAGATACACCAAGGTGAGCTCTGGGTGCCTGGGCAGGGCAGGGCAGGGCAGGAAGGGCTGTGCCAGGGTGATGCCCACAGGATGTGGGTCAGGAGAAAAGGTCTGTGGGAAGATGGCAGAAGGCTCTGGGAAGATGAGGGTGGGATTTGTCCAGCAAGTCTGTGATGTTTTTTTCCCTCTCACAGGGTTTTGGCAGGAAGGTCCTGGAGCAGCAGGGCTGGACAGAGGGGCTGGGCCTGGGGAGCAGCAACTCGGGGATGGCCGAAGCTCTGGATAACGAGGGTCAGAACCCCCGGTGCAAGAGGGGCCTGGGGTAAGTACCCAAGTGCCCTCCCAGCCCCTGTTCCCATCTCTGCCCAGGCTCTCTGGGCTCACAGCAGCTGAGAGGCTGCAAAGGGAGCTGAGTGGGGCCAGGGCTGTCCCAGGGATCTGCCTTTCCCTGCACAGCACTCCACAGCCAAACAGGCTGCTCATCCTGACAGTCCAGGGCTCCTCCGTGGAGCCAGGAGGGAGCCATGTGCAAGTCTGTGGAAGGTGTCTCTGTCCATGGCAGGGGGTGGAACTGGGTGGGTTTAAGGTCCTTTCCAACCCAGACCATTCCAGGAAACAAGCTGGGAAGTGCAGGGATGCCTGATGGCCCCTCCAACCAAGCCTTTCCTGCTTCCCTCCAGGTACCACGGGGAGAAGCTGCCAACTTTTGTCAGGAGGAAGAAGCCCCGTGGGGACAGTTCTGTTGTCATCTCCACCATCTACGATGACCCTGAGCCCCAGGACACAGGTGACCAGCTGCTCCGGCGCCAGCCCCCGACAGCCATGAAGTACAGACAGGACATGGCCTTTGTCCGAGCATCCCACCCCGCCCTGGGCAGCCTCAGGGCCCAGCCACACTGAGCAGGGGCTGTCACACCCTTTGTCCTGCTCCCCAGCCCAGGCTGGCTCCTGGTCTGTGTCTGAAGCAGGGTGTTTATATATTTATTTTTAGTAGAAATACAGATTTGTAATAAAAATTGCCATGGCAAGGGTTTTTTCATCACTATTTGAACCCTTCAGATGAAAGGAAATGGTGTTCTTTGTGAATGAGGAAGGATTTTGAGGAGTTAAAACTTATATTCGTGCTGGGATCAACCCAAGTGTGTGTTTGGTGAAGCTGAAAAAGCAGAACTCACAGTCGAGGGCGGCCTGAGAGCCAGGGAAGGGCAAGTACAGACAGGGCACAGTAACTGTCCTGCTGCTGCCCGAGCGTTCCTTGGGCGTGGCCGTCCCACACTGCTGGGAGAAACTGGTCGGGATGAAAGGCTTGTCCTGGCAGCCTGCAGAGGAATTCTCGGGAGGCAGTGCCCTGGGGCTCTGGGTAGCGGGTGCTTTCCAAGGTGCTCTGCCCCGCTCTCCTGGCCCAGGCACCGGCAGAGGGGACAGATCCGTCCCTCTGAGCCAATGCTGGAGGGCTGAGTGTCACTGGTGAAAGCCAGGCCCTGTGTGACTTCGTTGAGGGGTGAAGGGGGAAAATGCAGGGAGGAATTCCTCCTCCTACCTGCCAGGAGGGTGCAGCCAGGTGGGAGCCGGGCTCTTCTCCTTGTCGGTGAGTGGCAAGACAAAAGGACATTGTGTTAAACTGCTCCAGGAAGGTTTAGGGTGGATATTAGGAAGAATTTCTTCACAAAAAGGATTAGACATTGGGAACAGGCTGCCCAGGTAGATGGTGGAGTCACTGTGCCCAGCGGTGTTTAAGGAAAAGCTGAGTGTGGCACTCAGTGCTGTGGTGCTGTTTGGTCAGAGTTAGGGCTTGGTGGTCTCAGAGGCCTTTCCCAATCCAGTTAATTTTGTGATTTGGAAGAAGCGGGGCTGGGGCTATGCTGGAGGGACAAGAGCCGGCAGCGGGACTCGAACCCGTGACCCTGCCCCGGACTCGGAGACCCGTGTTCGAGTCCCCCGGGCCGCCAGGGGGCGCTGTGGGAGCGGCGGCCTCTCCGCCCCCGGAACGCGGCGCTCGGGGCCCGCGGCCACCCGGACCCACAGCGGGGGCACCGGTGGCGGTGAGCGGCCTGCGGCACCGGAGGGATCACCGGGACCGGGGGGGATTAACGGGACCGGGGGAGAGGTACCGGGACAGAGGGAATTACCAGCACCGGAGGGGTTGGCATGGGATGAAGCGGTCTGGGTAAGGAGGGGAGATGGGGAAGGAGGGGCGTAAGGAAGAGGGAGGACACGAGGTGAACTCGGGGCCAAATGGGGTGGTGGGAACAAGGGGGACCTGGGGGTCCATGGGGTGGTGG